>JAHLJT010008446.1:125697338-125708062 GCA_031308135.1 Acheta domesticus | reverse complement strand
AATTGTGGTAAAGCGATATAATGTGTATTTATTATGTCACGTTTGGAAAGTTATTGCAACTTGGTTATGTCTTTATGTTGTTACTAGGGCATACAGTGCAATTATTTATGTCAAAAATTTTTTTTGAAAAAGTATACGTGAATGTGTTATGTGTATTGTGAAGGGGTATAAGAAATTTTTTTGGCTACCACATCGAGTTCATGTAATGTGTGTATACGAAATTGTTTATAATAACAGAGAGTAAAAAAAATTAAGTATAGGTTAGTAGGGATTTTATTTTCAGGTATGTTGCATGTATTTAGCCAGGTTAGGAGCAGTTGCGTAGAATGTGAGCCAGCAGGCCTAGGGCAGTAAATTTCGGGGAATTTTTGTTCTGTGTTGTGGCAACTGCGAAAAAATTCCTGGGGGGGTATATACGAGTTTGTAGCGTCATGCACGCTCAAACGAGCAGACGGTAATTTCACCGGATGTGGAACAAAGGGCTGGACATCTGGCGTGGTGACGCGCAATGACGCATCGGTTTTTTCCGAGCGAGCGAAGCGTCGTCTCAGGTGCAGGGACGGGCAACGGTGGCGGCGGGCGGTGCCATGGCGCCTTTAAAAGCCGGGTGACGAACGCCCCATTCTTCTTTTCGGTAGTTCGAGCTGTGTGAGTAGGAGGCTGTGCGTCTAGCACGCGGAGGGGAAGCCGGCATTAGTTTGTCGTCAGTCATGAGACATGTAGGTTTGTCTCGGCAGAGCGGTGCATCACACCGAGGGGAAACGTTTGTCGTTTGGGCGGTGTGGTAGCCGCACTGTAATTTCACTTCTTGTGGCGGGCTGTATTTATTTACTTAGTAGAAGGCAGTGTTATGGTGTTTTACGACTTCGGTCTGTGTTTTTTCATTAATAAACCAACTGTTTATTCTACCCACCCTCGTCTGTGTTTTAATACATCCGTATGACGCCACACTACATTTTTTTGAAAGCGCGCACGTTTCATTTCCTTTATCATTTCAGAAACAAACTCGGCAGACACCCGAGCACAAAGTATCACGTTCTGCAATAATGTTAAAGCTGGGATGTCAATTCACATGAACAGAATTATAAAAATTCCATTGGGTCAAATTGGAGATAAGGGTTTTGGCCGCAGGAACAGAAAAGCCATTCAGGATCTGTGCAACTCTCATTATAATGACCTCGCTGAAATGGAGAATTAGGAAATCATCAGTGAAGAAAACCTCGAACGTATCGGTGAAGTAACCGAAGCGCAACTGCGTCCTGGATAAGCTTCAATGTCAAAACTGTTATGGCGTTTTAAAACTTCAACAAGGTCTGGTCGAACGTGATCCGAACATGGAAATAATTTCGAAATTTAAAAGAGTAATAGATGCAGCAACTGTTTCACAACTGGATATTCTAACGAGGAGGGTGGTGAAAAAAAATCTATCCAATCACTTTGAACCTTGAAAACTTTCAAATATTGTTGTATTTGTTATCTTTGGGACGTTATTTGTGGATTCTTTTTGTAGTAGCGCTTACTCAGTTCTACTGGAATTGATTGTCAGATTTTTTCTTTTTTAAACAGCTTTTCGATATCTAGGAACCTAACCCACACTTTTTATGAAAAGATAGATTCAATATTCGCGGATTTGACATTCGTGATCCTTTTTGGGAACCTAACTCTCGCGAATGTTGAGGGATTACTGTAATTTTGATGAATATAAAAATACAGTAAAACTTGTTCAATGCGGAACGTGTATAATGCGGAAATCTCTCTAATGTGAACTTAAATTGCGGTCCTGCCAGTCGCAAATTCTACAGTTTTACATTGCATAAAGCGGAATCTTGTCTAATGCGGAAACAAATTCTGGTCCCTTGAAGTTCCGCTCTGAGCAAGTTTTACTGCATTATATTTAATTATTGTATTTTGAGCTGGCAGGCGTGGGGCAGACGGTATTTGTGATTGTCCCTTCACCCCTCATTATCATACTATCACCTCATTATTCTTAATTCAAGGCCTAACAATCTTGCCTTATCAAGGGATAGAGTCTTGAAAAGCTGATTCCCATAATTACACACGTTAATCTCTCCGGGGTCTCGCGTAGCGTAGTCGTAAATGGTCGATACGTTAAAATAATAATAATAATAATAATAATAATAATAATAATAATAATAACAACTCCACCTAGGGAGTTCACGACCTTGGAGTTGGTGGTGGAGCTTGAGTACCCCCATGAGCCTGATAGCTATGTCAGTGGTAGCCTAGCTACTGTTAGGGTCTCCCTTGCTGAATAGGTTGAAGGTGAGGGGTCCGACGAAGAAGTACTCCATTTTGAGGAGAGTGGGAAGTAAGTAGAGAGGGAAGGGTCATGAACCTTTGGACTTCGTGTTATCGGCCCATGGAGGGTACAGGAGAGAAACTGGGGTGGCACACCAGGCCACTGATTAGAGTGGAGGCCCGAACCTTGCATTAACCAGCGAAGGAGGCTGCCTTCAGCAGTCAGTGAAAATCCCGTAGGATTTAGAAATGCCGACTGGCGATCGGAGGGACACCTTGCTGGACCCTGCGGGGGGATGCCCCGAGGCCACTATGGGTCGCAGTAACGGATCGCAGGAAACAACCCAAATGTTAAGTGTGATCTGCGAACTCAAACTTGCTACCTGCGAATCTTCACTTGAAACCAATGAGCAAAATGAATAGAACAAGCAATGTAATGAACCATAACGTGCCTTGTTCTACCAATGTCCCATACCTGCTCAGGAACCGAGCTAATGTCACCTTGTCGACATCTGGCCATCCCACGGATGTTAGTCCCAGGGACCCAGAGCCGGCAGTAGCTCGAAGCCATCGTCAGAGATGGACCCGGGATGAATTAATGGAGGTGATGTGGTGCTTTTACTATGCAAAAGCGAAAAATGGGAGCTCAGAAATAGAAGTTTTTAAGATATGGAGAGAACGGAACCCAGATATGAGACCTACCCTAGACTCAAAGAAGCTTGCCAGTCAACGACGATACATACTCAGCAGTGGAAAATTCACAGCAGAACAACTTGCAGACATCCAGAGAAACGCAGAGTATGTTCATCAATCAAACCATCCACATGAAGAACATTTAGAACCATCTAATATCCCTGAAAACGATGATCCACTTCAAGGTTCATCTCTTCCAAATGAAACATCCGTCAGTGGTGAAAATTCATCTGGCCATGAGTCACACGATAAGGACATGATGCGGGACCTCCTCCGAATTGAGATAGAACGAGTTCGTCTGCTTCCTTTCGAATCTCGTGCACCGTTGAGGAGAATTTACGAAAATGCTAAAGCTAAGAGAGTGATAGAAACAGCGAATTCTGTCTTAAATGAGGTTGTAGAGACCTCAAGTAGAGATCTAGATATTACTGAAATCAATCACATCGTGTATGCAACTGGATATCTAGTATCTCAGATAATCTTGGGACCAGCCAAGAACACCGATGGCCGACAGCCAGACAGAGTAAAAAGCTCCGTACCTCCGTGGATGAAAAGAATTATGAAACGGATAGCCGACACACGGCGTGAAATATCACTCCTATCCGAGGCATCTTCTAAGTCAAACCACACGTACAAAGTTCAACACAAAATACTCCATGTTGAACAAAAATACCTAATTGACAATGACACAACAAGGCTAATGGTAGCTGAAAAGCTAAAAGAAAAAATCCAAGCATGGGCTCAACGAATAAGACGGTACAAACGTAGAATCGATTTCCGTGTACAGAACCGGTTGTTTGAAACAGACGCGATGAGATTCTATCGCAGTCTGACTGAAAAACCGAATGGCAATGCTGCCCCTCCTTCAAAAGATGACGTCGAAACATTTTGGTCAGGAATCTGGGAGGAAACCAGATTCTACAACAAAGACGCATCGTGGCTCCAATCTGAAGTTGATGCTGCCAATGGACTCGTGGAAACAGTGGAAAATGTTCAAGGATTCTCGAAAGAGGACCTATGCCAAACAATTAAGAATATGGGAAACTGGAAATCCCCTGGGGTTGATAAGATCCAGATTTATTGGATTAAGAAATTAACAGCACTACATTCTCATCTTGCAAAGGCTGTTAATAAAATTTTAGAAAACCCTAACGAACTCCCCGAATGGCACACTCGCGGCATTACGTATTTTCTACCCAAAGGAGGAGACAGCTCTTTGGCGAAGAACTACAGGCCAATTACTTGCTTGCCAGTAATGTACAAACTTATAAGTGCAGCCATTGCTGACAAAATGTATAGGCAGGAGAATGTATAGAGAAGAACCGTCTGTTGCCAGTTGAACAGAAAGAATGTCGTAAAGGTTCCTATGGCTGTAAGGAAAT
Source organism: Acheta domesticus (assembly GCA_031308135.1). Classification (NCBI taxonomy): domain Eukaryota; kingdom Metazoa; phylum Arthropoda; class Insecta; order Orthoptera; family Gryllidae; genus Acheta; species Acheta domesticus. The sequence goes on along the minus strand of JAHLJT010008446.1, from coordinate 125,703,728 downwards.
CTTGCTTCTCAATAAAATAATTTTTAATGATGTAAAGAAACGAAAACGTAATTTAAGCATGGCTTGGATTGACTACCAAAAGGCCTTTGATAGTGTACCACACGATTGGATTTTGAAGACCCTGGAGATCTATCGATTTCACCCTAGACTTATTGAATTTTGCAAGGCTAGTATGAAGTCGTGGAGCACCAGGTTACTAATCCACAGCGGAAAGGGACTAGTAGAAACCAGAAGTATTCAGATTAACAGGGGAATTTTTCAAGGAGATTCACTATCCCCTCTGCTGTTTTGCATTAGTTTGATTCCTCTATCAAGACAGCTGTCGCACACTGACTTTGGTTACAAGCTCCATGGTGATGAAATGCCTGTATCACATTTATTTTACATGGATGATCTTAAAGTTTTTGCTAAGAATGAAGCGATTCTCTCCCAAATGCTGTCTGTCATCAATGATTTTAGCAATGACATCTGCATGAAGTTTGGTCTTGACAAGTGTGCAAAAGCCAACTTAAAAAGAGGCAAAATGACCACGTCCGAGAACATTGAAGTTGATAGACACACTGTGATTCAAGATCTTGAGCCAGGTAAAACTTACAAATATCTGGGCATTGAAGAATGTGAGACCATCTCGAACGACACAATGAAAGAGAGAATTCGCAGGGAGTATTATAGGAGAGTGAGACTTGTCCTGCAGTCCGCTCTGAACTCAAGGAATAAAATATCAGCAATAGGTAGTTTGGCGGTGCCTGTAGCCGAATACAGTTTCGGACTAGTAGACTGGACTGAACAGGAAATTCGTATCATGGATCGAAAAACCAGAAAACTGCTTACAATGCATCATGTTGCCCACCCCCGGGCTGATATACATAGACTTTATGTGTCACGTAAGGAAGGAGAAAGAGGCCTCAGACAAACTGAAGCCTCCTGGCACAATGCAATAACCGGGATGGGAAAGTATGTAGTCAGCCATCAAGATGACCCACTAATGAGGCAGGTCATGAAATCTGACCGAGGAATGGGAAACAGAGGCATTGTAAGTGTAGCAAGAAGGATTGCGAACAAGACTATGCAAGACATCCAGAATGACAGAGACACTGAACTTCTGATGCAACTTAACATGAAATTTCAGACACAGAAAATGTTAAAGAAATCGTGGAGAGACAAACCACTCCACGGACAATATCTAAAAAGAATGAACAAGGTGCAGATCAATAAAGATCAATCATTTATGTGGCTTAAAAGGGGAAGAATGAAGCCAGAATCGGAAGCATTTGTAATAGCTGCCCAAGATCAGGCCTTGAGAACACGACATCATGATAAAGCGGTTCTCAAAATTTCCCAAGATGATAAATGCCGCATTTGTCAGGAACACGTAGAAACCATTGATCATATTGTCTCAGCTTGTTAAATCCTAGCAACGACCGAATACTTGAAAAGACACGACTGGGTGTGTAGCTACCTCCACTGGCAGGTCTGTACCGCCCTCGAAGTTCCAAACACATGCCCCAATTGGTACGAACACTCACCGAAACCGGTGACGTCTGTTGGATTGTGTTGTGTACGATATTGTACGACCAACAAATTCAAACTGATCGCGCGATAGCAGCAAATAAACCGGATATAGTCATCCGGGATTTGGGGAACAAATCGTGTTTACTTGTGGATGTTGCTGTACCTTGCGATCAAAACGTCGTTACCAAGGCGGCAGAGAAACGTCTTAAATACAAGAGTTTGGAAATCGAGATCAGCCGAATGTGGGGCGTAAAAGCACAGGTCGTCTCGATAGTTATCGGAGCTCTGGGATTTGTTCCGCAAAATTTGTGTAAGAACTTGTCTAAACTCCCAGGTAATTCAAAGGACTGGGAAGTGCAAGAAATAGCTTTATTTGGAACAGCCCACATTTTGCGCAAAGTATTGTAGAAGCACCGACAGTCACCGGATCTTCTCCTTAGGTAGCTGGTTGCAACCTGGAGTAGATTTTATCTTCAGCCGACTCATAACATCTTTAGTCGTGATGTAATGGAAAAATAATAATAATTATAAGGTTCATCGCTTTCCAGTGAAACACACGTCAGTGGTGAAAACTCATCTGGCAATGAATTACACGATAAGGACATGATGCGAAATCTCTTTCGGCGCGAGATAGAAAGAGTTAGTCAACTTCCGTTTGAATCTCGCGAACCGTTGAGGAGAATATACGAAAATGCCAAAGCTAAAAGAGTGATAGAAACAGTGAATTATGTCTTAAATGAGGTGGTGGAGACCCCAGGCAGAGATCTAGATATTACTGAAATCAATCACACCATATACGCAACTGGATATCTAGTATCTCATATAATTTTGGGGCCAGCCAAGAACACCGACGGCCGACAGCAAAACAGAGTAAACAGCTCTGTACTCCCATGGATGAACAGAATTATGAAGCGGATAGCCGACACCCGGCGTAATATATCACTCTTAGCTTAGGCATCTTCTAAATCAACGCACACCTCTAAAGTTCAACGAAAAATATTCAATGTTGAACAAAAATACCAAATTGAAAATGACACCAGCAGGCTAATGGTAGTTGAGAAGCTAAAAGAGAAAATTCAAGCATGGGCTCAACGAATAAGAAGGTACAAACGTAGAATAGATTTCCGTGTACAGAACCGGTTGTTTGAAACAGACGCGAAGAGATTCTATCGCAATCTGACTCAAAAACCGATTGCCAAACTGTTACTCCTTCAAAAAATGACGTCGAAGCATTTTGGGCAGGAATCTGGGAAGAGAGCAGACCCTACAACAAAGACGCATCTTGGCTTCAATCTGAAGTTGATGCTGCCGATGAACTTGTGGAAACAGTGGAAAATGTTCACCAATTCTCAGAAGAGGACCTCTTCCAAGCAATAAAGAACATGGGAAACTGGAAGTCCCCCGGGATTGATAAGATCCAAATTTATTGGATTAAGAAATTAGCAGCAATACATTCTCATCTAGCAAAGGCAGTTAATAAAATTTTTGAAAACCCAAAGGAAATCCCGGAATGGCTCACACGCGGCATCACGTATTTGCTACCCAAAGCGGGAGACAGCTCTTTGGCGAAGAACTACAGGCCAATTACTTGTCTGCCAGTACTGTACAAAGTTATAACTTCAGCCATAGCTGACAAAATGTATAGACATCTAGATAAGAATCATCTAATGCCAGCTGAACAAAAAGGATGTCGTAACGGCTCTTATGGCTGTAAGGAAATCTTGCTCCTGAATAAAGTCATCTTGAATGATGTAAAGAAACGCAAACGTAATTTGAGCATGGCTTGGATTGACTACCAAAAGGCCTTTGATAGTGTACCACACGATTGGATTTTGAAGACCCTGGAGATCTATCGATTTCACCCTAGACTTATTGAATTTTGCAAGGCTAGTATGAAGTCCTGGAGTACCAGGTTACTAATACACAGCGGAAAGGAAGCAGTAGAAACCAGAAGCATTCAGATTAACACGGGTATTTTTCAAGGAGATTCACTATCCCCTCTGCTGTTTTGCATTAGATTGATCCCACTATCGAGACAGTTGTCGCAAGCTGACTTTGGTTTTAAGCTCCATGGTGATGAAAGGACAGTATCACATTTGTTTTACATGGATGATCTGAAAGTTTTTGCTAAGAATGAAGCGATTCTCTCCCAAATGCTGTCTGTCGTGAATGACTTTATCAATGACATCTGCATGAAGTTTGGTCTTGACAAGTGTGCAAAAATCAATTTAAAAAGAGGGAAACTCACAACGTCTGAGAACATTGAAATTGATACGCACACTGTGATTCAAGATCTTGAGCCAGGTAAAACGTACAAATATCTGGGCATTGAAGAATGTGAAACCATCTCGAATGACAGAATGAAAGAGAGAATTCGTAGGGAGTATTATAGGAGAGTGAGACTGGTCCTGCAGTCCGCTCTGAATTCCAGGAATAAAATTTCTGCAATAGGTAGTTTGGCGGTACCTGTAGCCGAATACAGTTTTGGACTAGTGGACTGGATTGAGCAAGAAATTCGCACCATGGATCGAAAAACCAGAAAACTGCTAACAATGCATCATGTCGCCCACCCTCGAGCTGATATACATAGACTTTATGTGGCACTTAAGGAAGGAGGAAGAGGCCTCAGACAAATTGAGGCCTCCTGGCACAACGCAATTGTCGGGTTGGGGAAGTATGTAGTCAGCAATCAAGACGACCCTCTAATGACGCAGGTCATGAAATCTGACCGAAGAATCGGAAACAGAGGCATTGTTAGTGTAGCAAGAAACATTGCGAAAAAAAACTAGGCAAGACACGTCGAATAACACAAACACTGAACTTCTAATGCTGCTAAACATGAAGTGTGAGACACAAAAATGTTAAAGAAATCGTGGAGAGACAAACCACTCCACGGACAATATCTAAAAAGAATGAACAAGGTGCAGATCAATAAAGATCAATCATTTATGTGGCTTAAAAGGGAAGGATGAAGCCAGAATCGGAAGCACTTGTAATAGCTGCGCAAGATCAGGCCTTGAGAACACGACATTATGATAAAGCGGTTTTAAAAATTTCCCAAGATGACAAATGCCGCATTTCCTGGAGCTAGTAGAAACCATTGATCATATTGTCTCAGCTTGTCCAATCCTAGCAAAGACCGAATACCTTAAAAGACATGACAGGGTGTGTAGCTACCTCCACTGGCAGATTTGTACCGCCCTCGAAGTTCCAAACACATGCCCCAAGTGGTACGAACACTCACCGAAACCGGTGACGTCTGTTGGATTGTGTACGATATTGTACGACCAACAAATTCAAACTGATCGCACGATAGCGGCAAACAAACCGGATATAGTTATCCGGGATTTGGCGAAAAAATCGTGTTTACTTGTGGATGTTGCTGTACCTTGCGATCAAAACGTCGTTACCAAGGCGGCAGAGAAACGTCTTAAATACAAGAGTTTGGAAATCGAGATCAGCCGAATGTGGGGCGTAAAAGCACAGGTCGTCCCGATAGTTATCGGAGCTCTGGGATTTGTTCCGCAAAATTTGTGTAAGAACTTGTCTAAACTCCCAGGTAATTCAAAGGACTGGGATGTGCATGAAATAGCTTTATTGGAACAGTCCACATTTTGCGCAAAGTATTGTAGAGGCACCGACAGTCCCTAGATCTACTCCTTAGGTAGCTGGTTGCAACCTGGAGTAGATTTTATATTCAGCCGACTCATAACATCTTTAGTCGTGATGTAGTGGAATAATAATAATGATAATAATAATAATGATAATAATAATAAGCAGCCACTAGGTATAAGGAAGTCTCGGCCTCATCTGTAATGGGGTTTCTACAGATTAGGAAAGACGACAGCCCCATTATGATGACATGTGCTACGAACCATCGGAAGAAGGACGAATCGAACAGAGAGACAACCACCATCAAGAGTCATCTGCTCGAAATGTTTCTGTGGCAACACGCCGTTGACCACCAGAGCAGGACTGCCTAGACAACGAATACAATGGAATGTGGAAATGAACCAATTCCCACTGACACGCTGTGACACGCTGTGAAACAGAATTGACTGGCTATAGGCAGGTCCTTCATTCGCGGTTCGTACAACAGTTTCCCAATCTACCTGTTACTTAAGAGGGTCAAGCTAGTAAATAGCGTCAATTGTGCAATATAAACCGGTTACCATTAGCAATACGAGAGCGTATTCTGCAAGAAGTTGCAGAGAGAGAGAGAAAAACACTCCAAAGATAATGTAAATGCCAAAACAGTGGAAGAAGACGCACAAGAAAATACCACCAGCCCAGAGAGACCATACATTTCCCATCAGAATGATGTAATAAAACAACGGATTGTGAGTTAATTAGCATGCTGACTAAATTCAATGGGTTAATTCCAGAAAAGAGACCAAGTATATCCAAACATTTAATCTCATCCAAACTGAGAGATCTGATTAATATCATGAACAACTGTTTCTTCCATCAAAGATTGATAACAATGTCACCTATTCAGATCTAAATTTGTATTTATATAGTTAAGCAGTATACATCATTAAATTAAACGCGGGTTACCCGAAAGAAATCTTTGCGAAGTGTCAGAAGCCAAAATTAAAGAGAAAGATACCACCATGGGAAAGGAGATTAGAGCAAAAATAAATGAGTTAAGAGCTGACGCCGGAATAATAACAGCCTATATCAACAAGAGAAATAAGAAACTTGAGAAGCAAATGCAGGCCATTAGAAAAAAGTACAACAAACACGCCCAATTTGATAAACCATATACCATACCATCTGAATATCTAGACACAGTCAAACAAAAATTGAGCGCGTATGCAAAACGGGTAAGACGTTACAAATACGTCAGAAGAGAAAGGAACATAATGCCAACTTCAA
>JAHLJT010008446.1:125611137-125696338 GCA_031308135.1 Acheta domesticus | reverse complement strand
GGTTTTGCTTGGCTCTGAACCCGCTATCTACCATCGTCAACAGCAGTAAATATGGCTATGAGATAAAGAGTCAGCACTCCTCGTACAGACTTTCCCATGATGCATGCATGGATGATGTAAAGCTGTATGCATCAACAGCCAGTTCGTTGAAGCAGCTCCTCAATGTCACCGAAACTTTCTTGAAGACCTCGGAATGTGTTTTGGTATAGATGAGTGTAGAATGGTTAACGTGGTACGTGGCATATTGACGAGGGGACTGGAATTCAAGACGCAAAGAAGCGAGCTTATTAAATTGTTAGAATACGATGAAGTGTATGAATATCTTGGTATATAGCAGTTTCGAACAATAGCCCACTCGGAAGTGAAGAAACTTATAACCGCAAAATTCAAGGACCGACTCACAAATGTTCTTAAAACATTTTTGAATTCGCAAAATCGTGCCACTGCAATAAATACATACGCTATTCCTCTGAGCATCTACTCATGGGCTTAATAAAATGGAGTCAGTCAGACAGACCTTAAAGCAATGGATAGATATGTAAGAACCCAAATGACCCAATATCGATATCATCATTCTAAATCTGCTGTTGAGAGGATCAACCTACCTCGTGAAAAAGAGGTCGAGGCATTACAAATATAACCAACAGTAATGCCAACCAAATCTCTCTTATCAGAAAGTACTTTCTTGAGAGGGCAGAAACATCGACACTGCACAAGGCTATAGTAGAGGCTGATTTCAGTATAACTTCCTTAAATCTTGCAAATGCTCAGTTTTCAACCAGAGCACACAATCCATGAACGCCTGATGCAACAGTAGTGTCGAAAAGAGTTACATCGTAGACATCCCAATGAACTATCAGGCCAGATGTTAACGTTTCTAAACAGGTGGTTGACACGTTGGTTTAGCCAGAGACAGAAGACTTTATGGTAGCCATTCAAGACCAGGTTATCGCAACAAGAAATTACTTACGATATATAATAAGAAACCCCTCCGTAGTAGTGATGAATTTTAAAGGTGCGGTGCACAGCATGAAAACATCCAGCACATCCTTGCCGGTTGTAGTGTGTTGGCTTCCACTGCCCATAAAGTTAGGTACGATAATATGGGAAAATAATTAACGAACGACTGGTAAGAAAATACGTACTTCAGCCCTGTAATGTCCCATATTACAAATATTATCCTTTTACAGTCTTGGAAAATGAAGAATGGAAGCTGGACTGGGACAGAAACATAATTACAGACACTACAATTTCGAACAATAGGCCAGATATAATAGTTCTGAACAAGCTCAAAAAAGCAGCCATGATAATCGATTTTTCAGTCGTCAACAATAACAATCTAGAATCGGTTCATAGCTTCAAAATTCAGAAATTTGTACCATTGACTCAAGATCTTCTCTAGCAATGAAGGCTTCAAAATATCGGCATACAACCGCTTATAAGATCTACCACAGGATTATACCAAAATACACAGTGCATGCAATTCAAGTGTTCGAATTACCATTCTCATGCGTAGAGCAAATGCAGAAAGCAGTAATACTGGACAGCTGCAGAATAGCTAGAGACTTCCTGGGATGTACGACTGATTGGGACACGATTGATTGAGATGTCAAGTGAGTAACATTCGTTCGTGTCTTGTCTCTGCGAGATCGACCGAGTCTAGACCAGCAATGGTCAGGCGAGTGTTCCTGCACATAATGCAGAGAGTGAAAAATTCGGATAATAATAATAATATAAATTATAATAATATAAATAATAATAATAATATTAATAACAAACCGAGCGAAGTGGCTCAGTGCGTAACGCGCTGGATTCGCAACCGGGAGGTCCGGGCACGATCTCCGGGATTTTTCGTGGTTTTCCTTGGTCATAAAGCGAATGCTGGGATGGCTCCAAATGACCATGAACACCCCCAACCTCCCACTACCCCACCTAACACCTCACACTATCATCCATGTCCTTTCACTCCTCCTCACCTCCCTATTCAGTAATAATAAGAACATCATCCTATCATCTCCTAACTGATTATTCAAGGCTAACAACCTTGTCTTAACCAAGGGATACAGCCGAAAGGCTGATCCTCATGATTACACACATTGATCTCTCCAGGATAATATACGACTGGGCCCATACGCAAATAATAATAATAATAATAATAATAATAATAATAATAAATTATTATATATTTTTCTATCCATTTTCATTTTCCTGCTAGCTTATCGACAATGCTAATTGGCAACATGTGCATCCCATGCGAATTAGCGGTCATTGTTGCTTGTTGAAATCCATCGTTGCAACGCCGCGCTGATAATAGAAGGCGGTAATGACGGCTGCCTTTCGTTCGCGTTAATTTAAACTAATAATTTTATTTACGGCTAAAATACTCATCGTGTAATGCATCGTTGGTGCATTTATGTAGATCGTGAATACACTGACTTCAATGCCAGAAAGCTGTTTTCGTTTAAACATTTGAATTAAATACAGGGTCCTTAGTTTATCTTGCAACTCATGTCTGAGAGCACTCGTTCTTGTTTTGGTAATTTGGCAACCGCGTCTCTTTTACACCTTTCAAGACAGCCGTGCCTGGCACGTCGGGACAGCAGAGGCAACCGTCAGGTCATAAGCTGCAGCAAGTTTCCTGTTTCTTTGTTGATCCCATTCAAGAGTGTCGGCGGGCAGGTACACGACTCTCATGCCAAAATCTTTTCACGCTGCACAGAGTGGGTGGGGTGGGGTGGGCTGAGGCATGAGCGTGGAAACAAAACGTCTCTTTAAGCAATTCTGCCCAGTATGCTGAAGAAACAAAACTGTAATATTAATGTGGAGGGGAGTTATCGATTTATTTACAGCAACGTAACAATAATTATTTAAGTAAAGCCAGCTCAGAGAGAAATCGAAAAGATATATCGTGAAATATTACCGCCTAGCTCTTCATTTTATAACAATAATAATAATGTATTATTATTATGGAATCTGCATATTAAGCAAATAAGAAAACTTTATTAACAGACAATAAACATACCTAGAAATGTTATAGAGTAATTGCCGCAGAGGCCAAAAGTTAAAAATCGAGGTGGAGCGTAGCAGCGCCGAGATTTTTTATTTGGACAAAGCAGTAATAACACTAACATTTTGTGGTATGTTCAGCATTTTATCGGTCAATCTCACGATTTATGCGAAAATTTATATTACTGCGATAGTAAACATATGAATTCTGTTGTTGCGGCATGTTACTATGATATTGTGGGGTATTGCTTGCGATACATCTATTTAAACAATATTCGTATACCGTGGTTTGAAAAAAGATGGATACAAATAATTCTCCTGAAGTTAAAGATAACTAAAGAAATGACGTTCGGTGAGGAAGTTGGCGCATCGATTTCCAGTGGCGACACCTCAGATCGTCAGTAAATATGATTACCGAAGAAGAGTTTCATTTGATGGAATGCGAGGAAAATGAAATTAATTTACCTAAAACACATTTTAACTGCACTATTAAAACCTATTACAATGAACAATTATTATCTCAAAAATTAATATGAGTTACTTTTATTCTGAATTATTTGAATCTGATTTGTTTTCTATACCGACTTGTTTCTTTCTTAATAAACATTTGACTTGCGATGAATCAATGGTTGTTTATTCACGTTGCCAAAGATGTTAAAACCCGATGCTAAGGATGTTAAATTGCTTAACATACAGATAGGTACACGCCTGTAGGGTTGCATGTTAAAATGGGCTAAAGACGCATGTTACCGATAAAATTATTGAAAATACTAATAAAATGTAACTTAGTAGTACATTAATAACTACTGAAAATAATGAATAAAAATAATAAAATATAATTATCTTAAAATGACAAAAAAACTGACAGTCGAGTAAATGCTCAAAGTGACCACCTTTATGAAGAGACAGGCGTTTACTCTTTTCAGTGTAGTGGCTGCAGTACGTTGAAGAGTAACAAGGACAGAATACGTGCTTTCTCTTTCTTCCAACTAAAATTAGACACATTCTCTCAGCCCGAAATCTGAGGGCACGCTACCGGGCTTCGCTAAAAGTGAAAGGGCGTCGAAGGTATTTCACGCGTTGCCAAATTGGCAAAACAAGAGTTGGTGTTTTCAGACCTCGGTTGCAAGATACGATAAAGACCCGGTATATATATATATATATATATATATATATATATATATATATATTGCAACGTCAGCCAGTCTGGTAGAGCATGATCGCGGTTCCTCGCGTGGTGGGGAGAAGTGAGGTGCAGGGGCAACAAACTACACAAAGAATAATTTGCCATAATTGGGCAATGAAACAAAATTAAACATTTATTCCCGACCTACGATCGGGGAAGTTACATTAAAAGTCCCATGAGGTGGGATTACACCCTACCTAGTGAGTTCGGTAACATATGATCTAAAATAATATTATTAATAAAAAATAACCAAAGACAACTACGTTACAATAAAAATGCCATGCCGCGGCACCGCTTAACTAAAAAAAGAAAAACACATGAGGATTGTTGACATTGTTCTCCGCCTCGTTTCGAGGGGAACGCCCCAAAGCGCAGGCGAACGGTAGGAGTCTTAACTATTTGTGTAGGCGTGTGCCGGAGGGGCACGACGCGGTCGATGACCTCGGCGTCTGCGACGATTGTAGACACGCGGCGAGCCGCAGCGTTGTAAAGTCAGGCGCTTCCAGGAAACGCTGGTTGAACAGATGACAGCAGGTGAACACAGGCTGTGACGGCGAGGGTGCGGAGGTGCCCCCTCCAGTTTCATCAGGGCGCTGTTACAAGTCAGAAGTCGCCCCTCATCACGGCTCGGACGCGCGGCGCGGGAGTACTTAATTGCGAGCGCGGATCGGAAGCCGGATCACGGTATTCGTGACTCGTACACTCGCATTTGGCAACGAGTTAATAGTTCATCGAACACACGAAAATGAAATCGGTTCGGTGACCGGTGCCTTCGGGCATTATTCGCTCATGGAGTGAATGGAAAGTCTCTGCAGTGCGAATATGGCAGACATCTTGTCGCACGGCCTCGCGGTCGGGAAGCAAACGGTTCACAGTTTAAAAAAAAAACAACAAAACTAGTTCACGGCCTCCACGACCAGGCATAAAGTTTCCTCTCTCGCGACTAGCTCTCAAGTGTGATTTTCAAAGTTTTTGAGAATCCGTTCCTATTCGCATCTCCCCCCTCCTAAGCTCGTCTTAGGCTCGCTGGTCTACTTTCGGAAAATTATTGTCAGCCATTGGCCGGAGCTTACTGCGCCGTAGGAATATTCTAACGAATGGTGGTTCGTGATTTTGTGGGGATTTTCCTCAGATGTTCTCTGTCCTCTTCTGTCTTTCTCTGACGAAGCGCAGCTGCCCCGATCGACGGTTTACATCTCCTGGGAGCAATTATCGTATGGCAAGGGTTAGGACTTATTCGAATTGGTGTGACAGGCGTGGTGACGAGGGCGCGCAGGCGGAGGAGCTCGCTCAGGGGACGGTGGGGGCGGAATACAGAGGGGGTATACACTGTGCGGTCGAACAGGCGGAGGGTTGTAAATTTTTCTCCCAAAGTAGGCGAGGGGACGCGAGAATAATGCGACCGCGGCGGCGAAGAATCGGGCGGGGGAGGCGCGGTTGGGCGCACTTGCGCGTGCCAGCGAGTATGAAAAGCAAGCATTTGTTAAGAATTTCTTAGGGCGTCGTTACATGCCGCCACAATATATTGTTGTATTTATCATGCTCCGTTTGCTTAAGAATTTTCCAAATGGTAGTTGAAGTGAAAGATAGATTTTGTCATATTATAATATTACATAGCCATTAACAATATCACGAAAAAGTACGTGCTGTTGTAGCGCCACTAGTTTAATTATTAGATTTATCTCAATGGTAATGTTCAATTGCTAAACCTTTTCAGTGCTACGTTTCTTTAGGGGCAGCGCGTCCCCCGGCGCTGGGACACCCGGTCCGCTTGGGTCGCCTGTGGCCTGCTTTCTTTTCGGCCGCGCGCCCTTCGCACTGCGTGCGGCGCGGGTAGAGCTTTAACCCATTAATGCCCAGCATACCATATATGATACGATAATTTCTGGTCAACTCAATTTTGCTTCTTTTGCAATACTTTGTTAATTTTAGTTCTTCAGTAAACGTAGACATCATAAACGAAACATATAAGCAAAGATTTTTCATTCTTGAATGCCAGATGTTGGTTTAGCCGTGATCGCTAAGTCATTGCACATTCCTGGCCAGGGTGTACACATGATTTAGGTCGGTTCGAATTTTCCTCTAAAACCGTGCTTAACTGCTATAAACCTGTGGTTAAGTCGGAGGGAGAGGCCGATGTAAAACAAACGGTGGTTGGTCTGCATCGAAGTTGACGGGGTTTATGCAGCTAAAGTTTGAACGGTTTTGCTTCTTTTTATAGAAAAAAAAACTCAATAACCACCGTTTGGCGCTTCGAGAGCGCTCTAGTAGTATAATTTAGCAACATAACAATTGAATAGCACTAAAAGTGGCAAAACCAGAGGTCTGCAACGGCTACTGTGCGGAACGCGACAACAATGGGCGAGCGTTATGCGAACAGAAGCATTCTGGGCAGTAATGTAAATTCTAGGTAAAATGCATCCCACGTGATGGTTTTCTCCTCCCTCTACTTATTCTATCCTACGATTATAACATAACACACGTTGTGGTTTTTATCATATTCAGGCTCGCGGCCGGCCACCGCCGCCGCGCCCGATGCAGGGACCCACTGACGAAATCTGCCGGAACACTCCAATAGTGACCTCCAAGGGCCATAAAAAACTACAGCTAAGTAGTACCTTCAAACAGCCGTAGATGTCGTGCCATGTCAATATCTACTAGTGCTCCATAGGAATAAATTCAGAAAGCAGATGATACGTCGCGACGGATATATCCGTCTTTAGCGCTCATGGCACGGCCGACCCGCGCCGGATATATCCGGCATTAGCGCTGAGGGCACGAAAGTCTTGCGCCGGATATATCCGGCATTAGCACTTAACAGGAAATATGACGTTGATTTTTCTAAGAGTCAAACATTTGTTAAAATATTTTTCTAGTACTTGAAGAAAACGAACAACTATCATCGAAACGACTTAACAATTAGACCCAAAATCATGTCTGTCATAATTAAGGGCAGGTGGCTCTAGTCAATTTTGACAAAAAATGTAATTTGTGTTGTCTTTCTCAAAAAATACCTCCAATCACTTCAAGACACTTTTTCACCTTTCTAAACTTTTTTTTTACCATTTGACCATTTCAATGGTTTAAATAGCAATTTAAATCTCGTTGCGCATTCTCTTTTATATAGGATAACGCCCACTTTCCCTCTTCTAGTTTTGTTTTCCTTCATTTTCAAAATAATTTCGGGATACTTTTTGCTAAAAATATTATTTAGGGTTCATTGGCTCTTCTGTAAAGATGGGATGTTCTATTGTCTTCATTCAAGGTACTTGTATAGTTGTTTGTGTTTAAAGTTTGTGCCTGTACGAGTTGTGTGGTGTGTGTCTTTTCGCGTGTTGTTGCCAAGATAGTTTTTCTCCGTCTATGTGAATTGAATAAGAAATTTGGCAAACGAATGTTTCATCTCAATCGGTTTATCAAGAAAACGATTGAAAATAAAGTTGAACCAGGAGTTACAATTGTTTCCACGGAAACAATTGTAACTCCTGGTTGAAGATCCACGCATCGTTCTCAGGAAAAAAGTTATTTAATCTTGCAGAAGCAAGTGACAACTTTTTTGTTAATAGTAGACAGTGGTTACATGACTGTATATATCAGAGTAGTGTTTAAGTTCTTAAAATATTTTATTCAGTGTAAATGAATATGTTCCAGGAAAGTTTTGATATCATATGTCGTGAGTGGTATGCAGAGCAAAAAATTTTAACACAGTTTTTTTCAGTAGTAATATTTTAGTTTCTAGTATACGTACGTATATATGGGGTATATAGTATATACCCTGTATATACTATATACTATATACGTAGTACAGACATATACGTATATACTATATACGTAGTACTGAGAAAGTTATGTAATGTTGCGGAAAATCGATTTCGAGATTTCAACCGAAATACACGTTTTGGGGTCCCCTGACACCGAAAAAGTGGGGTTTTACTTTCAATTATTACGTATGGAATATACGGAGTACGGGACAGGCAGGTTGATTTTTTCCGACGACAGTGCGCTCTAGCGTCAGCAGTCCGTCCTTATTCGGTGATAGAAGTCGAAGCGTGTACTATGTGTACAGTGTAAATCGAGTATCCTGTGCTATACAATAATTAGAAGAGCATGCTAATAACTATTACATGCGGTTTTCAACCAGTTGATGTTGAAATATTCCGACAAAAAATTATAATGAAGGGAAAAATCTAGTAGTTTCCAGGTGAATGGAGTGGAAACTCAAACCGGTCACGTTAACAGAATTTTGAGCAGTTTTGCGAGAAACTCCTGGTTCACATAACAAGCTATTATTTTTAAACTTTTGGTAGGGACTAAATGCACTCTATCAGATGACATAAACGCTATATTGCACTATTCTTTTGTTTTTTCAAAAATTACAGAAATGCAATGTTTGGACTTGTGTCTCACGTTGTTAATATTTACATTAGCGGCAATTCATTCACATTATTGTATTTAAAAATAAACGTGCCTTAAATAATATCCTATAAAGTTTCTCGAAAAAACAGTTTTCTGTTATAATGAGCTCAAAAATGCGCATTCAGAAACGCTCAAGCGCCATTTTCTCAAAAAATTGATCCACATTTTTTCTTCAAACTTTTCCAACGGATAGTGCTAATTGCACTGTTTAAAATGACAAAGTTCACTTTGCTGTATTTTTTTCTTCAAGCTTTTCTAACGGATTGAACTAACTGCACTCTTTAATATAATGTAAAATTCATTTTGGGGATTTTTTTTTCAAAAATGACTCTAATGTATTTCTTTTAAATATCTCTCATGCCGTTAATATGCACATTTCCAGCGATCTGTACACACTATTGCATTTGTGAGTTATAGTGCCTCAAACGACTTTAAATGAAGTTTTTCGAAAACTCGAATATTTTCTGTGAAAAAGAGCTTTAATTTTCGCATTTACAGTAACGCTTAAACGCCATTTCCTTAAAAACGGCTGCAAATTTTTCAATGAAAATTGCCATTTATGACGAGGTTTCACTCTTCTTCAATATTGTTAATGTAATATTTCGGTTCTTCTATTAGGAAATGTACTTGAGGCGGCGATAGATGGCAGATGTCAGCTGGCAGATAGATGTCAGATGTCAGAATGGACTAGACAGTAAAGTCAGTTCACACCAAGGAAATTAGAAAACTTTACTACGAGAAAGTGTGTAAGTCTGTAAGTCTGTGCCATTCTGTAGCACCACTAGTTTCACATGGAAGTGCAATTTCCTCAAAAATGTTTAATCAAAATAACTGAAACGTTGTACACTATTTAAATATCACCATCTCTTTCTTGTGAACAAAAAATAAAATATAATATTCAACATTTTTAAAATCTTGCTAGTTAACGTAGGTAAACTTTTGAAAAAAATCTTTCATTACAATCACAAAACAATTTTTTTCATTATCTGTGCTTAAAAAGTGTAGAGAAATAATTGTATATTACACATTTTCTATTTATTTGCGAAAACCTAAAGATTGTAACAGTTATATTTAAGGAAAATGCACTAGGGTGAAGTACTACGCTTTCATTTTTCTCTCCGCATTTATAAATAAAATAATTATTTATGAAAAAACGATCATAATGCAACTTTTGTTATTAAATATTTGCCCTAAGAAAAAGTCCACAATTGCCGAATAAAAATCATTTGTGTTGTTGGTTAATTCAAGGATATAATACTTTGTATTATGGGAAATTTTGAAGCTAAAACTAAGCTAAAATGTGTCATCTGCCCGGGATTTAAATAAATAACGGTCTATAAATCAATGGGATCGTAATAGAAATAAAAAGAAACTATTAGATAGTTATAACCAACAAATAATTAGAAATACAGTATATTACGTATAGTGGTGTGACACTGTCACTTTCAGAGTTGAGCGAATATTCCTCCATATAGTAATCGGGTAACCTGTGTGTGTCCTCCACTAACGGTTTGATCCAGTACATCGTTTGGGTGACTCACCTCTTACTTACGCGCGCGCGCGCACACACACACACACACCACACACACACTTGCATTTACATGCTCTGCACTTCCACATTTGTCGAAAGATTATTCGGAAGATCAGACTTCCTCCGGCTGGAGCAGGACCCAATGAGGGGAGATATGTGGTTAGGAAAACCCCCGCAAGCCGATGGTAGGTCGGCCCTGGATCTCACCATCCAGCGGCGGAAGATCATCGCCACAACCCGTGATAAAACATATACTACACTTTTGGGATCAATAACCACAATCGTTAACAGGAAACACGAAATAATCAATAAATTAATTTAAATTAAGCAATTTCGAAAATTCTGAGAGTTCGACGAAAAATGAGACCAGCGCCATTTTTTAAACGTCCTATAGTCTATCGAGGAAAAATGAAACAAAAGTGCAGCCGTTTTTGAGAATGTTTTTGGTAAATTGCATTAACTTCAAGCAGAAATTAATAAAAAAACTACTATTTTTTCAAAAATAAAAATTTTGGCTCAGGACATCTACGGATGTCACTGCAGTGCTTCTGACCAAGAGGTTCTGAGGTTCAAGTGTCGATGGTGGCAAGATTTTCGAGGCTAGCTACATAGCTAGGTCGAATTCAACCACTGTCTGAAGGAGAATTATAGCGGCTGGTTGCTCTGATCGGTAATTTTCCGTGGTTTTCTCCGATCAACACCAGGCGAATGCCGGAGCAGTCCCCAAACACGGGGACTGCGAGTGATTTTTCCTTCCTCTTCCTATCCTCACCCCTTACTTATACACACATATACTTACGGGCACTACACTACCACATGTCGGGAGACCATTGCGAGAGCTTAGAGCTTGCCCCGGCTGGGGCAGCGCTCCCGTTGGTGGGAAATACCTGGTGAGAGGGAAAATTCCTGCTAGCAGACGTAAATCGGCACCCGATCTCAACGGCCAGCCGGGGGAGATCACCGCCACCTCCTGTAATAAAAACATGCATTACACTTACGGGACTAACCTTTACCAGTTGACACACCCAGAATCACTAATCAATCAAACAAATTTGCATGACCTTATTTAAAGATCTGATTCTTTAGAAGAGATTTTGTTTAAAATAAAAATCTTCATCATCCATATCGTATTTTTCAATTTTAATTTTTTGGAATTTTTGGAAATACAGAGTTTGCCGGAAATGAGACCAGTCTCATCTTTTTAACGAATTTTGGTATATACGAAAAGAATATTTAAAGAAAAAATTGGAGCCTTTTTGAGAACATAATTGTTTAAAAATTCCATATTTCATGCAAAATAATGCGAAAACTATTCATATTTTTAAAAATTGTACCTGATCACATTTCAAGATCTGTCTTTGAACATAGATTTCATTATGGAAAAATATATCTTCAATATTTTTGCTGTGGAAAGACGTTGAAAAATGTGCATTTCTGCCATTTTCAGAAAATCAGGAACTTAAACTAAAATTATATCAACGTCATTTTTTAAAACGTTCTCTACGATATCCAGTGGCAAATTTAATCATAAAATTTGCAGCTATTTTTGAGAAAATGTTGAGGCTTCATGTAAAGTATCCCCCAAAATCAAAATATCCGATTTAAACTCACAGGACACCGAGTTCGGTCAGATTGATGGGGGAATATCAATTTTGGAGAAAATCGTGTGAATTTTTTAGACGCTAGTGTTGACCAAAGACAGGAAGGAAGAACGGACGGACGGACAGACGGACGGACGGACGGACCGACGGACAAACGGACGAACGTGCGAATGGACGGACGACAGACGGACAGTAGCGGCTGCCAGTTCCAGAGAGACTGACAGGATCACCACCATTCGTAAATGCTGTTTGATTTTTAGTATATTTCAACAAACAGTTCATGTTGACTAGTATTGAACTTGGATAATTCCAATAATAATGTAAATGATGAACACTGCATTATCAGTAAATGTTTTCAGACAGAACCGAATAAAAATGAACAATATTTAACGTGGAGCGAATACCAGTTTAGTTACGTTGAACACAACATTTACATTATTTTTTGTATCTAAGTCTGCTCTGTTCACTGGATTAAGTAATGCCCGAAGGAGTCTTCAGAGATAGGTGCAATGTTTTGGGCTAAGGCAAATTTTTTGTTGGATTGGTTTAAATCATACAAGAAATACACGGAAGAATTACTTTGTACACTTTCCACCCCAAGGTAATAGATTATTCATTCCTAGTTTTGGAGTAATTTACGAGAAAATAACTGGGTGATTTTGGAGCAGGTAAAGTTGATTTTTAGTGATTTAGTTTTTTAGCAGGTATAGTTGATTTTAGTTTAATTGATTGTTAGTGATTCCGGACGCGTCACTGCTAAGGCCATTAGTTCCGTAAGCGTTGTGCATGTTTTTTTCCTCGGGAGGTGGCAGTGCTCTTCCCCGCTGATTGGCGAGATCTGGCAGCGACCTACCGTCGGCTAACGTGGTTTTTCCCAACCAGATGTAGTGCAGTGCATGTTAGTGTAAATAAGGGGTGAGGATAGGACAAGTAAAACAGATTGTACTTGGCCCGTGGCCCGTCTGTTACGCACAATGTTTTAGGTACTTCCAACTACCTACGTCCTTCCAGCATCTGCCTGGTATTGATCGGAGAAACCACGGAAAACTACCGATCAGAGCAACCAGCCGCTATAATTCTCCCACAGACAGAGACTGATTTCGACCTAGCTGACAAGCTGGTGTCAAAGATTCTGCCACCGTCGGGACTCGAACCTAGGATCTCCCGGTCACAGGCATGGCAGTGACATCAGTTGATGCCCTGAGCCACCTCTCCCGGTAGATGGTAAAATGAAAATAGTATTGAATCAAATACATTTTTCTCTTTTCCACTACTACTTGCCGGTGAGATGCTACGAGAAGGATTCGTAAATTAAGAATAATCTGTCAACTTACAAGAGAATAATTAAAATGAACAAAATATAACTTCCATCATCAGTATGCAAAAGTGTGGGGCGACTTGTTTAACTATATAGGCCCTATTGTCCTACATTAATACTTTTTCATACGTCATGTACAGGAATACTGAATGCATGACAAACATCCCAAACCAATAACAATGGCGATAATAATTTTAATACTTGAAAATAAATTGTTATTTTGTACATATCATGATTGGGTGCAGTAAGTAATCTTAATTTAAAAAGAGTTAAGCGCCTAAAGTTTGACACAGATTGTGAAGCCATTACAACACTTACAGAGGGTTCATTTGAACGTATTGGGGAGTGGTTTTCATTTAATTATTCTTTCAAATAAAATTTCAATAATATATGCATTCTTTAACTGTCGTATGTTGAGTTTTGTGTAATTTCTTCACGGAATGTTCGGGTCTTTTTTACTGAATGAATTACAATTGTAGTGTTTCTTTTGTACCAGGACGCACAGAACTCCATCTCGTCAAAGTCAGAGTGCGTTCTTCATATGGAGGTGTGTTGTTTGCCCGCGAACTTCGGTGAGTACTCTGACAACAGTGACTGGCAAAACGACGGGGTCTGTTATCTCACGTGTTATCTGGCGGTGGGCTGCGCCGCGACTTTCGCCCAGGCGGCCCATGAGGCGTTGTTCCCCGCCCTTCGCTCCAGCGCAATCATCTCCAGAGGTGCCGGCGCCACACGCCAATGGCCTCGCACTTCCAAGATGGCGAATGTGATTTGATTTTCCATGACGGAAGGTACAGCTTTTGGTGGACTTTGAACGGAGAAAAGCTGTCATCGACCAAGTTCATAAATTTAATTCATTTTTTTCAGTCATCAATCGTTTGAATCGATTGGCAACTCACAAACTGGAACTTAATGAGACGAAAATAATATCCGCATGTTTGCACAAGAAATTATGCAAAGATCTTTAATGCATTTTTAGCCTGATTGAATACTTGAATGGTACCTTACAGGGGGGTTTCCAAACACGTGAAGAATTTTTTTCATGCCATCTGAAAGCAGTATACTGCGAGTTTTCTAACTTTGCCCCTGAAGGCCTGTCTTCACGATGGAGTATGTCACGGTATTTCGCCACATTCTCAGTCATGTCGCCAGGAATCGCATGATCGCGACCATATCAAGCAGTGCTTGCGATCATGCGACTTCTAGCGGTACGACGGAGAAGACGCGAAATGCCGTGTGATATTCCATCGTGGCCACAGGGGCTTGAGGGGTAGAGTTAGAAAAATCGCACTTTAGTTGCAAAATCTAAATCAAATAATTCTGTAGCGCTTGAAGCGACACGAAATAAAATACGCCGTTATTGAAAATAAAGATACCTATAGAAAATTGCGCAACGTCTTGTGAAAAGGGTTTTTAGAGGTCTTAGTATGTAAAATGTAAACATGGACTCAATAATATTGGAGTATGGTAGAAACAATGGCCATGGAGCGTATATTTTGTCCTGTCAAAAAATATCATTAAGTTTCTCTTTTGTTATTTAAGGTCGCATCAACATCAAGGTCATTAGTGACCACTATTGGGTTTAACGTTATGGTACCTGTGAAGATGACATGATATCATGATGATAGGGGGTGAAAGGACGAACACAAATACAACCAAGCCCGAGGTGGGATTCAAACTAGCGATCCTTCGGTCCGAAATCGCTACGACACTACTGGCTTAGCAATCTCGGCCACTAGGGATCGGCGTGGTTAACTATGCGCCTTTAATTCGTGGAAAATTCTGCTTCAATTGCAAAAAGAGCTAGTGGTACTAAAAAAGCACCTACTTTCACCCAAAATTACGCGAAAATACTCAAATTTTTGAAAAATCATACGTGACCTTATTACAAAATCTATCTTTAAGGAATAGATTCCATTAAAGGAAAAATGTCTATTTTCATAATAGTAATTGTAGGAAGACGCCAAAAAAATTTTGAATTTTTGCAATTTTTGAAAAATCAGTTTTTTGACGAAAATGAAATCTGCACCATTCTCTTAAACTTTCTTCACACTATCCAAAAGCAAAATTTAATCAAAAACGATGAAGCTATTTTTTGAAAATTCATGTAAAGTACCTCCAAAATGAAAAATATCGATTTCAAATTCAAGGGGTCGCGACATCAGCCAGATCTACCATACAGCCTGATTTTTTCTAAATTTAGCACCTGAATGTATTCACTTTTTCGTTACCAGGGCCCTGTAATAAGTTTTTCTGCCAAAAATTCACCATTTTTTCGCGCAGCATTACATAAAGTTCTCTCTATTCCGTTGCGAGGAAGTTAAAATCCAAGAGAATCCTTGTAGCACTACTACATTGGGTCTAAATCTAGTTGGTAAGGAGACAATGACCGTTCATTCCAAATTTTTACTTTTTGAGAGTGATTGCTAACATTAGAATCCCTTAGAGGTGCTTTGAATTCCAAATAAAGCTAATTTAGAAAACAAAATTACGTGATCAAATCAATAATTAAATAACCACGACAATACTATGTTCCCTGCCCACGCGTCACTAGCAGTGGTGGAACAAGCAGGGGTGCAGGCGCTGCAATGCCAGGGTGGCCGCAGGTTTAGGGGGCCCCACTCACTTTCATAATAAAATTCAAATTTTTAAAAGTACTCAAAACGTTTCTGGTTTCGAGCATTTGCTTTAATATATGTCAATTTAAAGTTGACTTAAATTAGAAAATAAATGATTCAGAATTTTTTAAATATTTTCCATACTTAGTCTTTTATTTATATGGGTCCATAAAAGTATGTCTTGGGTCTCCTTACAAGGCAAAGACAAAAAAATTCCTGGGTCTTTTTTACTAGTATGTGAAAATTAAAAAAATTACTTACGAATATTTACAAAATGAGAATTTATGGTACTGTTTCAAAAAAAGTCGAACACGAAGACACTTTTTCGATCGTTCTCGGCGACAAGACCAGCGCGCCGAGATCGCTATATCCGAGAATGTTAGTTTCGGGTCTGCCATTATCGAAAAGGAACCATAACGATAATAGGACTGATATCGGGACGTACCCCTCGCGTCGGCAGGCGAAGAGACAACGATGGATAGTAAAGGGTGGAGGAGTCACTGGATCTCGACACTTTTTATTGTTCAAGCGTTTCTATTAAATATATTCAACGCTTATTCCCCTTCCAGTGGAGGGGGTAACTGAACTTTGTGTATAACATAGTGTGGCATGCTTTTCTACGATGAAAATTGGATAAAAATGTATCTCCCAAGACACGTTCCAATCCTATTTTATAAGATTTATAAAAGTTATTACAATTAGAAATTCTACTAAACCTTTCAGTAACGCCTACTCCTTAACCAATCAATTTTTAAGCATGTGATTCCTACATTTCCATTGTCAACGAAAACAAACTCGTTATCTCGTAACTTCATTTTTTTTGTTTCTTGCTCTTCCTTCGTACTACTCTCTCCTGCTGTGGACTTACGTAGTAAAGAGAAAGCATTTGAAGGCTGCAGCGAAAACTGTAGAGGTTTCGAGACAAAAGCTCGTATTGTGGGTCCCTGATACCGAAAAATAAGATATTTTTTGGGCGCTATTTGTAGTAAATTAGTTTCTATAATACGATGTATAGTCAGAATCCACGTTTTATGGGTCCTTGATACGGAAAAAAACTGGTTTGCGGCAAAACGACTGTTTGACCGCCTGTCTGTGGACAACGCCAACGCCTAAACCATTCTGAAGCTTTTCTCAAAAATTGCCCGATCGTTCGGATTAGAACGGATATTTTCAAGGATACATTACACAAAGGCTCTACGAAATATTAAAAAAAATTCCCTAACAATTCCTCCAATTTTTTTCTTTACAGTTTTTGTCAAATATAGCAAAATGCTTATGTACTTCTACGTTCCTTTTATAAGCTACATTATCATATACGATTAAACAATAACAAATAAACAGCAAGTTTAAGTGAAAAATAAAATTGTGTCTGCTGCATAACTGCGTTTCTATACAATTGAAGACAATACTGACCATCAAAATGAAGGAAAATAGTATTTATTTTAACGAATGTATAATCTAATAATATTTAATGAATTCGTCAACATTTCTACTTTTAATTATAAATGATTAAACACGCCTGTAACAAGTAATGTACCATATTAGCGTCTGAGTTAATGACCCCCATCTCAATCAGGTCTTTCGTCCAGTTTGCCTCATCCTTTGAGCAAATGCTGAAATGGCCCCTTGTTTTGCTTCTGGAGATAAATGTAGTTTCACTGTCCGTGCGAGTTCGGGGGAGGGGGGATGTGGTTATTCAAATAATCATTTTCCAGATTCTCGCTGCAGTAAGTCGATTCCGTCACGAAGGGCACTTTGAGGGATAATAGCCACACTCTGTGTCTGATTTGCTTTCGCAAATGATTTTTATTACATGGGAGTGTATAATGGGGGAGTTATTATCAATTTAAGCCAGAAACGCTCGATGCTACCCACTCTTTTGCACTACTCTTTAGCACTGTAAATGGAGCATAATAAAATTCATGATTGAAATTGATATCATTAGATCTTTGGCGGTTAGCAATTTTAATCGTAAATCAGAAAAGAATAGGATTAGATCATACTCTTTCGAGAGATCTTGAAAATCCTTTCAATATTTTCCTTGTTACTTTCTCGCTACCGCTTACTTTACATGAAGCCACTGGCACATTTTCAAAATACAAAAATGGCTCTATCAATTTTGATTAAATTTTGATGTTGGATAGTGTGAAGGACGTTCAAGAGAATGGTGCAGGCCTCATTTTCGTTGAAAACACTGATTTTTCGAAAATTGCAAATGTTCAAAATTTTTTCGGCGTCTTCCTAAAGCTATACTTATGAAGATAGAGATTTTCTCCCTAATGAAATCCGTTTCTTAAAGATAGATTATGAAATACAGTCCTTTATAATTTTTCCAAATTTGAGTACTTTTCGCTAAATTTTTCATAAATGTACGGGCGAGAAAGTACGTGCTGTGATAGCACCACTAGTTGCTCGTAAAATTTCATCATTGAGGGACATCAAATTGGCTGATTCCGTAGATTATGATTTTGTGAAAGCATGTTACGAATATAAAATATTATATATTTTATATTATTGAAATAGTATCTCAAGCTACCACACTGAACGAATTCGGCCAATAAATACACAGTCAGGGCTTGCATAAACGCAACAGAAACTAAACTGTTTCGCTTCCAGTTCAATGTTCGGATCGAGCAAAGTGCGATTGCGTAAACTATCTGTTGAGTCATCAGAAGCAAACTTAAATAAAATTTCAGAAGATAATGATGACACTTCACTTTTGAAGAGTACCAGAGAGTTGTCAATATGAGTTAATATTTTTCAACGAACGTCTTCAAATTTCAACAAACGAATTTCTGTTGAACACAAATACACAAGTTGATACCTACATAATCAGAGTAAGTAACTACTCAATGGAAAACAACAATAATTACTGAAATTTAAACTGTTTGTTTGTTTTAATTATTACCAATAGACATTCATTAAAGAAGAAGAAGAAACTTTATGAAATTTTAAATAACACAAAACAACATCAGTTATATTCTCGCAGAAAATTAATATTAAATTATTAGACTTCCGCCGGTGCATGGTGGCGAGTCTAAAGATATTTTTTACAGTTGTAAAGTCAAATTTGGAGTAACGAGTTTTATTCATTATATTTAAACAAAAGAACTACACCGCTTTTTACTTTCCCGCATACGTACTACATATACACGGAGTAATATATATGTAGTTTAGGGAAAGTTATGTAAAACTTCAGAAACTCGATTTCGAGATTTCAACGGAAATACACGTTTTGGGGTCCCCTGACACTGAAAAAGTTTTTTTTTTTCAAAACGTCCGTCCGTCTGTCTGTCTCGGTTCGTCCGTCCTCTATGAACACGTCTACTGCCTAAACCATACATAGGATTTTTCCAAAATTGATATTCCCCAGTCGATTTGGCTCGATTGGAGGCGTTGCGATTTTGAAAATCTTTCTTCAAAATTTGGGGGTACTTGAAGGCCCCGAGACATTTTCAAAATTTTCTCAAAAACGGCTCGAATTTTTGTAAAATTTCTTGTAAGAGTAGAGTAAAATAAACTTACAAATGTGGCGTATGGGCGGTTTTCACGGTTAACTCTGAATTTTCGAAATTGCAAAATTGTGAATTTTTTTCGACGTTTTCCTACAACTAGAAAATTGAAGTTAGAGATTTTACCTTCAAATAAAATATGTTCTCCATAGTGAGTTAATTCATTAAGGTCATGTATATTTTTTTGAAAATTTTAGTAGTTTTCGCGCAATATTGCTTGCAATATTTGCAATTTTAAAAATAACAAAAACAAGAATTTCTCAAAACCTCTTCCAATTTTGTTCTTTAAACTTTGGTAGGGATAGTGCTAAATGCATCCAATGAGATGACATAAACGCCATATTGCTCTATTCTTAAGGTTTCCAAAAATTATAAAAATGTAATTTTTTTGACTTGTCTCTCACGTCGTTAATATTTACATTAACGACGATTTGTTCACATATTTATGAGTATATATTCTTTAAATAATGACCTATGAAGTTTCTCGAAAGCTCACTCGTTTTCTGTGAAAACGATCTCAAAATTCCGCAGTTTCAGAAACAATCAAACGCCATTTTCTCTAAAACGGCTCGAAATTTTTTCTTCAAACTTTTCGTACGGAAAGTGCTAATTATACTCATTAATATGATGTAAATTTCATTTTGGGATTCTTTTTGTTTTTTCAAAAATTACACAAATGTAATTTTTTTAAGATCTCTCAACTCGTTTATATGCACATTTCCAGCAATTTGTAAACACTATTGTATTTGTGAGTTAATGTGCTTTAAACGACTTCAAATGAATTTTTTCGAAAACTCAAACATTTTATGTGAAAAAGAGCTTTAAATTTCGCATTTCAGTAACGCTTAAACGCCATTTTCTTAAAAATGGCTCCAAATTTTTGAAGGAAAATTGCCATTTATGGTGAGATTTTACTGTTCTTTAATACTCTTAAAATAATATTTCCGTTTTATCATTAAGAAAACGTCAAAAAAATTACTTTAGGCGGCGATAAATGGCAGCTGGCAAGAGAATGTGGCAAGTCCGAATAGCTAGCCGAGACCAAAAGGAATAGAAAACTAATACGGGAAAGTCTGTGCTATTCTGTAGGACCACTAATTATTATTACGATGTTATGACTTTTAACAATAGGAATCATTTAATTGAATCAACATTCAGGCTTCAATATTGTTAAAGACAACTATATTTATTATAACACAACACACTTATAAAGTCTTTACAACACTGCATCAAGAATCATTTAATTGTACTTCTGGAGTCGTTTTAGTATATTGTTATTTCGCCTATTTTAGCGTCTGATGCACGTTTTTGGCATTTTGCCTTATTTGTGCCTCTTTCTTCCTTTTTCTTCATTATTTTCCTTCCCCCCCTCTTGGCCCCAATATCTATCAAGCTGGAATCATACCTGCAAGCTGGACATCATGAAGGCTCGGTCGTGTATTATCTTTCTGTTGATGCGGAGACGTCAGGTTGTGTTAAAAATCTAAAAGGGAAAGAGTGATTATGCCGGTGAAGAGTTTGGATATTTTTCATTGATGCTGACAGACTTATTGGCTCACGAGAAATGACAACCTATGTTCGTGTATGGCCTCGGATCCCTTTTGAGGACAGAGCTGTCTGTACATGATATATCATACTTCCTCTCTCTTCCCTTCTGTCGATTACACAAGTGCGAAGAACGAAATTTATTATTCCGTTTTCGCTTTTATAATTTCAAGATTCAAAAAGGAATCCACAATGGCAATTCGTAGAGACAGCGTCCTGAGTAAAATAAATTCGTATTCGTCATACCGCTTGATCATGTGCTATCAAGATTACAAAAAAAAAAAGATAATTCCCTTCCACGTAAGTGCTAATGTAAATTTTATACTTAGAAGAAAAATGTAAATCATTTTAATTATTTTTTACAATAATTACTTGTTAGTTATAATTACTCAATGTTTCCTGTGTTTTCCCCCTACTTTAGCCACAATAAATACCCTTTTTGTATGCCTATTTTAGTAAAAATAGATGCCTTTTTGCCTGCCCATTTTAGGTAAAATACATGTCTGAACTTACGGGATCTAGTTATTGTTCTTATTATTGTCCTTGCCAAAATAAAGATACAGAACGTAAATTACTGTAAAATGAAAGACACTTTAATAAGAGGGAAACATGTTGGCAAAATAACGCCATGTTGTAGCTGGAAGACACATATCAAGAGTTAGTTATTATTCCACGTTTCACCTCGAATTAAAGAAAAATATTCCATTCAAATGATTATGTTGATAACACAAGTTACATATTCATTGTCAAAGACATTGAAGGAGGATGAGATCACTGAGCCATTCAAGAATCTATCATCGAGAGAGAGAGGGAAGAGAGATATCTATAACGCTAGACTACGAATTTAAACTTTTTTTGTTGCCTAAAGTAAAAAATGTGATTTTATTTAATGTCGATGTGCTGAATTCGAATTTTCAATCCGTTTACTTCTATCATGTAAGGTTTTCTTCTGAAATCACTTTACATGTATTGTATAATTACGAGAATTTCATCACAATCGTTTCCATAATATTTTTTTATTCTAAAGAAAAATATTTAATATACACAACTTGCTGAACTTAATGTGCATGGTCGTTAATACATGTCAGTAGAGTGTTTTTGCTTTATTTTGTTTTGTTTTCTTCGCTATTGGAAGAACACATTTTACACCTGTTGCTCCTTACTTGAGAAAGCCCTCCTCTTCCTTTTTCTTTATGTTTGTCTTCAGGTATTTCACACTTTAACGTTCAACAATTGTCTGCAAGCACACTGATCTTCCAGCATCCCTAGTAACTTCTTTCGAAATCCAGCACATCCATGTGAAATAGTTCGCCTTGTTCTTCGCTCAAAAATCCTACATTTTCAGGGAAATTATCTAGATGAGAAATCGGGAAATGAATTTCCATACTCATGATACAACCAAGTTCCTTGAATGCTTCAAGCATGTTAGCCACAAAGTTTCCGTAATTGGGATCCTTTTTGTTACCAATAAATTTTGAAACAACTTCACAGAAATATCCATGCTGTTTTCTCCTTTACATCAGTAGTGGTTATAAATGCTGCATCATGTATCAATTTTATTATACCTTCATTAAATATACCTTCTTTTAATTTTGCTTCAGATAGTAATCGGAATTTTTCACATATGTGCTCGAAACAGTCTCCTTCCTTATTTACAGCCTTTACGAATTGTTTCATTAAGCCAAGTTATTGTGGAGAGGTGGCAGCGAAACTTTAGAAGGACTCATAAGGCCTATGGTGTACGATATTCTTAGAACCGACTTCCAAACTTTCTCGAGGTGGCCAGTCTTTCTTAGGCGAGTGATAAACTCGTGCCCTGCTATCCCACTGCCAAGGAAAGCATGGGACTTTGATAAAACCAAATTGTTGAACCAGAAACATAGTAAGAACTTTAAAATCACCACAAATTTGTTAGTTGTGCTCACTGTAGTTCACTCGCAATAACATCAATTGCATATTTGGGTATGATTCATTGAGGATCACCGAATAGGTAATAGGCACGGAACCAAAAACGTTTCCAGTATCTTCGAAGAAAAAGGATTTAAAATCTATTTCGCGTTGTCTGAACCATTAGCATGATGTTTTTAGACAAAGCAGATTTTTTTCTTGGAGTTTGGAACCCAACAACTCATCTCTTTTCAGAGGGCATGATCCCTCACCAATTCACTCTGATTAAAAAATTCACTTTCTGCAGCAGATGATCCAGTTAGGTAATCACTGTCAGTCAATTGAGATCACTTCTACATCAGATTTGGATGAAAATTGTTCAAGATTTTCTAGTCGCGCAGAGATTAATACATCAGACCCATGGGGGATAGGTAAAATAGCAGACCAAACAACTAGTTGTACAACTTCCTTTTTTATTTTTAGAATTGTATCCCTTCACATCACACGAACAGAAGGGTCAGTCATTACTATGGTTTGACAGCTCTCTCCAAACCGTAGATATTTCAAAAAATGACGATGGTCTTTTGCAGTTACCTGATGAAGATTTTCAGTGCATACCCTACATATTTTTGGGGTGCTTGAGGTTTACTTTAGTCTCCAAGTGTGATTCCAAAACAGGGAATATATGATGTTTTTACAAAATCTGCAATATTTCGCCCCTGCTTGCGCAATGTGTATTTCCAACATACATACCAAAAGTGGTCTGTATCATTTATACATGAGCGATAGGACATGGTAAATATACTTTCGTACAGAATGACAAACTCACAACATTCTACTCCACAATACAGCTTGAAACTGATTTCTTTTTCAGATGACACACACTAATGCAATGTGAGACAAACTAAGACGGGATGTGTAAGTTTTCACAAGATAATACAAGAAGGTGTCTGTCACCAAGGAGTAGCTATCTACATAGGATAAGGACAAGGGTACACGTTATTTCCTTCTAATTTTCTGAGGTGCACGCACCCCGTATCAGATAAGAAACATCTGGTGCACTCGGTGTTTACTATAAACACATTAAACGCATCCTAAATTAATTTGATTTTTAAATCCTGACATCACAAAACTACATTTGGTAAAGTATTACAGTGTATATAATTACTCAATGGTTATACGAAAGTTAGCTATAAAGAAAATCAAATAATATTTATAAAAAAAAGTACGTGATAGAAACTTTCTGGCTTTAAATTTGATTTCAGCATTTTAAAAATATCCCCAAAACATTTAAACTTTGTAGGCAGCGATTTCATCGCAGGTTAGTGAATCAGCATTTCATGGCAGGGCAGGAATCCTGCGTGCAAGCATATCGCCGGTTATCGCCCTGTGCGCGACGCAGCTTTACGACGCGCGGCTACAACATCCGCGTTGCGCGTTGCGCGTTGGGCGGCGGCAATGACGTTCGTCCACTCCGATGACCCCCTGCAGCCGCGCCCCTTCCCCCCCTCCACACGACACGCAACGACCGCGCCTCCTCCCCTCTCCAACCCACCCGCTCCCCCCACCCCACCAGGCTCAGTTGCCTCTTTTGCCAGCATTACAAGTCCTCGTTCTCGCCTCCAGCGCACTTTTGAGGTCACTGGCTGTTCTCAGAACGCTGAATGAGAGGAACACACCATGATATACAGTGTGTGTCAAAAGTCATACGTTCTGTAGTTGAGATTGATAACTCGTATGTATTGCTGCTTTTTGCCTAAAGACCAGTTCTTATCAAGTTCAAAGCGATTGCTGCCTGTCGATAGAATTCCTCCGTTCATCCTCTCGTGGGGTCTTTCCCCGCCTGGGGCCTCTCGGTCGCAGCGTAGCCTCCGAAGGCGCCTCTGGCAGCAGCCGCTTCGCACGACGCGACGTCGCGCCGCGTGGGGTCACTCGTCTCCCCCCTCGAAGCGCCCCCCCCCCGGCCCCCGCGCTCTTGTTCGCCGCCCAGCGCGAAGCGCTCCACGAGGGTTTCTATGTCACTGGCGCCTCAAGCCTTTCTGCAACGCGAACACTGGAAACGGGAAACGCTGGAAGTGCCACGCTCGCTCGCTCGCTCGGTAGATTCAGCTTCCGAAACTGGTTCGAAGATGATTGGAAGCTGGTCCGTCCATGGCTGGTTTCCATGATAAATTCGAAAATAGGACATTTTGGCACTTTCAGAGTCTCCCATTTCCAGTCTTTAATTGTTACTTCATTAATTCATTCACTAACCTCACTTGTGTCTCATGTACGGAGACATACCGTACGTCAAAAATAAACAAATAAAATCCTCTTCTAAATACTTAAAATTTCGAGTTCAAACACATCCTTTGAAAACGGTGTGCCTACTGCCAGGTGTTTACATCAAATACACTTTCTTTTTTTGCGGAATTACAGCGATTCACAAGGTTGTTTTTTTATTTTTTTTTTTATAAATTCACCTGGTCATTACATTTTCAGATCATCATAATTTTGATTTATTGTCAAACTTCACTTCTTCAATGTGTTTTCTT
Organism: Acheta domesticus; assembly: GCA_031308135.1. Taxonomy (NCBI): domain Eukaryota; kingdom Metazoa; phylum Arthropoda; class Insecta; order Orthoptera; family Gryllidae; genus Acheta; species Acheta domesticus. The sequence goes on along the minus strand of JAHLJT010008446.1, from coordinate 125,671,184 downwards.
CTTCTTCAGTGAGACGACTATTGGGAAATTTAATGATTGGATTCTGTTTTCTTCACTCTACTGACGAAGTGTTTGTATTCTTTTTAGGATTTCTTCTAATGTGTGGAGGCAACTTGCTTTTAAATATTTAAAATATCGTTTGTAATTTTATTTTCGATTCGGTTAGTCAAAAGAGTGCTAAAAACATATTACAGACTTTGTGTCTACCAGATTTGCAAACCTCTGCATTTCGCCGGCACATGAGTGCTAAAAGCGGATAGCAAAATAGATAATTTATTTAGCACGATATTAAAAAAAATAAAATGGTTAAAAATATTTAAATTTACTTTTGTGAATGAAAAATAAAACAATCAAACAACACCCTAAAACATATTAACAATATTTAATAGATACAACATGCTACAACTAAATTTCTGTATCTTGTGAGCTTTGTAGTTCAGAGCTTTCTGTATCTACTTCTGCTTGAAGGACAGGGGACAATATTGTGTAGGGGTTGGTAGTAGGTTTGTAGGAAAGAATCACTCATCGTTAAGACTGAATCCACTGAATTTGCCGTTGAAAATAGTTCTTATTATAGGGAGCGAATATTTTCATACCTATTCATGTCGAAAACGCTCATTGCGACATGTATTCATAATTCTACTGAATATTATTTGGGGTTTATTTATTTATTTATTAATAGGCCGCCTTGGACCTCACGTGCATGCATCCTGCATTTACCAGGGCTCAATTTCATTATCTCGGTAGCAGGTTCATGTAATTTTTATCATTTTTATCAGCATTTAGCTGGATCCTATTTTTATCCCCCAGGGTTGCCCTGGAAGCATGGAAGATGAAATGATGATGACATTGAGGGGTGAAAGGATGACACACACATACAGACATACACAAACACACCCATACCCGATGCGGGACTCGAACCCGCGATCCTTCCGTCCAAGATCGCCATGGCACTACTGGCTTAGCGATCTCGGCTATCGGGGCCGGTCTTTATTTATTTGTTTATTAATTAATTTATTTATCTGAACGTCAAAAACAGTTGAAAACTCTGTGACGCACTTTGGGAAGAAGAGTATTCTGTACACGTTTTCTTAAATATTGGAATCTCTGCCCTACCCAATATAATCCGGTGTCGTTAGCTGAATTTCGAATAACTATTTTACGCACTAAATTCTAGAAAACGTCTACAAATGGTGAAGTTAGATTTATTTCCAGAAGCAAAACAAGAGGCCATCTCAGCATTGTTTCAAAGGATCAGGGAAACTGGATGAAAATCCTGACCACGGTGGGGTCATTGACCCAGAAGCTGAGAGTTAGATCAGAGACATCCAGAGCTCAAGAAATCGTACACAGGGTGCACCTCTCCCCATAGTACGTTACATGTTTATTATTATTATTAATATTATTATTATTATTATTATTCCATTACATCACGACTAAAGATCTTATGAGTCGGCTGAATATAAAATCTACTCCAGGTTGCAACCAGCTACCTAAGGAGCAGATTCGGTGACTATCAGTGCCTCTACAATACTTTACGCAAAATGTGGGCTGTTATTATTATTATTATTATTATTATTATTATTATTAGGGTATCGGCCAATTCTGACCAAACTACACGTCCTCTTCCGAGGCCCAGTCGTATTCTATCCCGGAGAGAGATTAATGTGTGTCATTATGGAGATCAGTTTTTGGCTATATCCTTTGGTAAGACAAGGTTGTTAAGCCTTCAATTATAATTTTAAAGTGATACGATGATAATGAGAGGTTATCGTGGACTTTTTTAACCATCTCCGCAACCGCCTGCATGACCAAGGGAAACCACGAAAACCCTCGCTCAGGATGGCTGGCGCGCGGATCGAACCCGGGACTCAAGACTGCGAAGTCGGCGCGTTACGCACTGAGACGCTCGTTTTTATCTTCTTTTTCTTCTTTTTCTTCTTCTTCTTCTTCTTCTTCTTCTTATTCCTCTAATTCACGACTAAAGATGTTACGAGTCGGCTGATTATAAAGTCTACTCTGGGTGGCAACCAGCTTCCTAAGGAGTAGATCTAAGGACTATCGATGTCTTTACAATACTGTGGGCATTTCGGAGAGAATCGCTTCATTCTTAGCAAACACTTTAAGATCTCATTCTTATTATCCATGTAAAACAGATGTGATACTGGTCTTTCATTACCATGTAACCAAAGTTGGTGTGCGACCACTTTCTAAGTAGTGGGATCAAACTAATGCAAAACAGCAGAAGGGATAGTGAATCTCCTTGAAAAATGCCCCTATTTGAATACTTCTTGTTTCTACTGCTTTCTTTCCGCTGTGTATTAGTAAACTGGTACACCACGACTTCATACTTGCCTTGCAAAACTCAATAAGTCTAGGATTCAATCGGTAGATCTCTGGGGTCTTCAAAATCCAGTCGTGTGGCACGCTGTCAAAAGTTTTCTAGTAGTCAATCCAAGACATGCTTATATTAAATTTTCGTTTCCTAACATCATTCAAGACGACTTTATTTAGTAGCAAGAATTCTTTACATCCATAGAAACCTTTACATTGTTTCTGTTCAACTGGCAACAAATGGTTCTTCTCTAGATGTCTGTACATTTTGTTACCTATGGTTGCAGTTATAACTTTGTACATTACTGGAAGACAATTAATTGGCCTGTAGTTCTTCGCCAAAGAGTTGTCTCCCTCTTTGTGAAGCAAATAAGTGATGCCACGTGTGAGTCATTCGGGGAGTTCCTTTGGGTTTTTTAAAATTCTATTAACAGCCTTTGCTAGATGAGAATGTAATGCTGTTAATTTCTTAATGCAATAATTCTGCATCGTATTAATCCCGGAGGATTTCCAATTTCCCAAGTTCTGAATTGGAAGAGGTCCTCTTCCGAGAATTCGTGAACATGTTCCACTGTTTCCACGAGTCCATCTGCAGCGTCAACTTCATACTGGAACCAAGATGTGTCCTTGTTGTGCGATATGCTTTCTTCTCAGATTCCTTCCCAAAATGTTTCGACGTCAACTTTTGAAGAAGGAATTGCATTGCCATTCGGTTTTTGAGTCAGATTGTGATAGAATCTATTTGCGTCTGTTTCAAACAAGCGATCCTGTACACGGAAATCTACTCTACGTTGTAATGTCTAATTCGTTGAGCCCATGCCTAGATCTTCTCTTTTAGCTTCTCCGCTACCATTAGCCTTGTTGTATCATTTTTAATTTTGTATTTTTGTTCAACAAGAAGTATTTTTCATTGACCGTTAGATATGTGTGTTGATTTAGATGTTGCCTCGGCTAAGAGTGATATTTTAAGTCGGTTTCATACTTCCTTTAGCCCATGTGGGTACAGAGCAATTTATTCTGTCAGGCTGCCGGACGTCGGTTTTCTTGGCTTGCCCCAAAATTATGCGAGCTACCAGATATCCAGTTGCATACACAACGTGATTGATTTCAGTAACATCTAAATCTCTACCTAGGGTATGTACCACCTCATTTAAGACAGAATTTGCTGTCTTTATCCCTTAACTTTGACCTTTTCGTATATTCTCCTCAACGGTGCACGAGATTCGAATGGAAATTGAGAAACTCGTTCTATCTTGGGTCGACGGAGGTTCTGCATCATGTCCTTATCGTGTGATTCATAGCAAGATGAATTTTCAGCACTCACAGATGTTTCATTGGGAAGAGATTTTCCTTCGAGAAGACCATCGTTTTCAGGGATATTTAATGGTTCTGAATGTTCGTCATGTGGACAATTCGCTTGAAGAACATACTCCGCATGTGGACAATTGGCTCCGAACATACTTGCTGAATGTGAGCAAGTTCTGCTTCTGTGAATTTTCCGCTACTGAATATGTGTCGTCGTTGACTGCAAGCTTCTTTGAATCTAGAGAATGTCTCATATCTGGGTTCCGCACTCTCCACATCTTGGAAACTTATGTTTCTGAGCCTCCATTTTTCGCTTTTGCGTAATAAAAGCACCATATCACCTCCTTTAATTCATCCCGTGTCCTTCACTGACGATGGCTTCGAGCTACTGCATACTCTGGGTCCCTGGGACTAACATCCGTGGGATAGCCAGACGTCGACATGTGACATTCGTTGGGCTTCTGAGAAGGTATGGAACATTGGTAAAACAGGGTACTGTAAGATTTATTTCATTTCTTGTACTACCCATTTAGTTCATTGGCTTTAAGTGGAGTTTCGCAGAAAGGAAGTTCGAGTTCGCAGATCACATTTAATCCATGTGTTATTTCCTGTCATCCGTTACTGCAACCCACAGTGGCCTCGGGACATCCCCAGCAAGGGTCCCTCCGATCGCCAGTCGGCATTCAGTCAGCGGCCAATCGGCAGCAGTCGGTCTAAATCCAGTCTCTATTGGTTTTCGACTGACTACTGAAGGCAGCTTCCTTCGCTGGCTAATGCAAGGTTCAGGCCTCCACTCGGAACATTGGCTTTGTGTGCCAATTTAGTTTCTCTCCTGTACCCTCCATAACAGGAAGTCCAAATGTTCATGGTCCTTCCCTCTCTACTTACTTCCCATTCTCCTCTGAAGTATTTCTGCGTCTGACCCCTCACCTTTAACCTACTCTGCAAGGGAGGCCCTACCAGTAGCTAGGCTACCGCCGACATAACTCTTCAGGCTCGTGGGGATAGTCAAGCCCCACCATGAAATACAAGGTCATGTACTCCTTAGATGGAGTTGTTGTTGTTGTAGTTGTTGTTATATTATTATTATTATTATTATTATTATTATTATTTTGACGTTAAGTAAACAACTAATTTCGAGCTTCTGACGAGTATTCTTTCTCTTTGCTTCCAACCTTGTTTCCCCTGCCTAATTATCTTTACGTGGCAACAACAGCTTGAGATATTTCTTAACGAGTAGCCTACTGAGCGCTCGGACACGATTCAGCCGTGATAATTCGATTGTCACAGAATAACATCAGGATAGCATATAAGATAATACTAATTCCTTACCGAATTTAATTAAGTGTACTGCTGCACTCTGGTAAACTTCTTATATACCACTTCTATAATGATTTGTAGATTGTGTCAACAGATGGTGCTCAATTGTCAATTAGTGATAGCAATGATGGGAGCATGGTGGAGATAAAATTCCTCTATGAATAGGAGTAGACATTTGAAAAACAATTATACATACTGAAAAACTATTGAAAAACTCTCATTACAAGAGATATTTATTTTTAATTTACGAGTAATAATACATTGCTTAGCTTTAATGTAATCTCATGTGCAGGTGGAGATTCTGATAATTTACATTGAAAAATTGTTTTCAGAACTGGATTTAACAAAATAAATACTATTCTACAAAACGACAGAATGTTAGAGATGAAACGTATTGTATTCATGTAGAAGCCAAATGAGAAAAATTATGAATAAATTAACTTACTCTGTTTTCTGGATTAATCTGGATTTTTGTATTCTGAACAATTTCTTTCCTAAATTGAACAAACAATTACAATTAAGCCTACTGATAGAGTACTTGCTACTTGACAGTTTCTCATAATAGTTAGAGGCAACATAATTATAACTTCAGTCATAAATTCAGTGACGGTTTGGATGTAGTAATATGTTCAAGGTAGAAATTTTCAAAAAGTGCTAATAAGCACTCATCTAAGGGTGAAATGCTTTCGTTGAGATAAATGAGGTTGGTTATGTTTTGGATTATGTTCTTCAGAACTCAGGGTATTCATCAGAACATGTAAGGGATGGTTATTGAGTAAGTGAGTGAACTCAAATTCTTTAAGCATTTGTGACCTCGACTAGGAATCAAACTTACATATCCTGATTTTTGCCATATTACAAGTTTGTAACAATTGTTGCTTCAAATGTAACCTAAATTAAACAGTGAGCATATTTTTATTTCTGTTAATTTTGATTTCATATTCAGATTTAGATTCATTTCGTATTCAGGCACAAACATCTGACTCTACAGTGAAAATTTCTGAATATTTGATTGTTTAAATAAAGTAACAGAAATTGATTATCCCAAGAGAACAGTATTCTTCCCAGATTTATATTAAAATAGTGAAAAATCCTATATAATAAGTTACATTAAAATAACCACCATTGTTAAATATTTGTTTAGGGATAGGAAACACCCAACAGGAAAGGAAAATTGAGCCAATAGATTACATAAGCATCTCCAATAACTTACTTTTCCCCAGGACCTGACACTAACTTTTTCATGTTAAATTGAAAAAAAGTAACAGAAGATTTATTATCAATTTGAATATTTATTTTGCATATGAACACATCACAAAAGTAAGTTTTTGTTATACTGGGATTAAATCTTTCATTAAGAAACAAAAATATGACACTATATATATGACACAAATATGATAAAAAATATGAAACTATGTAATTACAGAACCATTTACTGTGTGAAGCTAAGTAATTTCCATAAGGACTGGTCGCTAATGACTTTAAATCTGTGTACCTCAAGTTTCGATTTTCGGTTTATAGTAGTTCCATGAACATTTACTTACTCAATTGCTCTGTAATGTAGTGTTCTCACATAATATGAACTCTGAACCACTTGCTTACAGGGCTGGATTAACACTTGTGGGGGTCCCTGAGCAGTATTCTGTGGGGACCCTTATTATACAATTCATTCCATTAATCAATCCTGATTTTTGTTTAGGGACAGAAAAAAATCTAATTTTGATTTTCCACTCAGAACATGATGCCAAACAATATTTGTTGAGAAATATTTTTGATGCAACTTATACTTTTTGAGAAAATTTTATGTAGACGAACTTTATTGGATTTACTGGAACAATATTATGCCATGTAGTAAAACAAGCCAAACAAATGAACTACACTAGTATTATTTGAATCATTGGGCTGAATAATGGTCTATGTTTAGCAAATCATGTTTTTCATGGAATATAGGTTGTAGTCTTGCAAAGCTTATGGAAATTAGGTATTTCAAAATATTTACCAGAGGAACTGCTAGATTAATTCTTATGAAACAAAAATAGGCATTTGTCATTTGGAACAATGGTATATGTCTTTAGTCATCTATTGTGCACTTTGTTGTTTACATCAAATTTTTATCCTTGAAGTTAGTTCTTTGCAAGTATTTATCAACCACTGAATATCATTTAATAAAAAATAGAAACAGCTCAAAATTAAAGGTTACAAGATACTAATGGGTGAAATATCATCTTGAAAATCAAACTTGAATATTTCAATTATTCATACTCTAACTCACCTTAATGTCATGAAACCTTGGTGCAGGATTATTGAAATATCTGGGAACCTCTAAATATCCTTGAGGATCTATCTCTAGCTACTATCTATCACTAGATCTTGTGCTCCATCCAATCCCAAAAAATAAACAAATGGATTTGCTGAAGACGATCTATAAGACTCTTACAAGGACAGCCAGTATATTGAATTCTATTAGTCATTACCTGAGTGATTTTCATGATTTGATTGCTGGATTTTTAAAATGATTTAGTGCATTCTGTTGTTTATTATTTAATTATCATCTTTGTTTTTATTTATTTGATTACATAATTATGATGCACATTATTATTTTATTTATGATATGCAAGGAATAGAAATCATTCTGTAGTAATAAAATAAGCTTCATACTTCACACTGCCTCTTTCTACTTGTAATTCAGTGATTAGAGGCTAGTCCTAAGAAGCCAGAGGAGCCAGGGCCCACCAACTTTTAATAAGTTTTTATATTTTATCTCCTCAGTACATGAACGTGCTGTAGAGCTATATCAAAACTTATTGAATGTTAGTCAACTCAGAGTGATGATAGAGTAGTATTGGAATTTTTTATTTGTAAAGAAGGGCAATGCATCTGCACTATCTATTTATTCCATCCTAATCCATAGCTTCCTAAGAAGTCAAGCCTAATCCCCAAGAATTACAGACACAGCTTCTTGACACACTCAAAGTTTTTTTTTAAAATTTTGTTTATTGATTTTATGTTGGTTGTACATTGTTCAGTATAATTTCAACTTTACATATGTTTGAAAGGCTTACGTGCCAACTTATATTTAAAAACTTACTTCTAACACTCCAATCTAACATAAGGTTCAGGGTGTGCTTTTGGGTCCTCTATTCTGGTTTGAATTCGGAGAAGGTTTTTAGGAATATATTGTAGGGATATCTGTTTTTGTTCTGGTGTGGTTAGGAGTTTTTGCGAGTCTGAAGGTTGCAAGGAAAGGGCTTTGGGGTAAATAATGATAAAAGGTAGTAGCTAGGTATGTGATATGATGTTCAATGGGTTCTAGGCTGATTTCTTTATGAAGCTGATAATTGGTGTCAAACCACAGTGTACTGGATATTGTTCTGAGAAATTGGTTCTGAATGATTTGTAATTTTTTTTATTGGTTTTTGAGGCATTTATTCAGATGGGACAAGTGTATAGTAGTAACAGTCTTATGATGATTTTATATATTGCAATTAAAGAGTGATATGGTAATGGGCTGTTTCTGTAGATTAAAGGTTTTATTTGCAGTAGTTTTATTTTAACTTGTTTAACTTTTTAATCTATGTGCTGTTTCCAATTCAATTTAGTGTCCAAGTTTAATCCCAGGTATTTAATAGTTTGTTAGCAGGGTACCAACTTATTGTATTGTTATTTATTGTTAGGGGGTGGGAGAGGTATAGGGTCTTAGTGTAAATATTTTTGCTGCAGTTTTGGTTGGATTCAGTTGGCTTTTAAGTTTTGATGCCCAGCTATCGAGTAAGTGAAGGTATATTTGTGTTCTATTTCTGATTTCAATAATAGATTGACAGAAGAGAATATTGTGGTGTCGTCTGCAAATTGGGCTATGTGAATGTTCATTAATTTAGGAAGATCTGCAACATACAATATAAGTTGAATAGTGTGAATGAAAGTGGTGAGCCTTGAGGGAGTCCTACGTTAATTAGTCTAGGGTTGGAATGGTGATTATTGACGTTAACGGAAGAAGTTCTACTGTTGAGAAAGCTATTGATAATTGATGTTATGTAGTATGGTATGCCGACTTGTTTTATATTGTACATTAAGGCTTGGTGCCATGTCTATGAATACGCCTATTGTGTGATGTTTTTACTTTCCCGTATACGTACGTATATACGGAGTATTATACGTAGTATAGGGAAAGTTATGTAATGCTGCGCGAAAAAACGGCGAATTTTCCGTGGAAAAAATTCATTGCCAGGTCCTTATAACGAAAAAGTGGATAAAACAAGTTGCTAAATTAGGGGGGAAAATTCCCTAACACGCAGTGTAGCCAGAATCTATGTTTTGTCGGTCCTTAAAACCGAAAAATCAAATGATGGCAAAACGTGCGTCCGTCCGTCCGTCCGGTACTTTACATAAAGCCCTCCGGACATTTTCGAAATTTTCTCCAAACGGCTCCCAATTTTTTCTTTAAATTTCTTGTAAGAATAGAGTAAAATACACTTATTAAGGTGGCATATGTCCTAATTGCACGGTTAACTCTGAATTTTCGAAAATTGCAAAAAGTTTGAATTTTATTCAGCGTCTTCCTCCCAACTACAAAATTGGAGATATAGATGTTTCCTTAAAATAAAGTGTGTTCTTCACAGTGAGTTCTTTCTTTAAGGTCAGGTACATTGTTTTGAAAATATTAGTAGTTTCCGCGCAATATTGCTAGCAATATTTGCAATTTAAAAAAATTATAAAAACAAGATATTCTCAAAAACGGTACCAAATTTTTTCTTTAACCTTAGAGTAGGGATAGTGTTAAATGTACTCTATGAGATGACATAAACGCCATATTGTTCTATTCTTTTGTTTTTTCAAAAATTGCAAAAATTTATTTTTTACTTGCCTCTCACGTTGTTAATATTTACATTAGCGGCGATTTTTTCACATTATTATTTTTACAAATATATGTGCTTTAAATTATGCCATTCAAAGTTTCTCGAGAACTCAACCATTTTCTGTGAAAACTAGTTCAAATTTCCGCATTTTCAGAAACGCTCAATCGTCATTTCCTCATAAATGGCTCCAAATTTTTTCTTCAAACTTTTTGAACCGATAGGGCTAATTGTACTCTTCAATATGACGTAAAGTTCATTTTGGTAATATGCTCATTACCAGCAATTTATAAACACTTTTGTATTTGTGAGTGAATGCGCTTCAAATTACTTCAAATTAAGTTTTTCGAAAACTCAAAAATTTTCTTTGAAAAAGAGCTTCAAATTTTGCATTTTTAGTGGCGCTTAAACGCCATTTTCTTAAAAATGGCTTCAAATTTTTCAAAGAAAATTGCCAATGAAGACGAGGTTTTACTCTTCTTTAATATTCTAAAATTAATATTTCCGAACTACCATTAGGAAATCGAAAAAATTAAGAAAATGTCAAAACAATGTATTGGGGGGGGGGATAGATGGCAGCTGGCAATTCCTAATAGCTAGCCCAGAACCAAGAAAATTGAAAACTAATTCGGGAAAGTCTGTGCCATTCTGTAGCACCACTTGTTTAAATTCTGAAAGTCATCAAGTTCACCGACTGACCTTTGGTGTTCACCGCACCTGGCAGTGGACGTTGTTGTTCCGTGCTGAGTGGAGCTCCAGTTGGCTAGGTAGCCTCCGTGCTACCTTCAATGCTGATCGGGGGCGGGGCCATGCCGAATCCCACTTCCATGGATTGGAGACCTCTGATGATAGAATTTGCGGCATGATGTTTGGTGCCCTTTTCTTAAGCAATGTTTCTTTTTACTTTGTAATCCCTTAGTGCAGACCTGCACAGCATTTTGCACTTTCACTGACGTCAGGAGCTGCGCGCGAGCAGCTCGGGGGGCAATTGCGAAAATCGATGAAGGGTGGGGATGAGACTCATTCCAAGAGTGGGGAACACCAATTAGAAAGCGCAATTCGAACAATAGCGTGTAAATTGAAAGAGCAATCGGCGAGAAAACGACTGTCACATACAGTTCAAGTACTAATGCCTTTTGAATTATATTGTAAAGGCTTTTTGTGGATATATGACAGTGTGAAATGTGATACTACAACTAATTACACATATTTGATTTGGACACCAAGAATTATAATTGCTTGTAAGGCTGATTAGGTAATTCGCTTTGCTACGATGTACTCACAAATTTATTGTTTTGCTAAACACAAAATTATGATTCTGAATTGTTTTTGTACGATGATGACAGCAATAAACTATTTTTCATTAACTATGTTTAATGGAATAAGACGCTTCTATCAAACCTAAAACATGATTTTTACTTTCCCGTATACATACATATAGAGTAATATACCACGTAGTATAGGGAAAGTTAGGTAATGCTACGCAAAAAAATCGGCGAATTTCCGGCAGAAAAAAATTCATTTCTGGGCCCTGATAACGGAAAAGTGGATAAAACCAGTTGCTAAATTAAGAAAAAAATCCCCCAACACATGGTGTAGCCAGAATCCTTGTTTTGTGGCTCCTTGATACCGAATAACCCATTGAAGGCAAAAAATTCCGTCTGTCCGTCCGTCCGTCTGTGAACACCACTAACGCATAAATCATATACATAAGATTTTTTTTTCAAATTAAAGAGACCCCTGTCGATCTGGCTCCAGTTGAAGCTTTGAGATATTGAGAAAGATTCTTTAAAATTTGGGGGTACTTTACATGAAGCCCCCAGACACTTTCAAAATTTTCTCAAAAATAGCTCCAAATTTTTACTTTAAATTTATTGTAAGAATATAGTAAAATACACTATTCTAAACAAACAACAGGTAAACATGTACTTTGGGCGGCGATAGGTGGCAGTTGGCACGAATATGTGGCAAGTCTGACTAGCTAGCCGGGACCAAAAGAAAACTAATACGGGAAAGTCTGTGCCATTCTGTAACAACACTAGTTTATACTTGAAAACATTCACTATTATTTTCTGCTCTAATTTCTGACGAAAGTGCATTCTATATTTCTAAAATCAAACCAACGAACACTATTTATTCATCGTTTACGACATTGTATAAAAATATTAAGCCCTTTGCATTGTATTTAACAAGACCCGTGATTGTCGAAACATAATTGTCCATCATTGAAATCTATACGAGGTGTTGGCTCTCCATCGTCATTCTTTATGGTGGCATAAAGCTTTTTCGGCCGCATTGCGGCCATCTTCAGTGCTACAAAAATAATAATAGTAATAATGATAATATATCTAAGTTACAAAAATTAAAAAATTAAAATTTTGAAGAATATTGTTATGAATTAAATTTTAAAGAAAACTATAAAATGTGAAATTGACATATAATTTTTAAAATGACAAATGAAAATTAAATTAAATAAATGGAATCTATTGCAAATAATATTATGAAACAAATTCGGGTGAAAGAAAACTGGAAAATTATAATAAAATGTGAAAATGGAAACATAATTTTGAATAACAAATGTACGTTCTGAAGAGAGGTAAAAAATAGGAAATGAACCATTTCCTACTACATGATTGTCCGTAACATATCGTCACAGAGGTTTGTTCGTTGATCCCTTTTATTCATAATGGGAAAAAATGGTCACAAATATATGTGCTGTTAAACATTATCCTACTTGGAATTGCCACATATTTTACTTTTATGTCAATCTTGGTGCGAGTGATTGTTCTTATAATTTTCATTTTGCAATGATTCGGAGATAATTACATTCCTAGCGAACAATCAATTTTTAAATTTTAATTTTTTGCTAGTTAGAAATAAATAATAAAGTTTTTAAAAATGCTACTGCTTTAAAATATTGCTTAAGAGTCACAATGAGCATGTTAATTTTTTTAATTAAAAAAGTAAAATACATACAGTGATTGATACAAAGGTGGATACAGATCAGTTCACAGAACGTAAGCAGTGAATTATGACCCTTATATCTTGAAATACAAGACATTGTCCATTTACACAAGTGGGAATATAAGTTTGTAACCTGGATCATAATTAGACGCCCAGGCATTCAATCTACGCGCCGCGTCGTGCTACGTCAGACTTCTCCACTTCCCGCAAAGCTTCCTACTCCCCTCTACTTGCACTTTCGGCACTGTCGCGGGCAGACTGTCGGCTTCTAAGTGCAGAATGCCCACGGAAGCAGGCGTTGTGCAGGCCTGCCTTAGTGTTTCATCAGTCTTTATTTGAAGATGCTACTCTTTTGCTACTATGCTGTATATTTGCTACTTGATGCATACGCAGAGTTGGGAAAAATACTTTGAATTTATTATTTAAATACTTCGCCAATATACTTTGTAAATAAGTATTTAAATACATACTCAAAATATATTAGGTTTTGAATTGGTAAATACATATGTATTTAAAATACTTCAAATACTCAAAATACAGTAAATACAATAATTTTGCATTACAACTTATGTATTGCATCAATACATTGTAGTTGTCAATTACAGTTACTTATTGACAGTCATAAATTTCTTAACAATAACTAAAATCTTTTAATACAAAATACTTTTACTTATAGTTTCACAAAAACACTATCACTTATACTTATCAGATATACACTTTCACTTATATTTTCACATCAAATATAACTGATATCAAAAATGTGTCTAACTAAAAAAACGCAATTTCCTTTTAAAAACAACTAGTTTTTCAAACAAATCATCAGACAATGAACCCCTAGTTGGCGTATGTATAAAACCCGCAAAGACAACAGTTGTTGAACTGGAGCTGATGAACATACCTAGTGTTATACGGAATAAACGGTTTTTTTTACAGTCCAGCATTTTAATGATGGAGATTTATCATTTATAAATTAAGAGAGAATTCAATTTCAACAACTGAAAGCTTTTATTTTTGTTTCAATGAGGTCCATTCACTAGCTGAATCAAATAAAAATAAACTATCCTAATTATCTCCTTCATCTCTATTTGAAGTATTTTAAGTATTTCTTTTTTAAATACACCTATTTTATGTATTTAAATATATCTAAAATAGATGCCCAAAAAACTGAAAAATACAGTTATTCAAATACAAAATGTATTTAAAATACGTGTTTCAAATACAAGTATTTAAATACTGCCCAACCCTGTGTATATGCTACTTTTTTTTTACTTAAAGCTTATTCTTTCTCTTTGTTCCATATTTTGAGATCGCTCCTATTCCTAAATTTTCTTGATTTCCCTCAAGTTTCTGATACTGCGTCTTTAAATATGCTTTTGATATTCGCCCTTTCTTCTTCTATATCAATACTACTGATTGTATCTTCTATGCCATTGTGGTTTGGTACGCTCTGTCACAATAGACGGGCTTTGAAGGCTTCTGCCTTTTCCTGATTATGTTGGTAGGTGTTCGTATACTTCTACCATCTTGCTATGATTTCTATATCTGATTTCAGCAAGTCGTGGTTCGAGTTTATGTTACTTCTTTTCACTCGTATGCCTCGTACTTGAGAAGCTAATTTCTTATTCATCAGATAGTCAATTACTGATCTCAAACCTCTTGCTGTCCACGTATATTTATGAGTATCTTCCTAGCAGAAGAATGTTGTCTCCAGCCCGCAAGACACATGGCAGTGTATGGCCACGGCGACCACACCACATTCAATTTACCTTTCAAGGAACTCCGGAAAAGCTCTCGTATGTTGTAATCCGCGCACGTTTTCTTGAGCCTTCATTTTGCCTGATACTGGAGGAGTGGGAGGATTCGAGGATTGTTCATTTCGACGACCGGTGTATTTTGTCAAACCTGTAACTCGTTGCCCGATGGAAATAGCTTTTATTACACAAGGGCAAACTTGTCTGGTTAGTAGATTTTGTCAGCAATACTTGGCTATCATTATGGTTAAATCAACTAACGTTAGTAAAGAATTGGGGTAGATATTCCGCGTCTCAAGAAAACGTGCACGTATAATACAATCATTCAAGGTACCATTGGCGGATCCAGAGGGGGGGCATGGGAGCCAAAAGACCTAGAATTTTCGTTTACCTTCCTTTATTTAGAAAATTGATTTAAATATTTGTTTATGTTCGAATTTTGTAATTATTATTTAAACAATATTTTATAGTGGCATATCTACAATACATATAATAACAATACAATATAATAACAAATTTGTTTATTATTTAACAAAAATCTACGATATCTCCCCCCATGATCGGCTGCAAGGTACCGAGTTGACTTTTTGTCCAAAAGACTCAAAGTAACCAGGAAATCATCAGTATATTCTAATTAGAAGCATCATTCATCAGGCAGATTAAAACAACTTCGATTTTAAAAAGGGCGTACTTGAAGGATGGTTGGTAACTCAACTCTTGCGAGAAGAGTTTCCTTGCTGCTTTTTTGAAAAACATCGCACGGTGAGCCAATTGTCTCTGCTTTGAACGGCTTCAGTAAATCTCCAAAAGGCAACAAAAATACAGAAATATATTCTCTTCTTCACTAAATACACAAAATTTAGTTTTTATTTAACTACCCATTTTTTCTACTTTGTACTCGTGACTTTGCCTTAAAAACTTTCATAAGTTTTATGTAATTATACTGTTGGTAACAACACAAGTGGCAAATTTCTAAATGTTTCTACGCCGTCTCTCCGCCGAAACGACGCGCTGCGGGGCACAAGGTACTTATGCTGACTGGGTGAATACTGTTTGGACAATCAGGCGTAATATTGTGCGCAAGCTAATTTAGAAGACGTAGAAATGGATACAAAACGTAGTCGTTAAAATTTGAAAACTCGCTTACTGACATTTTACTACTTGAGATTTGAGCAAATAACAATATTTAGTATTTAACAGTCATTGACCGAGAAGAGGATTAATATTTTCAATCTGGTCTTTGACATGCAATTTGTGATGAAAGGTATTGGAAAAGAAACACAGAGAAACACTCTGAAGTGTAGAGTTAAAGTAAATAAAATTATTGGTTAATTTTACCATAATTAAAAATGTAAAATAATATAATTTAAGCAAACTTAAAAGAAACTAATTGAAACAAATCAAAATACACTTGTGTTTCCTTTCACTGATTCAAGTGTTCGTAGTTGCTTTCTATCTACCGCAATGCACATTTGCAGGCATGTTTTTATCGACGTCCGAGCGGAAACCAGCATTTCTTGTTAATTGCCTCTCATGCCGCAAAGATCCGTCGCCGCTTGTCACTCGGTATAGTCAAGACTTCCGCATACATTCTGTCCTTCAGTATTCTCCAGGGAAGGAACAAAAAAAGAAAAGAAAAGAAAAACAGTTCATCGAACTTAGGACTGCGGATTATCCCGTCGCCACTGTAGGGAAAGAGACAGAAATCCACGCGATTTCCAAAGTTGCGGCCATAAAACTCTTGATGCAGCGACTAATGGAACGGTTGAAACTTATTATCCCTCAGAATTCTAGCGACATTACTCTGACTTGTATCAGAGACCTCGCAATGTCATTAGTGTTAATGTGAGGGTTACTTGCAAAAGCAGCTAATCCGAGAACTATGTAGTTCGTGGCGAACTAAAGAGTGCCGCTCAATGCACGTTGCATTTGGAAAACGGCTTGAAGGGTAGATTTGTGAGAGAACTGCGATTGACTTCCAAAGAAATGGGAGTTGTCATGACATGCTAATTTCTTATAAACAATTACATATCTCGAAAACGAAAGGCGATAGCGCCGATCGGATTGCGGAATTTTGCATCTCATTCAAAGGCAGTTGAGAAAAGACAATAAAATAATTTCGCAAAATTTGTAAATTTATAAACAATTTTCAAATTTTGCAGTTCTGAAGAGGAAAGGGTTCCCTTATATTCCAGAACTGAAAACTGCGAATTAACAATTTTTCAACAATTGACAATTTTATAAACAATTCCGAAACGTGCGCTATACGGCCCGGAAGGGTCCTCAAATTGCCTTTGAGGTGAATATAGCGAAATAACAATTTTGACAAGCGATGCAAAATTATTACTGAATACCTAATTTAATTGTTGCAAAAACCTTAAATTTCGTAAACACTGATATTTGAATAATATTACTTCGCCAATACTTCCCACTCCCAATTATTTTTCCGATCCTGGAGCCGCCTTCGCACACTTCATTTCTTCGTCTGGGATCCGTAATATTTGTTCACGTACTTAAGTTGTTTTGCGTTAAAAGAGGGGATACTCAATTGATTTTTTGCAAGTAAATCAGAATTAAAAATTTCCAAATTTCCTTTTCAAATCCACTAATTCTATTGTATGTGCTGAACTTTTTATGTCGTAATGTATGATATTATCTTTATTGATATATTTCTTGTAGACGATCGAATGGTTTGCATCACGACGCGATGGAGACTATCCCCGCCCCCTGTGACTTCTACGCCAATACTCTCAATCATTCGGATAAACATGCGTATCATAAAGAACGTTCATACTAGAGATCATGATTGCGGGAAATCTAGCCTATCAGCTTCTCAGTCGTTGGCAGTTGGTTCAGAATGTTCTTTTGTAATAATTAACTATGAAAGAACCATATGGCGTTATCGTCCGTACAGTGTGCCAGAATGCGTGGAAAGACTGGGACTTCTGAATTTGGCCGTTACCCATTTTATGTGTGGACAACTGTACAAATCTTACACTGGTGGCTCTGCATGGCAGGAAATACGAAGAAGGCTAGATAAAACAGATTATTTTAATAGATTTGATCATAAATACAAAATTAGAACTAGAATGCAAAGAACGGACCTAGGCAAATTCTTCTTTGTAAACAGAACAATCGTAGATTGGAACGATTTACCTGCGGCAGTTTTTGAGCCCTTTCCTTGCTCAGCGCGTGGTTTTAGAAAAAAAATATAGGAAATTAGTCAATAAGGTTAAAACGTGTAGTGAAGTGGAGTG
Source organism: Acheta domesticus (assembly GCA_031308135.1). NCBI lineage: Eukaryota > Metazoa > Arthropoda > Insecta > Orthoptera > Gryllidae > Acheta > Acheta domesticus. The sequence goes on along the minus strand of JAHLJT010008446.1, from coordinate 125,653,400 downwards.
AAAGGTGCGATTATGGGTAGTCTACTAAAAAGTATTGAGCTATTAGTATTTAGGTAAAGTGTTATGAGGTGCAGTGAAGTGCAGTGAAGTGATTTCATTTTGTTCTGTTTACTTCGCTAATCTAAAGCGTCTTTTATAGGCTATTCTGACAAAAGTTGGTATTTATTGATTTATGTTAACGAGTGTTTTACGTGTTAGAAATGTAAAAAATATTATAAGTATTGTAAATTATTATATTGTAGTGTTAGATAAAAATGTTATCCATATTAGTCTGAATATGATTGTGAGTGAATACGAGCAGGATGGTGTGTGTGCGAGGGTTCCTATGTCTTTGTATGATATGTATGTAAGCGTGTATGTTTGTATGTATGAATATTGGTGTAACATGAAAGTAAGTTTATTTACTTAAATAGTATATATGTAGTTTCACTTGTTGTATATGTATGTAAATGCATTTGCATGTTCCAGGTAATGACGAAGATAATTTGTTTTTTATATTGATTTTTATAAACTGTTTTTATTTTTAATTGTGTTTTATAATTGTAAATGTACTTTTATGTTTCTGTATTCTGCCACCGGGCAACATCAGCCCTATTGTAAATAAACCTTATCTCTCTCTCTCTCTCTCTCTCTCTCTCTCTCTATATATATATATATATATATATATATATATATATATATATATATACACACACACGACGCTTTTTGGTTATAATTCATCCAATATTTGTACTGTGGATAACCATTTAAATCAAACTTACTGGAAGACTGATAGTATGTGAACAGCCTTTCCCTAAATCTAATCAAAACATAAGAGCTATAATATCTTTATTAAATAAAGAGATTAATCATCTCCTCTGGGACAACCATGACTGATCAACCAATCAAATTTATTGAAATTTTTATACAAGGTAATTATGTTGGGAGTCGCATATACAATTTGTCCAGACACTCCCGCACGACTTGTGATGATTGTAAGCAACGACGTCATCAAATATTTTAAAATTTGATCCGCTAGATTAGAAGTTACACAATTTTTGCAATTTCGTACATGTAAGGCTCCCACGCAATCTTGCATGTTTGCTCGTCGCCCATTGTGCCTTACAGCGCATGAAAGCTTCAGCGTTCGGAAATCAAATTTTTTGCCGCCGGCTGCGTGACTTAGAAATGTTTGTCTTTTCTTTTGCTGCCGTCTGTACCACCGGGCGTGAGACGCTGGTCGCTGTAGCCAATGGAGGATCCAGGCAATGGGAGCTTCTTGGGGTAGGCAAGGTAGGCACTGCCTACCCTGATGAATATTTGTTTAATTCATTTCATAATAACAAAAAACGACTCTTTGAATTATAATATAATATAAGTATTGTTCATCTGGAAATGTATAATTATCATTTCATTATTGTGGTACGAGCCATATTTCTATTTCAAGCGTTTTCAAACAGTCCGTGTACCATGAGATCTGTCTTGTCTCTTCCACAAAGACATGTGCCCGCTTGCACCTCTCACGGTAGGTATGTTCGGGCGCTGCCTCGCTTTGCACCGTATTCTGAGAAAGTCTCTGCAGTCAGCGTAGAACAACATGTTATATCCATATTTGAGGCATGCGCATTGTGCGTAGGCCAGCGAATTCGCTCGCTACCTGCCCGCACGGAATACTCCGATTTCCACTCACATGCAAGCCGCGTTGCGCTTGTGTTTACTGTTTTGTTGAGGAGCGAACAAGCGGAGAATGTGATTATTATTTAGGAAGTATTTATATTTTCATTTTAAATTAGTATACTGCGGATTTCATGGATAAACAAGCTATAGATATCTGGTATGGTAAGTTGCACCTTTTCCAATGTAGTTTTTCATGTTGATTTCAAATGTGAAAAAACGTTTTGCTCTTTTACTCTATCAGATATTTATGATATCGACAAAAATTAATTTTCATGGAAAACCTTCCTTAATTTTTATCCCCATGTTTTTTTGTATATTTTCATACAAAGCCACACAATATTTTCATCTGTGAAAATGTTTATATTTAAAGTAATACTTTAAAGCATTTTCGATACCTCATTACTAATCTTTCATTTGTTTCTTTTTCTTATTTTCAATATTCTGTCATTCGCGTGTCCATTCGTAGCACGTGTACTCCTGTGGTGGACTACATCCAACGCACTCATTATTTAGTTTCCTTCGTCTTCTATTATTTATGTTTTTCTCACAGTAACAAAGAGAAACGCATAAACACTTGTTAACATATTTGAAACATTACACATTACAAGTATTTGTGTATCTAAGATGATTTAAGAATCATTACCATTCTCACGGGAACGTCTCACACGGTACAACAAGTAATGCTCTTTTATTTGCAAGTAGGACAGTAGAGATAAAAAGCACCACTACCTAAAGAACTAGTGGTTCTACAACAGCACAAACCTTCCTTATTGGAAACAGCTACGTAGTACTGAAATATTGCACTTTCTGCGCTACTAACATCTTAATTATTATTTGAAAACGTCCAATTCAACCAAGACGCGAACAACCCACTGTTTCCATCGTAGTGTTGTCAGAACTATGTGAATTCTACAACCGCATAAAAATATAATACAAAAGTTTTGTAAACTTGTATTGGAAAAATTAAACTTGACACCCCGGACAATATAGAAATGCCTTTCATAGGGCCATGATTTGAGAAGAATATTCTAAAACCATGCAGCAAATACTCTACTCACTACAAATGGTAAAGCATTTGGTGCGAAAACTAAATATTTTCATGCAAATATCAACATAAATTTGACAATTATAACTGTTTTTCATACAGCTACATGAAGTCACAACAATGACACGTACTTTACAGACATTCGCGAGAGCGAAACGGAATTCCATTGTTGCATTACCTGCATTGTCAATATTCTCTGAGAGCTAGTAATTTTTATTTCAAATATTTGAAAATGAATAATTTCTAAAAGTTTAATGTGTAAATGTATAACAAAAGGCCGAATGTAAGAAACGAACAAAGAAATAATATACAAAATTGCAAATTTTAATTTACGACGCATCCAGCTGTCCGAAGCGCAGTAAATTAGTAGCCGGTTGTAATGTTTGTCACGAAATTATAGAAAAACTACTCGTGTTTTCAAAAAAATAAACATGACCTTATTTGAAGTTGTAGTTTTGATAAATACATTTCACTGAGGAAAAAATTGTATTTTCACAATTGTAGTTGTAAGAAGACGCTGAAACGAAGCGCAGTGAATTCCGAGTAGGTTATTATGTTTGTCAGAAATTATAGAAAAACTACTCATATTTTCAAAAAATTCAACATGACCTTATTTGAAGATCTGTTTTTGATGAGCATATTTCATTAAATAAACAACTGTACCTTTATAACTGTAGTCGCAGATAGACATCGAAATTTTTTTAATATTTTAAAGTTTTTGCAAAATCAGGCATTTCAACGAACATGAAACCTGTACCATTCTCTTAAGATTCCTTTATGCTAACTCAGGTCCCAATTTAATCAAAAACGTTGTGCGATTTTTAAGAAAAAATTGTTTGAAGAAAATAAAAAAAATGTCTGTTTGACATCAATTTTCGCAAAAAATACTTCTGTTTTTGAAAAATTGAACATTAACTTATTTGAAGATCTGTTTTTTATGAACACATTTCATTAAGAAAGAAAATTGTATCTTCATAATTGTGGTTGTAGGAAAAAGCCGAAAAAGTTTTGAATTTTTTCAATTTTCAAAAAATCAGAGTTTTCAACCAACATGAGACCTATACCACTCTCCATGAGACCTATACCACTTCAGACTATCCAATAAGAAAATTTGTCAAAATTGTCGCCATTTTTTGAAAATGTCCCAGGGGCTTTATGTAAAGTACCCCCCTAAATTAAAATATCCGTTTAAAATTCAAGGGGCCACGAAATTAGTCAGATCGATTGGGGAGTAGCAATTTTGGAGAAAATCGGCTGAACGGTTTAGTCGCTAGCGTTGTTCACAGACAGACGGACAGGCAGATGGACAGACGTTTTGCTTCGAATTGTTTTTCGGTATCAAGGACCCACAAAATAGGGATTCTGTCTGCACCACGTGTTAGGAGATTTATTTTTCTTAATTTAGCAACTGGATTTACCCACATTTTCGTTACCAGGGCCCTGTAATAGGTTTTTCTGCCGAAAATCCGCCGTTTTTTTCGCGCAGCATTACATAACTTTCCCTATACTATACGTATGTATACTATACGTACGTATAGTATACGGGAAAGTAAAAAATTGGCTTATTAAAACTAGAATGCAGTCAGAAAATAAAAATGTCCTTCATGTGCTGTTGATTGACCCTGACAACTTATTCATGCCACCGCTTCAGATCAAGCTGGGAATCATAAAAAATTTCGTGAAGGCACTAGACAACGACTCGGATGCTTTGCAACAAGTTCGGTACGGTACTCGGTACATGTGCAACAAGTTTCCAGAGTTGAGTTATGTGAAAGTGAAAGAAGGATTTTTCACAGGTTCACAAATAAAGTTGCTGACAGCTACTTCCAAGACATACTGAATGATACTGAAAAAAGTGCAAGGAGGTCATTCAGTCAGTTGTAGCCAATTTCATTGGAAATTATAAATATGCTATGTAAATGTTGAGAAGAAGTGCATCAGTGCCTACAAAAAGCTGTGTGTCAACATATCCCTCAGTATTCATCTCCTTGACTCACATCATGATTTCATCCACGAAAACTTAGGTTTAGTCAGTGACGAACATGGTTTCACCAGGAAATCTCGGTGATGGAGTCAGGGCCAATGGGGTGCAGCAATGTTAGCTAACTACTGACGGACACTTCAGCGTGACGTGCCAAATGCTAAGCACAAACGCAAATCTACAGCCAAGAAATTCAAACAAAATACTCCTTAGATTAAGTATTTTCAGTGTGTATGGATTTTATGTGTGAATTATACCTTGAAATATATATTACTACAGTAATCCCTCAACATCCGCGAATTTGCTATTCGCGAGTTCCGAACATTCGCGACTACAGAAATTCTACCGGTTTTAGCATTCGTGAGTACGTCTTTTGGTCGAACGTTTTGAAAGCGGGCACATTTCATTTCCTTTATCAGAGTCATCTGGGAACCGAACTCAGCATACACTGGAGCTCACGTTCTTCAAAAATGTCAAAGTTGGAATTTCAAATCACAATAATAGAATGACAAAATTGTAAAATAATTCAATTAGGTTACGTCAAATTGGAGCTAAGGTTTTTGGCCTCGTGGTCAGAAAAGCCATTCAGGATATGTGCAATTCTCATTATAATGATCTCACTGAAGAAGAGCTTCAGGAAATCATCAGCGAAAAAAACCTCGAACGTAATGCAGTAACGAAAGCGAAACTGCGTCCTTGAGCTACTTCAAAACGGTTAATGGCGTTCTAAAACTTCAACGAGCTCTGGTGAAAAGGGTTTTCGAATGTGATACGAACATGGAAATAACTTTTAAATTTAAGAGAGAAATAGAATCAGCAACATTTCCATATTGGGATATTAGAACAACGAGCAGGGTGATGAAACAAAATTACCAAATCCTTTACTCAATCACTTTCAACTTTGAAATAAGTTTATTTCTTCTCTTTGGGATGTTAATTGTGAACAGTTTGTAGTAGCGCTTACTCAGTTCTATTGCAATTGTTGGTCAGATTTCTTTTTTAATCAGCTTTCCGATATCCAGGAACCTAACCCACCTTTCTTCATTAAAGGATGGACTCAACATTCACGGATTTGACATTCGCGATGCTTTTTGGGAACCTAACTCTCGCGAATGTTGAGAGATTATTGTTTAAAGTATGCGTGCCATGTGACTCAATATCACTATTTTCTAAACTAATTCCACGTTAATTGGTACTCCGTGTAACAAAAATATTCTAGTGAAATATAAATGGTTGAAGGAGTATATCTAAAAAACGGTGGGTGATAGAGACCAATGGTTTTTCTTATTTTGAATCAGCACGTTTCACTTATCTTAGAACAAGTGTTAGATACCAAGATATTCGCCACCTTTTAAAATTTGTTTTTCAGTGTTACTTGTTTTTTTATATTTAAATCTGATTTTACGTTGATATGACAGATACAGTGAATGAACTACTACGTGTACCGTTTTCTTGTCTTAACGATGTAGAAAATAGAAGTTTGAACAATGGTCGACCTACCCCCTATGTTGAGTACGGTTGTACACCGTGCTGGAGAGAAAAATTCGAGAAAATTCAATCCGTGGTAGGGTAAACGGTACAGTGATTTGCCACCCCCACTGATTGGCCACTCCAACTATAATTTGAATTATGGTTTGTTCTAACACCATGTTCTAATATTTTACTTGAAAATGGCGTGAAGGGACGCTTTTTGGTTACAATATAATATTTACTTTGACCGCACGAGTGCAACTGTTGCCAATATAGTGGTTGTTTGTTAAGAGTGCGGTGCGTGTTCATTGTATGTAAAGATTTCTTAAGATTTTCTTTAGAAACCTGATATCCAACAGTGCTGTTTGTTGATAACGGCGGAAAGTAAGTAATCTTGATATGTCAGAAAACACAAACCTTATTGAGTAACAATGATATCAGCTAAAAATGAGAAGCCTAGCTTTACATATTTAGTGACCAAAGGGGGTGGCCAATGTCTGTATCTTCGATAGTGTGTGAATTGTGTTATTGGCCACTCTGCTAATGATTGTTGTCAGATTGTTTTTAATCGTAGCTTAATATTATTCCACACAGGTATAAACTGTATGGGCCTGAAATAAGAGATTTTACAATGCCAAAGAAGCCGAAGCAAGGGGTATGATGCAGAAGCCATAGAAAATGTCATCAAATGTGTTAAAAATAGCGGGTCATCTGTGCGTTCTGCTGGAAAATCATTTAATGTTTCGAAAACAAGCTTGCAGTTTCATTTTAACAATTTAGATCACAGAACAGCACTAAGTTCTGTTACTGCATTATCTAAAGTATAAGACATTCTTGTTAGATATATACTTGAACTAACCCGGAAAGGTTTTCCAAGGAAGAAGGAAGATCTACACGGTAGCGTTCAACAATTTTTAGCTGCTAAAGTAAATGCCCAATCCGTTCAACAACAACCGTTCATAAGAAGGCTGGGTCAAGGCATTTTTAAGAAGACTTCCCATAATCACTAAACGGACAAGTGAAACAGTGACAGTCGCTAGTCCATGTGTCAACGAACAAGACATCAGAATGTGATTTGAAGAAGTTATAGGGTACATCGAGAGAAGTAACTTGGATGAGAAAATAAATGATCCTACAAAGTTCTCTATTGGAGAACAGTCAAATTTTGAAATGTCCAATTACAGGGAAGGTTGTAGATGAAAAAGGAGTAATAACATTTACTCATAAAACAAAGATTTTCAAAAGACAATATGACAGTCATGTTCTCCTTTGCAGCAAGTGGACTTGTCACTAGTCCATTGATATATCTCTCAATACAAATGGATACCAGAAAAACTGCTGAAACAGTCCCAGACGGCTGAGAGATTTAAAAGTGAAAACGGGTGGATTACAAGCTAGGTATTCTGCAAATATACTTGAAACATATTCCGCCCATTTCTATTAAAAAATGCCATTACACTTCCAATGACGGCCGGCCAGAAGACACATCTGACATAAGAATTGAGTCGAATATGCTCGCTCAGATTTAAAAATAGAGGATTTATCCCAACAGCGCTTAAATGTTAAAGTTATGTACAATCTGTATCTTACAAATTATGTGCTTTCATGGGTAACATAACAATTAATTGAATATATCGTTGTACTAGTTGTTTCTATTAGAAATATTTCCATGGCCAATCACTGTCATCATGGTGGCCAATCACTATAATTTCTGGCCAATCACTGTACAAAATGACACGTTTTTATGAAAAAGTTAATTAAAAACGTAATATTCATTTCCCGATACAAATTACGGTTGGGATAAGTAAAAGGACCATTTGACAGTAGAAAGTGAGTAGCAAATTTTCAAAATTTTACTTTTCAAATGAGTTAATACGGTCATAACTCTTAAGTGGCCAATCACTGTACCGTTTACCTTATAATTCACACAAATCGATGACATGTAGTGAAGTTAAAGTTAAGCTTTATTGTTAGCCATGCCTTTTATAGTGAATTAAGGAGAGTATTTGGATTAGAGATGGGTATTTTGTCATGAAAAAATTGTCAAAAGCTGTACAAAACATGAAATGGTGAAACATCACACATGTATATAATTCAGTGAACCTTAAACGCCTGCAAACAATGAATCCGATTTCTGAATTATTGAGAGGGAGTCCCAAACTCGCAACCCTTTTTTAGAATCAAAATATCTTGAAATCACGTCTGCGCGTGCTTAATGAAATAATTATTTGGAATGTCATATCAGTGAGACAAGCGTTTTGAATAAATTGAATAAAGTTACAAAAAATTGGATTGAGGTGGGGCATGGTTCATTCCCCCTTCCCGAGATCCGCCGCTGTCCAGTAATGTTTTGCTTACTCGAGCGTTTGTTCACGAGCCGCCACTGGATCCAGAGGAGGGGGACATGGGATCATGCCCCGCCCCCAAAGGGCCTAGAGTTCAGTGGCGTAGCGTGTCTCGTGCGTTTGGGGATGCTCAACAATTATGCGAACTGAAGACATCATGATTCTAAATGTTCTCTAGAATCTAAGTTATTGAAGCCAATGTTACACTACTTCAACAGATTTATGTCAGGAGACTTCTTGAAAGCGATGAAATAGCTCTGCTTTAGTTCTCACGCGCCATTGACAATGAGATCACTTGTGAATTGATATATTTCGAACCAAAATAAAATTTAATATATTTAAGTCATAATTCAACTTCTTAGATATTAATTGAGAATTAGTAAGCAAGCCCTATATCTACTGTTTGTGCTCATGACCGAGCACGGAATCACGAGTGAGAAAGAAAAATATTTCTCTGACAACAAGTGTGCTGCGATCTCGTGCACAAACGAGCAACTTGCTCTCATAAACCTTTCTCACACGGTGCTTTCTCACCAGCCGTATGCTGCCCGTATCCGTATGCTAGCTTTTCGGGACTCGAGAATCCTGGGGCAGGGGTGAAAAGGGGAGGAGAGAACCTTGCCGTCTGCGCATGCGTCATTGCTCGTCGCATCTCGCGGCAGACGCTAGAAGCATTTTAGCGTCCAAGCAGCAATCAGAGACCAGCTTGTATAAACGCGCGGAATTCAATCATAGGAAATCACTTTAAAATTAATACAAAACGTGTTTCGCTGAATGTGTTTCACTCACTTGGAAGATTATCAATTTAGGCTTCTTTGATTAATATTTCACGTGGACAAAAATAATATATAATATAATAACATATAGGTTCATTATTTTACAGAAATTTATGATCTCTCCCCCCCCCCCCATGATCGGCTGGATCCGCACGTCGCCAAGGTGCTCGTGTACCGTTTCGCATAGGTACAATGTTAATATACGATGCGCGTTAAGTGACTCTGCAAGTCAATATGAAAAAGAGGTAGTTTCACGCGCTTCAGCACACACTTCTTAGGCAGTGTGTTGATAGGTTGAGGTTTATCGCCGCGGCGCGTCGCGACGACGCGTCGTCTATGCAATCCAGGCGAGGAATGAAACAGGTCAAGCAAACGCCTATTGTTGGAAAGCTGAAGCTTACAAAATACGACCCTTGAACCTCTAGAAAGGAAAAAGAGCATTTCGAGTTTTCTTCTGTGTGTGTATGTGTTTTAGTTCTTGTGTTGTATCAGCTGCATTGCATAATGTGAAGGTAACGATGTTGTAACCTATTTTAAGTGCCTAAAACGTCACACTTCATGCTTAATAGTGCCTAATTTCATAATTTTGTTACATATTTTAGGTGCCTAAATCCTCTCTTTTTTGTGCCTAAAATTCCGAGGTCTACCTGTAAGGTCTCTCGAGACCCCACATAGGGGCCATTTCCCCCCCCAGGTCTAGAATTTTCGTCTCGCTTCCTTTATTTGTCAAACTTGATTTAAATTTACATAAATATACAGTATGTAATTGTTTAAACAATAATGTGTAGAATCATATCTACAGTTCATAAATAGTACACAATATAATAACAAATATGTTTATTATTTTTAAAAAATCTACAATTGCACCCCCCCCTCATGATCAGTGGGATCCACCTCAGCGAGACCTCTCATTATGTTTCAATCCCGATTCTATTACATCTCGAGTGTTGTCCTTATCACAATCTACTCTTTACTTTAACTCTATATACATATTCTTCTCTCTTTCTTTCCAGTCTCGAACTTTGCACTCTCTTCTACTTCGGAGTAGATGAGACTCTATGTGAAAAGGATACCATCTTGTCTAGAGAAAAAATAACTCTACACAAATTCTTCTACTTTGTAGAAAGTGAGGTAGCAGCCCTTTCACCACTTTCCCTGCCCAGTGCTCATTACATGGTCAGGAGAGATTCAACTTGCTGGCTCTTAAATGATAACTGGCTTCCAATTTACACGGCTCCAGCAAATCATCTAAAGGATAAACAAAAAGGGAATATCTAATATATTGACATCAGAATCTGAAATGCTAGTGGTATCTCCCCAAAACAGTAAGAATTCTAATTGAAAATTTAAAAAAATTCCAAGATGGACTTAGTGATAATAACTGAAACAAAGAAAAATAATGGCCAATGGACATAGGATGTTATACAATGATATATAGAAGAGTCCCGACAGATAATACTGTGGGAGTATGAATACTAATACATGAAAAATGGAGAAGCAAAACTTCATCTTATAGTTGGGTAAACAAATGAATAGCTCTTGCAGACTAAATATTAAAAGATAATATTTAAGTATTTTAGCATTGTATGCACCAGAAGAGGGTAAGACAGAAGAATCCAGTAGCTAAGCTGGTGCAACTGCTGCATGGCACTGGGGACCCTGAAGCCAAAGGCCCCGAATGAGGATTCTCACCGACCCCCAACAATGATGGCAATGGCAACGGGGGCCATGTTTCAACCCTCTGTGCCAGAGCTCTCGATATGTAGCTACACTTCTGTCCTATGTTTTCTATGACAAATTACCAGAAGTATTAGTTTCCACAAACAAAATTAATTATATTCTTCTAGCAGGAGATCATAATACACGATTTGGACAACAACCTATTCTAAAGCTAATAGGAACAAATGGTGAATCCCCACAAAATCAAAATGGAAAAATTTTAAGAGATTTTATCAATTATAATGATCAAAGAATTTCTCAACAAAAATACATTTATAAATAGTGTACTTGGGCTGCCAGAGGAAGACACTCAATAATATATGTTTCTAATCAAGGGTTAAATAGGAAAATGCTTTGAAGATGTGGGAGTATGAAGGGGGAAATATTGGAACTGACCACTACTTCATGAGTGGTAGTGTAGGTCTAAAATGAAGATGGTTTAAGGATAACAAAAACAAAGCAGACTTTCATAATCAAATTTGGCAGAGTTATCATCTGAAATACCCTTCTAGAGCATGCTAATTTAAGGAAAGAGTTATGTATAAAGATACCCAAAATAATGTAAGAATAAAATCATGTGAGATGATCAAAGAAATTATAAATAAAGGAGTGAGAGAAGAGTGTTATATATCATCCATCCTTATTAATATTTATATGTCTCTGGATGATGTTATCATAATATGGAAGCAAAAGAGCCTGTCTCTAAATCTACAAATAATTTTAATTACAAAAACTTCATAATAATACTTCTTTTTGCTGACCAAGTTCTGATATCTCTTAATAATAATTTTCTACAAAAAGCCTTATATGAACTGTAGATGTTCACAAAAGAAATAATTTAGATATTTCTGTTAAAAAAAATAAGTTAATTGAATTTCAAGGAAATACCCAGTAGTACCCAATTAGTAACATGTAAATTAGTCATTAATAACCAAAATATAGAAGAAGGGATTCAATTGTGTTCCTAGGAGTTGACCTTTCATATACAAAGAAATTGACACTAATAAAAATATTGAGAAATTTAATAGAATGTGTGGAACTGTTAGGAGAAAATTGGAAAGAGAAAAAAAAACACATGAAATTTTAAAAACACTAGCTGTCCCTTGTGGGCTATATGGATGTGAAATCTGGACCATGGATACAAAAATAAGAAGTAGGATGCAGACTGCTGAAATGAAGTTTTTATGGGGTTGCATTGGCTTCATAAGGAGAGACTGGAATTGGAATGAGGAAATTCAAAAGTATCTAGGAATTGATTAAATAAATTCAGAAAATCTTGGAGAGACCACATCGAAAGAATGGTTCCCCAATTCCAAAGCAGATTCTGAAGAATAAGCCAAGGAGAAAAAAGAATATTGGGAGACCAGAAAAAAAGTTGTTGGGCCAGAAATGAGATGCAACAGAACAGAAGTTCTAATTCTTGAAGAAGATGTAATGTATTGTTTAAATGTTGGGTGATGGGAAACAATTGAATAACTGGAAAACTCATTTTTAAATTTGCAAGTACATTGGGTTGTTGCATTCCAAGTTGAGTACCCATTCTTTATTGTCATCTGAGGGATGCCCTCTGAGTTGTAGGGCACTCTTCATCTCAGAAGACATTTTGGTATGTCATCCCTAACAAACCTTTTGAGAACCAAGAGTCAGTGAGTTTTTGCATCTTTAAATGAACTAGAAGTTTCTCTGTAAAGCTTATTGTAGTTTTATTTCCTAATGACATTACATTAAATGTGTGATCATGGCAGTTCAGAATTTGTAGGTATTTTTCTTTTCTGTTTTTGAAACAAAGTATATTTCATTAGTTAATAACCACCTCAAACAAGATTTCAGTACAAAACAATTTTAAATGTTTATCAATCTAGTAATATAAAATGCTTACCAAGATTGAAAAAATAACTCATTAAAATTAATATCTTCATGTGAACTGAGAAAGAGCTATTGAGAATATTCACTGTTGTGGGAGTCCTTGAAACTTCAACAATTTAAATACTGGTATATACTTTCTAAAGTATTTTACGATTCAAAGAATTTTTGTGTTGTTAAGTTTTATTTTTCAATTACTAATTTTTTGTTTTATTGTAAATTCCACAGAAAGATATACTCTTCTCTTTGGAATTTTTCTTCTAAAAGTATTAAAATTACACATTACCTACATTAATCCTATCAATTTAGTAAAACTTATTAGAAGATAAAAAGGTTGCCATTATTTTACAAAATTCTGAACATAAATTTTTAACAATGAACTTGTCATACCACTGTAACTTACTTCTCATCGTCTTAAATATTTAACATTTAGATTTGTGGAAATGTCAGAAAAGGCTAATTTTTGTGTCTAGAGTAGCTGCATAACACTTTTTTTAATGAATGTATCAGTGAGTAATTCACTTATTTAATGCCACTATTTTAAAAAATTATTTAATATAGCATTAAGTATTATTAAATACACAATAGTATATAGATTTTCTTTAAAAAATATGTTCTGTAAATTGTACTTCTGTAAGCAACTTTTAAAATTACTTTTGGAAGTGAGTACACACATGTAGCAGAGTAAGCACTGAACAATCAACATAAATGTCTTATGAACAACGTGGCACCTATTCATATGAAATAACCTTTGAGGGTAATTTCAAATTGTCAATATTAAAAAAAAAAAATTGTTATAAAAATGTTTGAAAAATAGAATTAAAGATATGTATTAAATTAATATTAAATTACCTTACCAACTTCTTAAATTTTGTCACCTCAATTTCTTTTTCTAAGAATTATTTTATGAGATTTTTAATATCAGAGGTGTAATTCAAAGAGATTGTAAGAACAACAATGCCAGTTTGAAATATTTGGTTTCTAAAAATTATACAGGTATCACTTACATCAGTAACTTTGCTTCATGTGAACAAATGTTCTTCTCCAAAACTACCAAGTATAAAGGAATTTATTTATTAAGGCAGGATAGATATCATGTAAGAAAGTGAAACAAGACATGTTCTAGATGCTAGAAAATATTTTAATAATTAAATTTTATGACACCAAATATTTTGAAATCTTATCCTCTCAATCGCATTGATTAGTGATTGTCTAAAACAATTGAATTTAATGGGAGAATTATTATTGATATGGATTTCAAATAGTGATCCTCAAAAGGATGAAATTGTGTTTTTGAATGAAATTCAAAATCATAAATTAAAGTTTGTTGTTCAATATTGTGGATAAGCAATTTACATTCTGTACTCATTATTGCGTGAATTACAATCAAGAGTTGTCCATCACCTCACTTAAAGGAGATAAAAATCATCTCAGTTTCAAAAATTTTCATACAAAAGAGTTAGTACTTTCTTTCTCCAGTTGTATTCTTTTAGTTTTTACAGGTCTGCAGCAACGTTTTATGAAGACTTAATTTCTCCAAAATATAAAATGAACATAAGAATGTTCATTTTATATTTATGATAGTGAAAGATCACTATCATTCATGAAAACCACTTTTCAATTACTGAATCAAATATTATTTTTTTTAAAAAGAAAAAAATGGTCATTAACTTACTTAATTTAAAACTTATCTTGTCTCTGAGCAAAACGTTGTTACTGTTAATCATTTTATATTTTTTGAATTCTTTATTAGAATGAAATTCTATTAATACGCACACCGAGTGAAAGATTGCCACAAGTGAAAATGAACAGTTTTTCTGGAGATGCATGTAAAAATTTTTGAGGCAATAGAAAAAATAATAACTATTACTGCAGGAAAGTGAATGGTAACGTCACACTTTCCTGAAGAATTAATTATTATTTTTTCTATAGTCTCAAAATCTTTACATGCTTCTTCAGAAAAACTGTTCATTTTGACTTGTGGTAGTCTTCCTCTAGGAGTGCGAATTATTCTGGAGAAATACAATATCAAAAAAGTGTCTGATTTTATTATAATAATGTTTTATAGAATTCAGTCATCACAAAGACCATAAGAACATACAAACTATTCTCACCCTTATCATCCAATGGTTCTGCTGCAGGTTTTCTTCTGACTGCTGAAATGTATTGCCTATATGAAATTAATATTAACAAGTCTTTTCTAATAAACAAAAATGATGATAAATAATGGTAAGGTTTTATGTTTATTTACTGTACATGATATGGAAAAATCTTAAGAATTATCTCATAAGATTTTTCAAGCATAACCAGCTTTGTATAAATTTGACATAGCTCACTCACATATATGCAAATTTAAAATTTTTGATAAATGCGTTATATGAAACCATTTTCCATAAATTTTATATTTATTCATTTGTATGACATAATGAATAATTTCTCATATGTACCAATCTTTATTGGATATAAATATAAATTTGTAGATAGGAGGAACTAATAAAACATCGCCGAAACTATCACCAGTTTATCATTTTCAACTCTTTCTTCATATAATATCGGAGTTGGTTGGCATTCAACAATTTGTTGTCTATCCCAATCAAATGCAGTGAATGGCATCACAGAAGAAAATTTGATCTTCTTATGGGATTGTGATTTCTGTAACCATTCCAGATAGTTGAATGATTACAAAAGTTTATTTATATAACCATTTATCTCTATCTGTAACTCAAATGTGAGAAAGAGAGACAGATAGAGATACAATTTAAGTGAATTATAGGCCTAATTCATTTCATAAAATAAAATGTTAACAAATAGTTTTAAATTTCTTTTCCAAAATTGCTTCAAATATTAATTCAAAAACTGAACACCATCAGTTGAAAGAAATAAAAGAAAGAAAAACTCAAAGAATTGTCTATTTCTCTGAAATAGGTAGTATGAATTTTAGTTGATTCAGAAAAATACAAACTACGTAGTTTTAAATGATTTTAATTTTATCATGCAGTGCCAATTCCAGAAATAAATAATTGTAAGTCGCAGACATTATTGACACTAGCATGGTATATTATATGGAAAATGATATTTAATTTGAAATTAATAAAAGAATTTTAAAAAATTGAAATTAACTTACCTATTTCATAAAATGTTCACTTTACTTAGTGATATAGAATGTAATTACTGATATCCAGCAAAACAAGCACAATCTTAACACAAAATATGGTAACATTACTTGGCCTGAAATTATTCTCACTAATCCTGCAAATATATTTTTATCATCTTATACCAATAGCATAAGATAATTTCTTAGATATCTTCACAATGATTATTTAAGTTGATCATAATATTCTCTCTGCTCTTATTTGAGTGTGTCACAAATAGGGAATATCAAACAAATGGAAAAAGTGAGACATACAAGGCTCTCATGTAAGTGGTAAATTGAAACACATTTGCATGTTCTCAGTCTACTGTAGGAAGAACAACAAAATACACAAAATATTTCATGTTGAATCAGTCATGAATACATATACCAAATACAGAATTATGTATTTTAAATGACAAATAAATATATATTTCCTATTATTCATAATTATTATTGCTTCACAATATATACTATCTCACAGATGAACTAGGCAAAAATGATGTCAATGAAATACGTAAACTTATAATGACAATTCACTATTTACACTAAAATGAAAAGGATGTGAGATGAGATGAGTTATGAGTGGAAATAAATACAGCCTTGTCTACTAAATACCAATTTTGTAATGTCCACTTGGCACAATTAAGTTCTGACAAGGTGAATTTTAAAGGAATTTAGAACTGTTATTTGCAGGTATGTCGATCAATCTGCGTTTCACAGGTTTTGCACCGAACGTAGCAGCACCAAACAAATTTGCATTGACACCGTTCTTTATGCTTCATAACCTGTAAGAAAATTAGAATAAAATAATGAGTTAAAATATACATTTATAAATTATTTAACTTCTTTTAAGGAGTCATTCAAAAAATATGTTTGGAAAATTCTGCTTTTTTTCCCCACTTTGTAACAACTCTTAATACTTACAAACAATCCCCCCTTAATATGAATATTCCATTCAAAACACACCACACTTTTTGAGTTAAATTAGTTGAATTCTTCAAACTATGACTATTTATAATAGTTAATGTCTGAATATATCAATGCATTCATTATAAGGTTGACCAGTTAACAGAGGTATATTGTACAACATTTATTATACTATAAAATCATAATATGTAGCTTTATTGTATTGTAAATTCATAAAATATACAATGTTTTGGTCCATAAAACCATGTTTGAACCTTCTTCAGGTATATGAATGCAAATACGTATTGACATGTGGTGTATAGTGGGGCCAGCAGTTGAAGTACTAACCCAAGTCAAACAGTTTTTACTATCACAAGATTATTATTATTATCAGATTTGACAGTTGGCCTCATTTTGTGCCAAATGTCAGTTTTTACATTCATGTACCTGACATTCCAAAAATGGCTTTATGGACTGAAAAGTTGTAAATTTTATAATTCTACCACACAATAAACCTTGTACATATTATGATTTTACAATATAATAAATGCTATTCATATTATGATCATTCAATGGAATAAACACTACACAGATTATGAATTTATACAATAAATGTACAATATAGGTCTGTTAATCGGTCAACCTTCTAATGTTTGGATTTATTTCTTGAATTTTATTCCCAACAGTCTGTATTTTTTTTTCCAAATAAAAATTGAGAACAGGTCATTATTATACAATACAAATGTGATAAAACTCAATACTATACAGGATGAGTCACGTAACTTTAGCATCTCCTGCAGTTTTTGAACAGTTGAAGTTATTGCAATGCTATTTTCATGGAAGTACAAGAAGGAATAGGGCTAATTGATACATGTATTCATTTCTATTTTATCATTTGTATTTTACAAGATATTGAGATAACATTGTATTTTCCTAATGGCACTATAGGTATATTTTAGTCCATCATGATGAACATAAAAAGATAAATCCAATGATATACATATTATTATATGTTAGATAAGCATTTTTTAGAGTAATTTTGATTTTTTTGTGACTTGTGTTTACTATTAATAGTATTTATTATATTCTGAATGTAATATTCTGCTACCATATGCTCAGGCAAAGGAAGCTGATCATTGTATTTAAAGGTACGAATCGTATTTCAAGTCTTCACGAAACTGTTGTCATTTTTTCCCACCTTTGAACATAGGCTCTAGTACATTGAGTAGTAATGTAGTGTGTTTACCTTTATGTACTATTTTTTACTACATTTTTGGAACATATTTTTATTTTAATGCTTAAATATTGCTATTATCTTACTGGATTTTTCTATCCCTAAGTTGTTATGATATGCTGATTAACATTAAAATTGCTTGCTTGAAATGTAGCATTCTTTATAAAATCTTAATTATTGGTTTTTATTGTGTTTTGTTTCAATATCCCATTAATATATTATGGTACGAAACCCCATTAAATGGCGTTGTAGTAACAAATACTTTTATTTCAATAGTACATACTTCATCAAATTCTTAGTTTCAATTCTTCAATTCCTTCAATCAAAGAAAGACAAGAAATCTGAAAATGCAGAAGGATGGAAAGAAGACTTCAGGAAAAATGCAACAGTTTTGGGAAGATTTAAAATACGTTTAGCAGGGGGAGCGCTACGTGATCTTGTGTGGTGGACTGTTGCATTAAAAATATTCATTACATATGAGTTACAAAAAAATTAAAATGACTCCAAAAAATGCTTATCTAACATATGACAATATTTATATCATTGGATTTGTCCTTTTCTGCTCATGATAGACTAAAAGAAAATAAAAAAATGTATATGCAATTTTTCTAACTCTGCCTCTTGAGCCCCTATGCCCATGATGGAATATCACATGGCATTTTGCGTCTTGCTTGGTTCTGCCACTAGGAGTGACATGATCGCAAGCACTGCTTGATATGGTCACAATCATGTGATACCTAGCGGCGTGACTGAGAAAGACGTGAAATACTGTGACATATTCCATTGTGAAGAGAGGCTTTCAGAGGCAGAGTTAGAAAAATTGCAGTATAGTTCCTTTTGAAAAAAAACAAACAAAGTTACCTCCATATCTCATAAAATACAAGTGATAAAATAGAAATGAATACATGTATCAATCATCCCCATTCACTCATGCACATCCATGATATTTGCATTGCAATAACTTCAAGTATTGAAAAACTGCAGGAGGTGCTAAAGTTTTGCGATTCATCCTGTATACTATTTTGAAATATTATTGTGGAAAAAGATTCTTAGATAAATCTTTAACACTGAAGTCGTTGTGTGTTGAAAATATGTGTGAGCAGTGACAGGTTAATTTAGTACCTTAGAGAACCTATTAAACTGAAATTAAACAAATAATTTGTATTAAATTATGAAATGGCAACATTAAATTGTTCCTTTAATTGCTAAGCTGCAAGTTTCAGCAAATTTTGAATACATAAACAATCATAGTAGGAAATGGTGTGGCATTTACGATGCTATCATTGCCAAAATAAACAATTACGATGAGGAGCCTACATCAAATATTGATTTCAATAAACAAATCATTAATAAAAAGAGCCATTTTTTATATTTTTATCATCATTATTATATACAGAATGTCTCAGAATCATTATTAAAAACCTTTACATCATATACGAGTCAAAGATGATAACTTTTTGCCAATGGACATATGTTGGTAAATAACTTAATTCTGGCAAATAACTCAGCTATTGAGCCAGCCTCAATAGCTGAGGTCACAAAGGCTGAAGAGCCATAGCTGTCTTGTGCCTATAGGTTCACAGGTTCGAATCCCGCCTGGAGCATGGCTGCTTGTATGTTTCGTATACCATTATCATTACCCACAATGCTACTTACATTGGTCATTATATGACCTTAGTAGTTGAAAAGGAACCTTAAAGAAGAAAAATAAGTGACCTTAAAGAAGAAAGGGGCCTAAAATAAAAATGAAAAAAGAAATAAAACTTAATGTGGCATTTGTTCCAGGTTGGTAGGCACTCATCATGCATTGGTGTTTGGTAGATTCATGAAATCTTTTTGACTGTGTCTGAACATGATGTGATTAACACCTGTTCAAATCAGAGAAAAATGTAGCATGTGTAACTTTGTTTTTTTGATATGCCCCACTATATGTTAAATGGCAAAAAGTGATTATTTTTTACCTCTCTACATGCACTAGGAGTTTGTAACATTTATTCTGAGACATCTGTATGATTCATATTCAAATGAAGTTAGAAACTTTTACAATTACAAGAGACAAATAATAATAGATAATATTGATGTATATATACAACTTTTATTAGTTATTAATTTTGAACACGCTATTTTTACACAAAACCAATAATATAAAAATTTTGTGAGAAAGGAATTTTTCACCAGACTCCTCTCTTCTTATTTGTTTTGTCACAGTTGTGTAAACCCCTTTCCTCCTAAATGCAAATGTATTTTTGAATGATCCTTAGTATGTAATTAATTGACAATTGTAAAATGTAACTATACTATTTAATTAAATTATTTTTTTGATTAATGAGATTTTGTTCATGAGGCTATTGTATACATTTTCTCAATTAGACAAAGAACTGACAATGTTAAGAACAATTAATTATTCTCAATTGTTTTAAATTTTTGTGAACATTTTCACTTGTAATTAACCCTTAAAATATATTGAAATAAATACAAAATATTACACTAAATATTTTGAAGTTACTTAAAAATAATGGAGAATTTTTATTCATTCCTTCTCTTCTTATCTGAAACCAAATACATTTTTATTTCCTTTGTGACAATATTATATTAAAGGTTTTTCAAATTCATGAAAAGAAATCATGAAGAAAATAAACACAAAGAGCATTTACACTATTTGTTTACTACAGTATTTACATCCTTTCTAAATAACCTTCTTTCAAAAAATGAAGTGTGCAGAAAAAACAAAAGTCATTGAATTCGCTAAAACAATGAAATATGTTATTTTCTATGAGTGACAGCCAGAGTTCCGAGTATTAGCAAATCAAAGTATGCACTTCTCTGATTGTGTGACAGCATTGACGTTTTCTACTTTTATCTTAATTCCATAGGCATGCACAGCATAAAACACAAGGGGGCCAACTACATTTATGGTCTCCTTTCTCCCTTGCACTTTTTATTTACTTATGACATTTTACAAATAAATAAATAAAACATATTACAAGGAGAATGAAATTATAACTTTAGAGACACAATTAATAAATACAATTGATTTTACGTTCAAACATTCACAGAGTAACCAGATGGCTTGGAAAGCCTCTTCCTCAACGTCTTAAGACATTTCCCCAAATTGTTAGAAAAAAAAAAAGGAAATCAATGACTAAGTTTTATGGAAAAATATTTTATTATGAAAGGCTGTAGAGTCCTTTTCAAAATATTCAATTTCTTCCACACCTTTCCTATTGGTACCAGCATGTCATAACACTAAATTTATCATTCAAGTTTTAAAATTTTACAAAAATACACATTTTGTTACCAACTTATTGACTGAAGATTTTATTTCAATCTTTAACTTCACTGTAAAACATTGTACTAGTTTTACAGAAACAAAAATTTGGTAAAGTTGATAAAAAAAATATAAGACAATATGAAAGTAAACCATGAATTCATTAATTGATAAATGAAAGCACACTGAAGAATGAGCACTTAAAATTATATGTATATTATAAAACTAATTGGACATCTTACAGAAATATGCCCAAGTAACAGTATTGCTGTTTTATTTTACTAGAAATATTCACATTTTGATAAATTTACAAAGTAGAAGAAATGTTTTTATTTGAAATGTAAATGGTTCTATCTGGGGCCACCTACAATTCCAATATAGATCGAGTAAAACTAAATTTTTTGGTTCGTAACAGACCTTTATTTTTTCATATAGAAATTCATAGATTTCTTTAGTCTTTTGGGTAAATTCCTAAACACCATCACACAGGTGGATTTTGATTCTTTGTACTTTTCATTTACATGAGCAACTGTATTGATGTTGGGGTTTAGGTGTCATTGGTACATGATCAGATGCTGGATATTACTGAACAAATTAGTGTGTGTTGTGAGTAAGGTCCCAATTTTTTAAGGGATTGTCCCTACAGGCCCGCAGCCAGCAAGAAAATGCATGCATGTACGATAAGCTCAAGGCTAAAACTTTTTGAGAAGTTACTAACTATTATACACAACAGGGAAACACAAGTATGGCACCCTGTAGAGGCGACACAAGGAAACACAAGTATGGCGCTGTGTTGTGTTATGGAATTTTTTTTAATGTGTCAATAAAAACTTTGGCCAAATGTGAAGGAGTTGTATGCTATACCAATGCAGTGTCTCAAACTGTCTGCCATACTGAATTCAATCTGTCGTTTTTTTGACACCCTCTTGGATTACAAGTTCAGGGCTAATTTTTTGTCTAATGATAGAATTTTTTTCAAATTGTATAGTCAGAATCTATGTTTTGTGGGTCCTTAATTTTGAAAACTTGATTGGCAAAATGTCTGACTGTCCATCTGTGGTCAAAGCAGGCGCCTTAAACGGTCAGTCAATTTTCTCTAAAATTCATATTTCCTGATCGATTTAAATGAACTCGAGGCCCCCTGAGTTTGAAATGGATATTTTAATTCTTTTTTTTGTTGGGCGGGAGAGAAATCTTTACATGACACCTCAACCTTTTCAAAATTTTCTAAAAATGGCTCCAAATTTTTTGATTAATCTTTGTCCTTAGATACCATGAAGGACGCTTAAGAGAATGGTGCACTTCTCGGTTTTGTTGAAATCCCTGATTTTTTGAAAACTGCAAAAGTTCAATTGTTTTTTGGCGTCTTACTAAAACTACAATATAGAAGATGGAGATTATTTCTTCAAATGAAATTTGTTCTCCATAATTAGTTCTTTCATTAACGTCACGCACATTTTTTTTTAAAGTAACAGTAGTTTTCGTGCAACTGAGTGAATACAAGTGAGTAAAATATGGGCAATATTAAAAATATCAAAAACAAGAATTTCTCAAAAATGCCTCCAATCTTTTTCTTTAAACGTTTGGTAGGAATAATGTTGAATGCTCTTTATAAGATGACATAAACGTCTTTTTATTGTAATATGTAATACTTTTTATTGTAAATGTTTGGGATTAACTGATCCATTTCATGTCATTTCTGAACGAGGAAGATGTGCTGTCCATGCATCGAATCGTACAGAGGAAGGAACGTGCCCGCGTAAAAGAACGCTGAGATCAACGGTTTATCACCTTTCAAGAAATTCAAAACAGCTACATTCGCGAAGAAAGTAATGGCAGTCTTTTGAGACCACAAAGGAATTGTGATTGACTTCTCAGGGGAATGACAATGCATTCCACCCGATTTGATCACAAATCACGAACAGGAGCGGATCCACAGGATCCATTTAGCAGGAAACAGCCTGGACTTTTCTCAATGTAGTATCTGCACGACAACTACTGAACACATTCAATGAACAGCGCGAGTTAATCGTAAGGATTTTATCACTCCTTAGTGACCAATAAGAACAAATTTTGAAAAGCGCTGTGATTATTTTGAAAAGTAACTTGTTAAGTAACCTAATTATACGTGGCAGTATCCTCGCGTTCCTGAATGCTATTGTCACCCCGCAATCAAACCGAAACCTTACAAAACTGTTTTAATAGTGAGAGCGAAATCAAAACAGCTATTCCTTCATTAAATACGTTTCTGGAACCGAAACACAATGAAAGGGTTTTGGTTCGGGAATTGATTTTTAAAACTTTTACTATAATTCCAACGTCCCCGAGATTGCATCGGAAACGGTTGAGTAAGTAATGCAAGATGGAAATTTGATTATTTTTTTTTCATTTTACTTATGGTTTAATGATATTGTGCCAAGAAAAATATTTCGGACGAAACGTCTCCGTAAGCAAAAAAAAAAAAAAATTTTAAGACGACCAGGTCGTCTTAAAATGTGGCTATTGGAACGACATCTGGGAGTAAAATTCGGTATTTTTCGTGGCGCGGGAAGGGGTGGGAATCGCTCTTGCACGTTTGCGCTGGAAGTCAGCGACGCGCGCGTGCCCGGGCAGTCGCAGCTTGGGAACTATAGATCTGCGGTGGCAGATGACTGAAATATCCATGGCCACGACGCACGCTGGGTGGTGATTAGGGAAAAGCTACAGGAGCTCCATTATTGTAATTGCACTATCCAGTTCAACTAAACCCATTATCAGTTAGTAAAATAAACAAAAAGTACTGATTTATTAATAAATATATGCCACAGTGCAAAATTATTTTGTAAAAGGAAATAAATGAGGAAAGGATATAAAATATAAAAAAATACGACCGACAGGGGAGGACAACCCTAAAAGATAAGACCGAGCTCCTTGCTTCCGTGACAGAGGATTAGATGATGCTCATATGGACGGGCTGCGCGCAAGTATGTGCGATTTCTGGGAACACATTGGAGCTTCATCTTCGATATATACGCTGCTGGAATATGAGAACGCAGTATGTCTAAACGACTGTAACAAATGCCAGAGAAACTAAATTCGATTATTTAATGGGCCGCGGCATACATCGCGGCATACATTCGTGGCAGAGCCCAGAATTTCGCCTGGTGGCCCCTAGTAAATCATTTCGCGGTCTTATAGAGGAACGCGAACTCTAATTTGAGAACCTATAGGAAATTTGGAAACTAAAAACGCACTTAAATTTAGTATTAAAGAAGTTAAATTGTACTATACTATTCATCATAATGAATAATTATTATGGTAATCTCGTTATTTTGAGGGGTTATCCCAGTACTTTCATAATTTGATAGTTGGATTAACATTTCGAGATGTAACTCAGTGTAAACAACATACGTCTAAATTATCGAGGTTTTGGCCCTGGCGAGGAAAGAAATCGTGAAAAACCTTCGATACATCGAAATTCTACAAGGTGTGTCCCGAAAATAAGGTGAATAAATCCGTGACTAATTTATTGAAAATAAAAGTACAAATGTTTAGTATTCTTCAAAATAGCACCCTCGGGCGACAATACACTTTTTTCAGCGATTCTGCCAGCTCTGGTAGGCTTTCTGGAACACTGTAATGGTTTCTTGACCTTAATAAACAGACTCAGTATTTTTTCTAACAATTTATTCTTTTTAACAATTTTTACATTATTATTTCATTATTATTAACAATTTTTTAAAACAATCTTTCTAGAACACGTTGACGGGAACATTTCCGCCGACACCTCGTCGCGGCGGCTTTCACGGTGTCTACCGTCCAATAACGACGACCCTTTAAGCGCATCTTTATTCGAGGAAACAAAAAGAAGTCCGCTGGTGGAATGTGTAACTTTCTCATCTCGACTATGTTACTATATAAAGTACTATATTTCATATATTTCAATAAATTATATTCATCCTAATTTGACATAAAACGCTGGAAATCAATCATTCACTTCAATTTTATTATTGATGTGAAGAATTTACAATTATTTTCCAGCACTTACCAATGATATTACGAGTATTTTAAAAAAATAGGATTTTCAGAATGGTGGTCATTTAATGACGTCTTATCAGTATGGCATTGCATCAATTTATAGAAATGGATCATGGGGAGTCCTAAAAATGTACCGCCATACTTGTACCTATGATACATGCGTACATGGATCAATGACAAATTAGGTATCTTTGAACCAGTATGACGGCTACATAGAGACGCCGCAATGGTATGGCGTGGTCATAATCGGCAATGAAAAAAAATTTTCTACCATTAGACCACCTGGCTAATGGCGTTGTCGTAAACCTAGTGGGCATAAAAAAATGACACAATGCAATTCAGTATGGCGGACAGTTCGAGACGCCGCATCGGTGTGGCATAGAACTCCTTCACACTTTGGCTACCTAACGAACAACATACTAGAATTAGCTATGTACTCATTACCCAATGGCATAGTTTTTTTTCGACATATTTAAAAAATTTCGCAGTGCAACGCCGACACCTACAGGCCGCCATACTTGCGTTTCCTTGTTCCTCACCATCCTGGTTAACTTCTCAAAAAAATTTAGCTTTGAGCTTGTCATACGTCGATTTTCTTGCTGGCTCCCGGTCTATGACGAGCAGCACCCGATTTCGGAGCCTTTCAAGGACTTTCAACTAAAAGTGGCTTTAAATTGAGTGGACACAGCCTTTGGAATAAAAAAGACGATAAGCATGGCTTCCACGAGACGTGGGAGAGCGTCCAGGCCGTTGTTCATCGTCGATGTCCTTTCCCCTCCCGGCACATCTTGTGCCACAGATAAATCATGTTCTAGGACATCACAACATCCCCATACGCTTGTTTTAGCATTGTGACGGTCTCGGAGGCTGATTTCCCTAACTTAACACATTTAATGGCACGTCGCGCGTCGCTGTTCAGTGAATCGTGGCATTTTGATGTTTCGACGCGTCAGTAGAACACATGTACACACTATACTACAGTTTTTCTGTCTTGGCGCACGGGGGTGTGTCATCAAAATGGAATATCTCACGGGATTTCGCGTCGTTCTCCGTTGTGCCACCAGGAGTTGCATGATAGCCAGTACGGCTCGATACAGTCGCGATCATGCGGTACAACCGAGCGCAATCTAGCGGCACAACCGAGAACGACGCGAAATACCATGAGATATTACATTTTATTGACACCCCCCCGTGCGCCAAGAAAGAAAAACCGAAGTATACGAGCAATCCGCTCTGGCCAACGGCCAGCAGGCAATTGGTGAGGGACGT
This sequence comes from Acheta domesticus, assembly GCA_031308135.1. Lineage (NCBI taxonomy): Eukaryota > Metazoa > Arthropoda > Insecta > Orthoptera > Gryllidae > Acheta > Acheta domesticus. The sequence goes on along the minus strand of JAHLJT010008446.1, from coordinate 125,626,718 downwards.
GTTACCTTCCCAAGACCCCCCACCCACTTTATACCCACCAGTTACAGCATTGCAGTCTTCCGGGTTGGCGGGAAAAATATCATTCAATTTACTTTCTGGGCACACTTTGTATAACGGGGATTCCCAACCTTCGTCTAGCATCAACCCTTTTAAAAGAATTCTATACCCCTTCATTTTTTCTTCAGATATCCCAGACTGAATGTTAAAGAGTTCAAATTTGTAGGGCATGTAGAGGAGGGCGAATATGAGATCTTTTAGCCAATGAACATATAGTGGGAAATTTCATATAACGATGTGATGTTTGTCCCTGGTTGTTGGGCAACTATTCATGCACATACGACCAACCAGCCCCATGCAGATACGACCAATCAGCCCCATGCAGGTACGATGAATCAGCCTAATGCAGTTCTGTCAAATGCAGTTAATTGATGGAAAGGCTGTCGAACGCGACTGCGCGGCATCGCAAGTGCTTCGTACTGTACGTAAATGTCGTTCTTAACTGTCTGACTTACAGCAGTTCACTGATAACAACTGCGCAACGACGCGGCAGTGGCATCATGTACTCTGGTGGGCGTTCTACACATTACAGATATGTGTGAATCTAATCATTTACTCACACATCAATGGTATGCATGTATTTCGAAATGGGATAATATTGGACCACTCCTTCTGGGTGCAACACTTTCTTTGTCAGGCAATGTATACGATACATGTGTAACTTTATTATATGAAATTTCCCACCATACTGGCAAAAAGTGAACAATCTAGATGCCTCTACATGTAAAAGTTTGTAACCGTTTATTTTCAGACATCTGTGTAGTATATAGCGTACAACATAATTATAACTCAAATTATTTATCATACTGTCTTAAAGTTTTGAAAAGATTTAAAAAATATTAAATCTATTTCATTATTTTTTACTATAATAACTTTTTACTTCAAAAATAAAAAATCGATTTCAGAAACCAAATAACAAAGTCTAATTGCACAAAAGTTCAATTTTCATTCATGAGAATGACGTGAAATTCGAAATCAGCGAATTTGTAATGTATTACAAAGTTGTGTTAAATGTTTTGAAGCTTTATATAAGAAATCAATTATCTCCATTAATATTTTTAATAATCAATAGGATCTTGGTTATACCGATCAGTCGCCCATGTATATATTCGGCTGTCAATCTCCAGTGGCCCCTTGATGAATATTGACCCCAATTAAAATGTATACCTGTCGATACAGACCCCGTAGGGAACCGTTGTTCTAGAGCATTATCATTTATTTCGAAATTATTTAAATAAAATTTAAAAAAATCGTTTTGAACCGTTTGACAATCGAATCTGAAACCCCAAACAAAACGTTTGGTTACCAAAAACCGAATTGAAAATATTTTATTCTGCTTTACTCACATGTCGCATTAATTACTTACATTTTGAGAGAAAAAAGTAAAAACGAAATAAAAAGTTGAGTAACACTTCCTAGTCTGTGTTCCTAGGAAGAAAAAAGCTGATACCTGAGTGTTGTAGCCTCTTCCGCAGCAGAGAAGGTCGCAACTATCTGGACCTTGCGATGTTTTGTTGCAAACTCGTCCAGACGTTCCAGGGATGCCTTTCTGCAAATCTGGCACGCAGTAATTTGGTGATCTGTGGATGTGCACTAGATCGCCCTTGTCGACCTTCAGTCTTTTCCCTTTGCTTTTGCGACGAAGACGTTTCGGTGTTTTTATGGGTACCTGCAGCAAAAGTGGAAAATAACAAGAAAGGATATACTGATTGGCGGCTCAATATTCACAGTAAAGCTGATACATTATTCTGATTAAAAATATAATTAACTGAACGATGTATTACGTCCCTTGTCGCTTATTTTGTATTAGGTGAAACAATATTGTACATATTTCATTTAGAAATCGAAAGAAACTATCTGAAATACAAATAAAGAAATGTGCAGATACCTTTTATACATATTTTTTTTATCTCGGGACACAAACGGCGTATGAATAAGGAGAAAGGATTGTATATATTTTCGTCAGACACACAACGGTTCTCTCTTCCAGTCAACTCACACGTTTAAAAGAGTACATGAAGAATTTTTTTTATCACTAAATGTGTTTACTTATTATTTCGATGTAGCCCATTGTTCTTTGGTATATTTATAACGTGCATGTAATTCCGTTTTTTGTTGTTTTTTTCTAATACTAGACAAATATAGATATGTTCATCTATTAATTAGGAACAAACTTGCGAAGCACAACCTAAAGCAAATGTAATGTGAGCAATCTGAACGGTATAGGAACCTCCGGTACGATGTTTGGATATTTTTGGTAATTTGAAGTTCATGTGGGCGAGAGGATCAAAACTAAACTTCTTTTCAAGCATTTATAAAAAACTGAGGTTTTGATACACGAAAAGGCCTTTGATACCATAGTCAATTTTAAATGGCGGATAAAGTACGAATATATTCATAATCTATAGATTACAGACACTAAGTGGATTTTTAATCTTTTTTACAAGGTGCAAAGATCCCTTACCGGCAGATGTGAAAGAGAGTCAAAGACTCTAAATGACAAAGTGGAACGACAGGTATGTCCTCTCTCTCCCTATAGAAAAATATAATAACAATACTTTAAGAAATAGGAAATGTTAAGTAACAGCCAACTCATGCATTCATTGGGGCCATGAAAGTAAGGACTGAGTATATCCCAATGAAATGGAAGATCATTTCCCGCATAAGTTTCCTAAACATTTATAGTCGGGCATCCACATATCGAATCTGACGGTTCCTTCAATAATATTCGATATATAAAAACTTCAATATACAGAAATAATTATAAAATTTTAGAAAAAGCTATTAAAACGTTCTTGGAAAAAGTGGATAAAATGGAAAATTCAAACATTAAATAATTAACAAATGTTTTAATCATTCGCACCACATGTATATAAATAGGAACATGAAATTAGTATTCTTTTCTCTGTAACATTAAGAGCAGTAACGTAAAGAAGTGTGTGCGGGCCTACCCGCAAAACGTTTATCCGGACCCCCGTCATAAAAGTGTATAGCAAACACTAGTATTAGTCGCTCAGGAACTAGCCGCTAGGAAGGTTTCCAAGCAACAAAATGTGCCGGTGAACTTCAAATTCAAGGCCGTTTCGTATAGGTGTACAAAGTTACATTTTATTTAACTGGAATTATTCAATTATCTTGTATTATATTTTTCATTAGTATTAATTTTTCAATTAAAAATAACGATTTTCGAGCAAATTATGGACTGTACAAACAAGACTGTTACTAACTGTAATTCGCGAATGGTTGTAATACTGTAATGTTTTAAGTATTACAACTAATTTGCGAGCATATTTATTTCAATTGTTAATGACAATATAATGAAAGAAGGGAAACCATTTTAATTACAAGAGATACTTTAATTGGATACTTCATTGGATAATGGTATCTTACTTTTTACTCTCATCCTTTGTTATTAGGTAATTAATTGGAAAAATAGCTAGTACCTGAACAGCTTGATGATATTTTTGTTTCAGCATGTCTCCAATCTCGTTGAATGATGGCATTGTTCTCCAACATGTTTTAAGCTCACAGGAGCCGGAGATTCCATGGCAACGACACTGATTGCGCATTAACTTGTCAACAACCTAAAAAGAGAAAATTAATTGTACATAGAAGAAAAAAGTCTGAGCGAAAAGAAAAGGGCTAAATTAGATGTCTGTATTACAAAAGAAATATATCATTTTTAATTTGATTTGATTTATTTTCGTCAAAGAACAGTAAAATCTGTATGTGATGAATGGGGAGAAGTATCATCTGCATATGTTTTCTTGAGCTCCAGAATCTTTTCCCCACTTTTTCACTACACATAGTCGAATGATGAATAAAAGTACGAACAAAGAGAGGTTAGGAACATTTGAAAATAGATCGTTTTCTCTTCCGAATTATTAAACTTATTTGCATCAGTATACGAACAATGAATTTGATATTTTTAGTATTGCTAACAAAATAGCAAAAGGAGAGATCAACGAGACTTATGTACAGGGAATCTCTTTTATAATCATATTGATATGAACATCATCTTGTTAGACCATGGATGTATTTTAATACCTGGTAACGTAAAGCAGCAATTTCAATTACATACAGCAACGCCTTTTCGTATTTACGTTCGTAAAAGCTCGCCTTTACGTTCGTAAAAGCGTGCATTACGAGTACGTTGACCTCTATCAAAAACAATCAGAAAACCTATATGCAACCTACGTCTTAAACTCAATACTTTTCACTGAATAAAAGTTTGAATATTAAAACTTCACATCATTTTTTGTGGGAAACTAAAAAGATATTGATCTTAAATTTTCACAAAATATTTGTATATCCATTTTACATTAGTAGTCACAGTTGGGTTTATCTGAGTAATTGGAAAACGTCTTTTTTATTATAAAAAAGAGCACGTAAATGTGAGAAAAATTATGAGGAATGTCCTGTACTGAAATTTTCTATTTGACGAGAGTTTCAACTTCCCGTTCATTATCTAGTATCCTTACCCAACGTTGTCCCTGCAAATGGAAATGTATGCTGATTGTGTCGATATCTGAAAGGAACATTTTTCTATACTGAAGGGCATTGTTTATTGTTACTATTATTCTCACACGGAACACTCACGCCGATATTCTCACACGCAACACTCGCCACGACGGACAGTCGGGTTTTTATATTTTTTATCAGAAGATAGTGCCTAATCGAAAAAGCATGGTCAAATTTTCAAGTGATTTTGACAGGTAAAACTCAAGTTACGAGCAAAAATATGAAGTGACGGTGTCTCCGCAGACCGTTAGGCAGGCACGAGCAAGGGGTGGGCGAATCCGCGGTCCATGGTGACTTCGGAAGCCGAGCGCAACCTTGGATCAACCTAGACCAGTGGTGTCAAGGTCTTCTACTGGTGGTATTGGCACGCGTCGTGGCACCGTGGCATGCCATTAGCTTCTCTGCGCAACTAGCGTAGGGAAAGGAAACTATTAATAACCAAGCCCTTGTACAATAGGGATGGCGTTGTCTCTGGTGGCGGGGTAATGAACTGCGTGGAGGGGCGATTTCGTCATGGCACTCGTGCCATGAACTTCCGCTCGTGGCATCGATCTTTACAACACTGACCTAGACCGTTAACAGGAGGGTCTCACCCGTAGAAGTGTGTGAACAGATTTCCCTGTAGTTGCTTGGGGCCTGGATTCCAATATCGAGCGTGTTATTTATTTCCGTATACACTGACATTATACACAGTATGCACTATTATTTAAAACATAATATACAGAAAACTCTCATAGTGTCGTATATAAAATGATATCATTATATTATTGGTTCGTACGTAATTAATACGATAATGCGTAATCGAAAACACAGACTCAACTTTGAAGTGCTTTTGACTTTAGGAAAATTTACTCGTTTGTTTGGGCCTTTCCAATCCTAGTGGCTTCAAAATCGCTAATAACGAATACCAGTCCAAGAGAAGTTGCAAGCTTGTTTTAGAGGAATAGGATATTACAACATCGACAAAGGAGGTCATTGGAATGACCATATGTTTACATCACAAAACCATCTAAAAATTTACCTTATATATCATAATTTTTAAAACAAATTAACTTATTCTTATAAGAACATTTCACGATTTCCTATTATTAAATTATTTCTAACCAGATGACAACATGAAGAACAAAATTGGCTCTAAAATGGAAAAGATACGGAAATTCAGCAGACCCAAATATCGAGTTTTATTTGGTTCCTCGTCACCTGATCTGAAAGCTGATTTTCGCACTTGAGCTTGTAGGGGTTTGCTGTCACTGTCTGGGTTCAGCCTTCACTCTGGGAGAAACACCCGCTCACGAACTCCACCTCCGGATTGTGCCCGCCGAACGGCAGATGTTGAACGTTTGACACTTTATATATTTGTTCATATCTCGTGTACTAATTGTCAAAAACACTTAAAATTTTGTCTGATTGCATTATCGATTATGCACTATCTGCTGGTAAAGCCTCATAAAATTCGAGTGTCCAAGATTATTAGTGTTGCGTGTCAGATGTAAAACTGTTAGACATCAGGATAATATATTACAATGGTGGTGAATTATGCAACTAATTTATAATGTTAACCTAAATTTCATAAGTACGTGTTTTGAAAACGATCAGGATTAGAAACGAGTTTTTAAATTTGTACGAATGCAATGAAGCAATATTATAAACTAATTGCATTCATTATAGTTTGCATAACATTATAAATTTGTAGGAGTATGAATGTTAATTTTTGGAAACAACTTTATTTTGACGTCAAGGGTATTTGATATCTGGGCGAAAAAACTGTATTCGGCTGTTGGGCTCACCGCCACCTTTCACGATTCGCTGGCTGCTGTTCGGTCGACTGGGCGGTTTCCTGCCACCTCTGTACGATTCGCTCGATGCGATTGGATGAATATGTGTTGACGATATTGTCCGTGACATAAATGGCAAATGCATCATGGTATGTGCCATTAGATGCCATTTTATGAAAGATTTATTGCAAGTATAATGCTGGTATACATAAAAGTTTTTTCTTCTTTCCTTAGAGCAATTGCTATTAAAGTCAATAAATGTTTTTTTATTTGCAGTATTTGTTTGTATTGAAATTGTTTAATACAATAATTAAATAATTTGATTAATTCATTTAAAAAAATCGTACTGAAATATTGTACCTATTTCTGGATTATGCATGCTGAAGTTGTGGAGTTTAAAACTAACTCTAAGCGGAGCAGTTCATTAAAGTATTGTAGCTTAATTCGTATTAATAATATTTCTTGAAACATGTTTAGTACCTCTACTTGGAATGTCAGTAAAGTTGATCAAAGGTTACAACACAATATGAAAATAATTTCAACGCATTTTTTCAACGAGATAAATGTAACAACTGTAATTACACGAATTTGAAATCCTAGATAACCTTCCTCACTTATCATGAAATGTCATTTTTTGCATTTTTTTCTTGCGACAAACATGTCACTTTTACCTTTTCAGTCATTTTAATGCTTTTTTCGCTGATTCGATAGATTTTAATATCATTTTAATGACACTTGCTTCAAATAATATTTACGAGATGCAACAAATGTTCTCCGCAGAATTCCTGAGTAGTTTATGCGATTTCTTTGCTCTGAAATTGTAATGTCAGTCGTTATGAGTATGTACCAATAACTTATATTCAACAGAAAAACTTATGTAATCTGAGGTTCCTGTGACGCCTATCAGCGCCGCTCTCCGTTCAGCCGATTTCAGGATAACTAAAGGCAGAGATTTCCTGGCAAACAACAGTCCAAGCTAAATGTTGGAAAGCTGAGCTTACTTGAACGAATAGAAGAAACCTCGATTATCTCAGTAACGCATTAAACAGTTTGAGTTGTTCATCCGAACTGGTTTTGTTAACATTTTTTACGTCAAATTTTCTTTGCTTTTAGGACATTTTAAAAACTGAACCGACTTTAAGAGCATTTTATTGATCATTTCTGGCGATGTTTTAGGTCATCAAAATCCGCCCCCAATGGGTAACTTTTTTACTCAATGACACGTCCATTACATTGTGTAATATTTTAACTATGAACAGATGTAAACTATTTAATATAAAACTAATAGTATTTTTACAAATTAATGCGAATAAAAAATAATTTAGTGTAATTTTAATGAGAACGGAAATGAAGTATTTTATATTATTTCAATCTTTTCGCTTGTTTAAATTCTAAAATCTTCGCTTGTTTAAATTCTAAATTCTAAAATTCTAAATTACAATTATTCATTAAGTGTCAGGGCACTAGATTAATAATGTCAGGAAAAAAGTTCACATGCTTCACTGATATTCATTAACGTCAACTAAGTCACTTACCTGTCTGCCGGCTTCGTTATTATGGAGATTCATCTGCATTCGCTTTGTCCAAGCCTTCTTACGCTTTACATTTTTGTCTGGCTTTACAAGATCAGGTGCGTCGACAAATTTTCTTGCAAATTCCATACCATAGTCGAGATTATCACTGAAAATAACATGCTTATTAGGATGGATTTTCAGAAAATGTAAAATTATATTATTGTAATTCAGACCTCAAAATAATCATAAATGCTATATTCCTGATAAACTATAATAAAATTAAGGTAAAATACCGAAAAACAGTGCAACTGTATTCAACTATTTTAAAACATGTTTCTCTCAATCTTTCCTCATTGTGCGGAACATGACGCGAGCAGGTTTGATCCTTAGCTTAAAATCTCCACGTGGTGAACTGGTATGGCAAAACATTAAAACACGAATGTGGAAGTATAATGAACGATAGTATTAACCAAATGAACGCACAGCTTCATCATTCAGCATTCTCTCTATTTATATCACGGTAAGGAACAATGGCGATTTTATACCATTTGTAAGAAAATTCCGTGTGTGTTTGTAGATAATGATAGACAGGCAGCAGGCGCATATGCAACCCGTAACACACGGCACAGCGCAACGCACGATAAATCTCGCATAAATCGGAAACGATGCGCCCTAGACCCTTAAACATACGTTTTATTTTGCTGATGGGACACGAGTTACGATTCTTACGTCGCGTTCTGGATGTTTACTCTACTAGTAAATCTACTCTTTGAACTCCATATGGCATTTTTTGATATTTACGATCGTCTTCGTATTCCTATGTCATAGCAGAAGTGGTCAGAAACCTATTAATCTATGTATAATTACACTGGCTATTCGATCTTCTGTGCAATTTAATCTCAACGCTTCGCAATATTAGACTGTTCCTCGCGTACAGAGTCGCGCCTATAATGCTGTAGAGCAATGTTAAGGAGATGTGACCATTCGAAGTGTTCCAGTGTGCATCTGCCACTTTTGTCACTTTTAAAACAATTATTTACAATGTGCAGACTCTTTGTACGGGACCGACTTTTATACTGGTGTCCCATTTATTAATGTTTTGATAGGAATGTGAGTATTAAATTAACCTTTCTGAGAGGTGATTTTAAACTAAACGGATATTTCCTTGAGTACTTCTGCAACTGCCGCCTTTGGGGCATGTGGCCTTCATACCTCCTATTACGGGGAGTGAGGAGACAGAGGGGTGAAGAGGGATACAAGCGTAATCACAGCAATTCATGATCTTGGCACGAAGGACATAGGGATGAACATCAATATTAATGTTAAGAATAAAATATTGTTTCCATTGATTCATTGGAATTTCGTTTGATTCTTCAGAAAAACCGAACCTATTTATAACGCCAAAAACACTGCAATCGAGTCTTGTACACATGAATGCAGATATTCATTGCTGCCGAGCAATGGAGCGTATGTATAAATTTTTTTTTTGGTCCACGAATAGGCTCCCTTGGACTACGCCTGCATGCACCCTGCATTTACCGGGGCTCAATTTCATGATCTCGGTAGCAGGTGTATGCTATTTTTATTAAGGGATCAGCATTTAGCTGGATCCTATTTTTATTCCCCAGGGTTGTTAGCCCTAGGGGCCTGGAACAGGAAATGATAATGAGGGGTGAAAGGACGACCACACTTTCAGACAAACAAACATAACCATGCCTGAGGTGGGACTCGAACCCGCGGTCCTTCCGTCCGATATTGCCACGGCACTACTGACTTAGCAATCTCGGCTATCCGGACCAGCTGTATAAATCATATATGTATATATTTTTATTTTTTCTATAGTTATCTACGACTTATTTTACTTTTGTAAATTTACATTGATAAAAGTTATTTTCTTTCAGGTATGTAGCAAAGTTGTTTGCTTTATCCTTTGGTTTACCGACGTACTAAGTGAGAAGTGGAGTTAATTACACGAGAGATTAGAGCATCATGTAATAACATTGAATTGTTTATTTCACTTCTAAGCATCTTAACGTATCTCATGCTTTCCACATCTACTTTCAAAATACAAATCATCGTTAAGAAAAGCCAGAAAACAATCTAAAATAATCAAACACGATCAGGTATTTTGAACTCAAATAACAAAAAAAGCAATGTGATATATAAGGTAACGGGGGGTAACATTGCCATATCTTTGTGTCTTTTAAAGTTCTACTTTGTTGGATCAATCTTCACAATAATTATTTTAAACCCTTCAATTCTTCACAAATGTACAATGTTTCTTCAAAATATTGAAGTCACAGCGTCCTTAATTTCAAAGATTTTATTACATTTTAAAAACAAGCAAAGTGGCAATGTTACTTCACATGGGAAAAACTTTGCCACCTCTATTTATTTCCGAGTCTCTGGGAAATTTAAACGAGTGAGAGTTGGATTGGAAACAGAAACACATAAATACGCATCAGAACATTATTCGTATTTGGTTTATGACAGCTTAAACACTCTAAACAGGGATAAATACTGCTTTAGAACTTCGTCTAAAATAAGTTTTATTAACTGTTTTACATTGCGATGAAATGCGATAGGGAAAAAGTGCTTTCTCCTTTTCATATTTAGTCTGGAAAGCTCAGCAATAATATCGTATTTTGGCATAACACATGTCATTTAAAGAAGACGTGCTAATTCCATACATTTAAGTAGCCTTTTCCTACTTAATTTTCCACTATTTACTTTTTCCATCGCTTAATGCATTTTAATTTCATCATAGATTTGTAAACCTTAGATGTTATTTTTTATTTGTCTACGTGGGAAAGTTACAGTGCAAGTATTGCGACAACAAAAAAGTAATAAATGTGAAATATAATTAACCAATGTTCACAATTTATAAGTCATATGCTTTAGAAGTGATATACATAAACTCAACAAATGTCAATTGTTTCAATGTAAGAATTTTTTCTCAAAGGATATAAATGTAGGGGTAATATGGTCAGTGACAATGTTAGACTGAAAGTAGTATATGCTATTAATACATTTTATATTGTTTATAATAAATAATTATTAAGTCAGACATAGGATGCCTATCACATGACATATTTACCTATCTTTGTCCTTTATTTCAACTCAATTAATCCAAAATTAACGAAGTTTCGATTTCGAGATTTGGCTGCATTACAATACTCCATACATAATTACGGACATTTTAGGTTACAACTGTAACCCAATGCATCAAACGATTGCATATAACGTTTCTAAGAGAGGTAGCTAACTATGGTAACTCAGCCAGCAAATAAATTTACTATACAGTCTGTGCTACTTAAATTTTTTTGACGTTGTGGCAATGTTTCACCCATGGCAATATTACCCGTCGTTACCTTAGTAAAAAAAACCGACACATCAACCAAAAACCTTGAGAATGTTAAGAGATAACGATAGAGAAGTGAAAGATCAGGCAACAGTGGCTAATCTTTTCAATATTTTCGAGACTTGCGGTTGATCTCACAATGGATCAAGTGGTAGTCGTATGGCGAGTTATATTACACCATAGAGTGCCTCTCGCATTCCAGCCTCCATATCTCTTTATCGGTGTGGTCACACTCTTTTCATCGTTGCCTGCCTCTTCTACTACTTCTGTAAATCTAGCTCTTCCTCTTTTTCGATGGGTAGCTGGTTATCATTTCCACAATACTTTCGGCCAACGTTCTTTGTTCTTTCTTTGTATTTGCCCATACTATTTTAGCCTTTACACTTCTATGGTGTGAATTATACTAAAACTTACTTACGCTTTACGTTTAATTTCTTCTTTCTTAACATTATCCATTAAAGTTGGTCCGCAACTTAAGCACAAGAAGTCTATTGCAATTGTTGTCAATTTTTTTCGCCCTTGTTACTTCTCATACCTCAGAACCATAAAGGGCAGGTCTTGTACGATTTTCTCTTTACACACTTACTTAATTTATCTTTCCACATGAGTGGATGAAATTGTGTAATAGCCATTCTGCCTTTTGCAGTTCTGTTTTTAATATATTGCATACTGCCTCCGTTTGCTTTTATATCTGTACCAAGGTAGGTAAATTTTTGACAGGGTTTTACTTCCAAACCATCATGAAGTTTGAGACCTTCAGCACTTCCTCATACAACCGTATACTCAGTCTTGTTAACGTTTATTTCTAATCTCCATTCCGAGTAATCTTAATCTCCGCTGCAAATATAGAGCATCGTCTTCATCTTCAGGGAACACCACCTGATCATCTGCGAAGTGTAGAGAGAATAACATAAGAGTCACCAATTTTAATACCCATATTACTATATTTCTTCCTCCACCTTTTCAGGGTTTCATTCAAATATATTTTAAACAAAGTCGGGGCAACACAGCACCCCTGTCGTAAACTTTTATTTACTGGAAATGGTGCTGAAACTTTCCTCCGTACTTTTATTTGGATCGTATTACCACTGTACAAATCTTTAACGGCTCTAATCAATTGCGTATTTACATTTTGTTTCTCTATTGCCATTAATAGCCTAATTAATGGATCTTGAGACAAAAAATTCAACATCAGACGTTTCCACAAACATTTTCAGCAAGATATTTGTGTGAGTTTCCGAATTTTTTTCCCATGAAATTCTCAAAATAAATCTGTAAACTAAAAAATCGGCCGGTTTAGATGAATTTTTGTTTTGTTTATTAAATACTTGTGAACCTGAGCTTATACACCAATTAACTCACATATTTCAAGCATCTTTATACACCGGAACATTTCCAGATATTTTAGAGACAGCTAAGACTCAGCCGCGCTTCAAAAATGGCAACAAAAATGAAATTCAAAATTATCGGCTAATTCCTCTTTTGTCAGTTTTTTCAATAATACTAGAGAAACTTTTCAATGTACGAATGGAAATCTTTCTCAGTAAACACAGTGTTTTCAGATTGCCAGCATGGATTTAGACAATAAAAATCTACCAAAACGGCCATATTCTCTTTTCTCAAAAATGCCGCTTTCATCAACGGATCACTATGGAGCACCTAATGAATAGAATATTGTTAGATCTTTCAAAAGCTTTTGACGTCATTGATCATGATATTTTACTTTCAAATTTACGTTTGAATGGAATTCACGATATTTGCTCTAGACTGGTTATGTTCGTACTTTAAACAACGATCTCAGGGAGTAGTAGTACAGCCATGGCATTATAAGACATTATTTACTCACCTATCCTATTTTTTGGCAATTGCGCATGGGGGCCCGCAGGGATCGATATTAGGGCCTATTCTCTTCCTAGTATACAGGGTGAGTCACGTAACTTAGCACCTTTTATAACTTTTGAACGGTTGAAGTTATTGCAATGCAGATTTCACGGAAGTGCATGAGGGAAAAGGGCTGATTGATTCGTGCATTCATTTCTATTTTATCACTTTTATTTTACGAGATATTTGAGGTAACTTTGTTTTTTCAACTGGAACTATACATGTTTTTTCAGTCTATCATGACGAGTGTAAAAAGACGAATCCAATGATACACACACACACACACACACACACACACACACACACACACACACACATATATATATATATATATATATATATATATATGATATACATGTTAGATAGGCATGTTTTTGAGTAATTTTGATTTTTGCGACTAGGGTTTAACGGATATTTTGAATAGTCCACCACACAAGGTCACGCAGCGCTCAAACAGCAAACGTGTGCCCGGGAAAGGGAAGTGAAGGGATCTTAGTATTTGACGATACGAAACATATTCCAAATATTCACATAACTGTTGCAGTTTTTTCTGATCTCTCCACCCTTCCGCATTTTCAGGTTTTTTGTCTTTCTTTGTTTGAAGGAATTGAAGGATGGAAAATAAGCATTTGTCATAAGCATTGTAATAAAATTGTTTCTTACGTCAACTTCATTTAATGGGATTTTATATCATATGATATTGTAATGGGACGGTCGCGCACGTAACGATTTCGGCGTGTGCGAAAATAATATTTTATTTAACTGGGAGTACTGGAAAACGTGATGTCTAGAAACGCGCATTTTTTCGCTACCTGAGCGGCGCGAGGGGCAAGCAGGCCGCCGCTGGGCGCGGTTCCCTTTGTTCAGAAACCGTTCGACGCCCTGGGTATTTTTGCCGCGCTGTGTCAGCGCACAACCCCGCGTCTTCTCGGAAATTGCAGTGACGTAGACAGCCCACTCGAAGACGGTTTTCAACCGTCGCTACCCCACGGCAATTGGCCGGCACGCATCGCGCGATTCGGCTGCGCCAATAGACGAGAACTAGGCGGGGGCAAGACACGTGATCTCGCGAGCGAGGGAGGTAGTTGCGTGGGTGAGATTCGGCCATTCTGATGTTGGCGACTGCAGCGAGTGGTTCGAGCATTCTGATGTGGGCGACTGCAGCGAGAGGTTCGGCCGTTCTGATGTTGACGACGCTAGCGTGAAGTTGAGCTTTCCGGGGGGAGAGAGAGGCCACGCCATCGCTGCGAGGCGCCAGACCGCCGCCGACAACGCATCGCCGTCACTTCGCCATCCGCTCATGTGTCGCCTGAAGGGAGAGTCGGAACACTGTACGAGTGTGGGGACCTAAATGGACGAAGGAGCGTCCGGACTTGGCTTGAGGGCCGGCCGCCGCTGAAGGACGCATTAGGGCGGCGCTTCCTCGCTTCCGCCGCCGCAGCTGCCGCCGCCGCCGCGGCCGCAAACGCCAGCCGCGCGCCGCCTACATCGCTGCCGTTCCGCCGCCCGACTCACGGGCCGATGCCGCGCCTGGAGGGGCGGAACGCCCGGGCAATGACACAGAAGGGTCGGACTTTAAGCTAAGTTAGTTGTAAGTTAGGTTAAGATATTGTTACTAATTGTAGGAGGCTTCACCCCGTTAATTACTTTTTTGTTTTAATTAAATTCAGAAAGTCAGAAAGAGTGTTTCACTGCCTAATGCATGAAAATGCCCAGTCACGCATGCGTCCTGTCCAAATTTCAGCCGGGCGTATGAGGCAACATATGAGTGCAGAGAGAAATCAGCAGGTGAGTCGGGTCACGCCCTGAGATCCATCCCGCCGAACTCGATGAGAGAGTGTGCGGGGTGTTACAATATTAATGAGATCTTGAAACAAAGAACAATTAGAATAAATAATGAATGCTACAAAAATATTTCATATTTTGAGCAAAAAATTTCAATGTTAATAAGCATATAATAATAACTTAGGGATAGAAACAATCTTTCACAACTTACTACTTATGAATAATTCGTATTTTCAATCCTTAAGTAATACAAAAAATCTGAAAATTGTCAATATTTGGAATATGTTTCGTATCTTCAAATACTAAGATCCCTTCCCTTCCCTTCCTCGGGCACGCGTTTAGTGGCGGATCAATGCGTGACCTTGTGTGGTGGACTATTCAAAATATCCGTTAAACCCTAGTCGCAAAAATCAAAATTACTCAAAAAATGCTTATCTAACATATGACAATATGTATATAATTGGATTCGTCTTTTTACGCTCGTCATGATAGAATGAAACATATGTATAAATCCATTTGAAAAAACAAAGTTACCTCAAATATCTCGTAAAATAAAAGTGATAAAATAGAAAATGAATGCACTATCAATTACCTCTTTTCCCTCATGCACTTCCGTGAAAACTGCATTGCAATAACTTCAACCATTCAAAAGTTACAGGGAGTGCTAAAGTTACGTGACTCACTCTA
>JAHLJT010008446.1:125520755-125611037 GCA_031308135.1 Acheta domesticus | reverse complement strand
TACTGCAGTTCTGAGAATGTATAATACTGCAGCGGAAATTGAAAATTTCTTGAACAAAAACTCTTATTGTCAGGCCCTGGAAACGAAAAAGTGGATACATCTTCTTTATAAAAGTAGTAAATTACTTCCTGAAAACGCGTTGTGTAGTCAGGATCCATGTTTTGTGGGTCTTTGATACCGAAAAATCGATTGATGGCAAAACTTCTGTCTGTAGTCAACGCTAGCGGCTAAACCGTTTAGAAGGTTTTGATTCAAAATTGATATTTTCTCATCGGTATGAACGAAATCAAGACCCTGCGAATTTGAAATGGATATTTTATTTTTGAGCGTATATTATATGAAGCCTCAACATTTTCAAAATTTTACCGAAAATGGCTCAACATTTTTTTATTAAATTTTGCTTTCGACACCGTAAATAACGATTAAAATGACTCAGGTCTAAGTTTTTTTGAAATCTCTAAATTTTTTAAAATTGTAAAGTTTCAAAAGTTTTTGGGCATATTTCTTATACTACACTGTTGAAGACAGATTTTTTTTTATGATAAACGTCTGCTATTCAAAGACAGATCTTGAAATCTTGCAGTTTTTAGAAAATATGAGTAATTTTATTTTAATTTTACTTGAAATGTAAACAATTTTTAGACAGTTATTTTCTTGAAAACTTCTCCAGCAATTGTTTTCTCTTTTTGTAGAATAGAGCGTTAGACCCTTAAACTGCTGTAGTTCCATATTCGGCGAACTCTCTATATTTAAAAAAATGGCAAATATAAAATTAATTACGATAACGATTGTAGAGATGATTTTTCAATTAAAATATCTTCTAAAAATAGATCTTAAAAAGGTAATATACAATCAAAAACCTAGTTGTGTTCTGGCAATTTCTGGTTGAAGGCTATGAAATTTAAAACAAACAAAACATTTTCTAAAGAACTTGATAATGCAAAAGTAGGAGATTGCACTCATTGGAAAAGTGACACTGTTGAAGACCCTATAATTGTGGATCAAATGGTATATTTAAATACGAAACACTAACGTTTGTGCACAGCTGAAGACTTCTTATCTCGTAATTTTGGTAAGCAAGTAATAAGTTTTAATCATATAATGTTGATTTTGTTTATCCTTGTTTCTTTTAATACTTTTAATGAACTTTTAGGATATATTACATTGTTGTAACGAAGGCCACAACTATTGTGCAGAAACGTACGCATCTAATAATAGATTTGTAAATGGAATCTATATTATTTTTATCTTTTGTAAAAGTCTGCAAATGAATATGTTCAAATTTTGAATGTATAATACATTTTCTGCAATATTGATATTCCCAATTAATCTGGTCAAACTTAAGGACCGGCAAAACAGAAACATATATTTTGATTGTTATTTTTTTTACATGAAGCCTTAAAAAAACTTTCAAACGTTTTTCAAAAATCGCTCCAAATTTTTAATTACATTCCCTACCTCGGATAGAGAGTAAGTGAGATTAGAGTGGTAAAGAAGTGGAGAGAAGTAAAGAGATTAAAGTGGTGCAGAACTCATTGTCATTGTCTCTTCATGTTCGTATATTGTAAAATTTGAATTTTTTTTCGGTGACCTCCTACAACTACAATATTGAACATTTTTTTTCGTTAGTGGCACATGTTCTTGAATAATAGGTCCTTAAGTAATAACACGTACAATTTTTTGGAAGTTATTTAATTACAGTGTGTTTTTACCTTAATAAAACAAACTAAGTAGTATTTTTATGGTTCAATACCTTGTTATTATTATGGTTCAATACCTTATAATGCATCGCTTTATTAGATACGTTTTACTATTTTATTGATATAATCTCCATCATTTGAATACAACTTTTATTATTTTTTCGGTTTAGGAAACAACTGCAAATAAGGTAGAAACCTCAAAAAAGAAACAAATGAAATAAATTGTTAAAAATACTTCTGAATCTGTTTTATAAAGGTAAAACCTTGCGATGAATAAACAATATAACAGACGTAAATAAATCCATTAAAACTGAGTTTTCGAAGTTAAGTTTTAACGTAATTTTGTGGGAAATATGGTAATTTTAAAAAATTATTCTCAAAAAGTCTCCAAATGTGTCTTAAAATGTTTTTCTCGTGATAGAGTAAAATGCGTTTACAAAAGTAGTTCAGGTCCCATTTTCGGTGAACTATCTGTATTTTGGAGAATTTCAAAGTATCCCGTTGCAAACCCACAATATTGATAAGGGCATTTTTCCTTCATGAAATCTATTCTAAAACGTTAGATCATTAAATATCTTGTAAAAATGTTTTAAATAACAATTAGTTTGGGAGCAACTGTTGTAATAAATAAAGTCAATTTATAAAACATTGTTCTAAAAATGGCTCTAAAATTTTCTAGTTTTTCTTTTTTCTTTTGAAAATTGCGAAAGTTACAAACAGTGCGAAAAAGCTTGTGTTGTTGTAGTACTATTAGTTTTTACATTTCTATCATACTACTTGTATATTTCTATCATACTACAACAAATTTGTTTACAGCAAAACGTCTGTCTGTGCAGTTGCCCGTCGGTAAGCAATGCTAGCACATAAACCGTTCAGAGGATTTTCCACAAAATTGATATTCCCCGATCGATCTGGCATACCTCATAGCCCTGCGAATGTGAAACGGATGTTATATGTTTATGTTACACTTTAACATTTTCAAAATTTTCTCGTAATTAGGACATTCACAATGTTTTGAAAATATGAGAACTTTTCACAAAGTGTTTTGCTTGAAATAAAAGGAATTTATAATAATATTTTCAAAAAGGGTTCCTGTTTTTCATGAAGTTTTCCTTCATATAGAGAAAAAAGACGCTTACAACAATATTGCATGTATCATTTTGGTTGAAATTAATTTTCAAAAATTTGCAAAACTGAGAAATAATGCGAGAAAGGATGTGCTGTCGTAAGATCATTTAGGTTTTCACAAACTTGGTCTTCACCGCCTCAATGATCAGAAACATATGCATACTTCCGTACATGTGGGTATTGCGGGTTTGCCTACATCAAAACGGAAAGGAACTCCTGTTATGAATTCAAAGTTTAATTTGAAACACATCATTTCTTTAGCTACGAAATAATAAATATATTCCTCCATCGCATTATACACACACACAACACACACACACACACACACACACACAATTTGGAATCTTTACACTCCTCAGTTTTATTCTATATTTGACTTATTACCTCCTAAATGACAACCTCATACACGCATTTTTAAACACATGTCAAACCTTTAACTAGCCGTTATATGAGTATCTCATTAAAAATTGAACACAACATGCGCATTGGAGTTATTGATGGATGGATGGATGGATGGATAAATGGACGGATGGACCAACAGATGGACGGAGAAGACAGACGTTTTTGCCGTCATAGATTTTTCGGTATCAAGGATCCACAAAACAGATTCTGACAACACCACGTGTTAGAGGAAGTAATTTACTATATAAAGTTAGATTTATCCACTTCTTTGTTACCAGGACCCGGCAATAGAGTTTTTGTTATTATCGTCGTTAAACACGCGCGTAGCTTCCTAGCAAACAACCATCTCAAACAACGCTTTAAGAACGCGTCCATAGCAACGGCCGCTAAAAGCTCGAGAGTTCCATTAAAAAAACTTCAGCGGACTCTCGGGTTTAATTTTAACCGGTGTTTCATAAATCTTGAGATAGATATGTCCCTTTTTCCCACTTGTCCCTTGTCGTCCTCAGTCCCTATTCGACCATTTTGTCCCCAATTCCATTAATTCCCACTTGGCCCCATTTGTCCCTGTTTTTCGTTGGCCCCTTGTCCCGTTTATCTCGACATCCATCTTATCCCGTTTGGCCCATAGTCCCATTTTGTACTCTAGTCCCATTTTGTACTCTAGTCCCATTTTGTACTCTAGTCCCATTTTGTACTCTAGTCCCATTTTGTACTCTAGTCCCATTTTGTACTCTAGTCCCATTTTGTACTCTAGTCCCATTTTGTACTCTAGTCCCATTTTGTACTCTAGTCCCCATTTTGTACTCTAGTCCCATTTTGTACTCTAGTCCCATTTTGTACTCTAGTCCCATTTTGTACTCTAGTCCCATTTTGTACTCTAGTCCCATTTTGTACTCTAGTCCCATTTTGTACTCTAGTCCCATTTTGTACTCTAGTCCCATTTTGTACTCTAGTCCCATTTTGTACTCTAGTCCCATTTTGTACTCTAGTCCCATTTTGTACTCTAGTCCCATTTGTACTCTAGTCCCATTTTGTACTCTAGTCCCATTTTGTACTCTAGTCCCATTTGTCCCCCGAATGATTTACATCATTCGAATACGGGCGCCCTGGCTAACACGCGTTTATGCACTACCGACTGAGCTAACAAGGCCAGATATAATGCGCCACCATTCTTTAATTGCCTTGTGATACTCGACGTTTCAATCAGAAATTTTACAAAAACATCTGAATTTAAAATTTTGTAAATTGATTTGAAGATATAATACTAGGGAATTCACCACATTAACAAAGACATTTTTAGCTCCAATATTAAACACGAAAAAAGAGATTCAAACAATTGAACTTTTACAGTTTTTATTTACACAAAATTTAGAGTTTTAAATAAAAATAGAACGTATATTTTATTAGTACGAGAAACTTCACGCGATTTGAGAACAAATAAGAAAAAAGTGGAGCCGCTTTTGAGTCTTGTTTATATATTTTTACATACTCTTCTACTTCGTAATGGAAAGGGTGGTAATGTTGAGCCATGTATATAATATGAGCTCCCTTGTATCTGTTCACATATCGCAAACATTTTTGCACGAACGATTTTAACTACTAGTAGAATAACTCCTTTGGGCCATCATAGCTCTGTAGTTCAGTTGTGAATGAGGGCTGATGGGTAACAGGGCTGTTCGTTTTTTCTCGGTTCTTAAAACTTTGGAAGGTAAGTCTTTATTTTTAATTAGAGCTTGAATTTGCTTGGACTGATTCTAATTCCTAATGAATGAAATACAATATCTTTAAAACATTGTTTTATTGTATTATGCAAGCTGTAATTTCGAATGTAAGAAACAGCGGTTTGGGTTGGCAGAATTTTAATATGGCGATGGTTGTAAAATGAGCCCCGAACTATGGTGGGTATATGAGCCCCAAACTTTAAGGGACTCATATTATATACACTACGACTTGTGTTCATACTATTTTTGTTTTAGATGCCACGAATGGTTATAGGCCCAAAACAAAAAGGAAAAACTGGAATACTGAAGACATGGTTAAGGCAACGCAGTTAAGAGAAAGGAAATGGATATGCCTTGGGCTTCCGTAACGTATCTCGGACCAGCACCTATTCTTCAAAGTCTTGTTCGTTTTGACAAACCTTTCGAAGAAGCAATTTTAATTAAATGAGGAAAAAACCTGTATTGGGGATGAGCTGGAAAAAGAGTTAAGTATTTACTTGTCATGGAAAGTAGGAGGATGATGAATGTGAAAAGCTGGAAGATGGGAGAATCAGAAGAATCAGACTATCAATTCAGGAGTCTCTGTTTTGGAATCACTATTAGGGGTTGACAGTCCTTGTGATGGTCAAACGCTTTGTTTGTATTGTGGTGGACTATTTTCAGCCAACCACCGAGAACTGAGAGTCCATGGAGTGTGAAATGTGAGCACATTACGACTGTGCTGAGGCCGAAACGGACATTTATTTTTGTGATTTTTGTAAATATTTTTTATTTTCCAAGTTTTTGTAATAAAATAGCATTTACATATGTAAATATGTAATTAGTTTCTTTAAACCCATGTATTAATTAATATATTAAGGGGTCTCATAATACCACCGCATATTTTTTTTTCCAAATACCGTTCTTTGGAATTATTAATTTTTTACCCACTTTCTGAACATTTAAGAAAGTTCATATTTTTTATATAGTTTACACAAATGTTGAAGATAAGGTGATCATTATTTTAAAAAAAAATGCATTTAATTTAATTTTTTAAGTCGAAATAAAAGTGGGGGCTTTTATTATCACTTTCTTCTCAACTACTAACGCAGTTAAGGGAAAGTATTGCAATGCTGCCTAAAAATAGGCATTTTTCAATACAAAAACATATTTCAGGTCCCTGATGGCCAAGAAAGTGCATAATTTTTGCTCCTTTATACTTGTATTAAATTACTTCCTCTATTGTAATGTGTCGTACGAACGCACGTTTTGTGGGGTACTTGATACCGAAAATTGGTATACGGCAAAATGTGTCCGTCGGTCCGTCAGTCGGTCGTCCGTCCGTCCGTCCTTCTGTTCTTCCGTCCGTCCGCCTGTCCTTCCGTCCGTCCTCCTGTCCTTCAGTCCGTCCTCCTGTCCTTCAGTCCGTCCGCCTGTCCTTTCGTCCGTCCGCCTGTCCTTGCGGCCGTCCACCTGTCCTTGCGGCTGTCCGTCTGTCCGTCAGTCCGTCTGTCTGTCCATCTTTTCATTTGTCTGTCCGTCCGTCTGTCAGTATATCCGTCTGTCCGTCCGTCTGTCCAAATGTTACAAATACAATTCTGAAGATAGATACATTTTTTAAATAAAATCTATTCTTCGAAATAAACATTTTGAATAAGTTCTTATACAATTATTTCAAAATATGAGTATTATTATCGTAATTTGACGTGAAATATAAGCAATTAAAAATATTTCTTAAAAACTGCTACACATATTCCCGGATAGAATTCATTTATAAAAACGGCTCTGGTCCAATTTCCTTGAACTTTCTGAATTTTCGAAAATTGTAAAAGTAGTTTCACTAATTTCACGAGTATATAAGAAAAACGCATATGCTAAACAAAAATGAGGTGGATACTATTTTCCTTGCGTCAAACCGTCTTGTCGTCATTGGGCGAAATAATTTATTGTGAAATAGTTGGTGTATGCCGCCAGGGCATCTGAATTTGTCGACGCAGTAGGCGGCCAAACAACAGCGGTCACAGCACATCAGCCTATTCAACTCAATAATTCAAAATACATTATTTACTATTATATACACACTAGAGTGTCCCTTATTTTCCGACTTTCAAATTTTTGACCGCTCACCCTCCCATTTTGTTCGAATGACCTTAAAACATGCTTATACAAAATTTTGTTGAGATCGGAGCATTCTGACTCGTGCCGACTTGAGGGCAAAATTCGCATGTCAAACATGTCCAGAACTATCACCCACCGCAGAGTGAGGCCCGAGCACAATACATGAATTTTAACCGATCGTGTCACTCGTGTGTACAGGTTGCTAATCTAACATAATATTATATGTTAGTGTCATATATGCAGTGCCGAAGAACGTGTGTTTTAATAGGAGATAATATTAATTATTAATATAAAACATCAAATAACTGGACACAATTTACTATCAAACAAGTGCTTGAAGTTTTATTTTATGACACAAGGGAAGTAAAATCAATAGTTAGTGCAAGCGCTAAACTTGTGGTTCGTGAGAGAATGATATTTTGGGAGAAAGCAAGAATCCCGACAAGAGCTGATCACCATTGTACGCACGAACTTATTAACTTGTACTATTCGGAGGAAAATTACAAAAACCGCATGCAAGTGAGAAGATATTTTTAAACATCGTGAAGAGGTGTTTAGAAAAAATTTGAAGAATCTATTTGATAATGCACATCCGAATGCTTTACAAACAATTACGTTGGAAGAAGAATGTTTTTATTTCGGCAGAGAGAGCCAGAATGTAAAAGCTATCTTGCAGGACTAGACGAACATCTCGTGGAAAAAGAAGAAAGGGCGAGACAAAGATCATTACAAGAAGAAAAAAGATTACAAATTCTTTGATGTGATACAACTGCATCAAACACTTGACGTTTTGAAGGAGTATATAAGTTCTTGAAAATTTGGACAGAGCATTGTTATTTCCGCGCCGTCATCACATATATAAAATCTTATTTTACAATGTGTGTTTGAAAATACGTAATGTAGCAAGCAATAATTTTTTTTAGCATTTTAAGGAAAACTGGGAAGGTGTTAATGCCATTAATTTTCAAAGAGACAAAGAGAACTTGGAAAGTGTTCTTTAATGAGTCCAAAATTAAAGAAATGTTGGAATTTTATGAAAGTAACAAACTAAAGATACATCTTCCCGGGGCAATGCATCGATCTCGATAGATAGCAAGAGATATTTTATATTTAAAATGTTTCTACTCAGATCAAAATCTAAACTATCTTGTGTAATTAAAAATTCCTTAAATAATGTCTCTCTGTTGATTGTAATTGATTATGTCAACCCGTGGCTTTAGGGCAGTGCAGCTGTAAAAGCTCCCTATCAAGATGCTTAATACAATTTCTAAAATTGCATGGAAGGATAGATTTCACAATTTCAGAAGCAACTTTAAAAAAAATTAGATACCGTATGTAGTATTTATTAGAAGATTTGTCTGTCGTACTCTCTGATGAAGCAGACGTACAAATCAAAACAAAAATGGTAGCAAATTTAGTCTGAGAAAATCTGCACGTGCTAGTGTGTTGTTTTTGTTTTTGTAAAGAATTGGATGAAGTATAATATGATAAGCGCAATTGTATACCGATGAGTGTTCTTTAATTGTTAATTCGTAAATTTACAATACATCTCCTAATTCAATTTTATCTTCGTTTCGATGACACAAATTGCCGACTTTGTGTCAACCAAAAGCAGATACCTATTCTCTTGCCTGAAGTTGGATACTTGTTTTATTCAAAACTGTCCTTTGACCAGGAAAAGCAACTCTTCATATTCAGAAGCTACAAGGTTACTTATTAAGTTGAAATCTGTGAATGACTGCGCTGAAAGGCCTGTTGAATTAAAGCAAGATTTTCATGGACTGCTGTATGTAGATGAGGAGAGAAAGCAATTTTTGTTGTGTTGTTCAAGAACATTGTTCATTTTACACATATTGCAAGAAAGAAACACTGAAAAAAAAGTACCCACTAGAAAAGTTAAAACCATAACACAGTCTAAAGAGTGAAAGTAAATTAAAATGTTATATAAAATTATACATTAAAAATGTATCAGTAGTTTTCCACTGACTTAACCCAACAAAACCAATAATCCCTAACATTCAAATTTCGCGCTCAAGTCGGCACGGGTTAATATCGACCTATTGAGATGAAATTTTATATTTGAGTAAATTTGACCCAATGGAAAATATTTAGGGGGTGAGCCCAAAGAAAATCGCAAACAAAATTTTTGCGCAATATAAGGGACGCCCTAATACACACGTTTAACATTATTTTAAATTCGGCAAAAGTATGTATTCACGAAATGAGGCATATAAAGTTTTATATATACGAGTACAATGTTTTTCAATTACTCCATTATTTTTCGTTTCAATACAAGATAAGCGATTAATTGTAATTAAAAAATCGTAAAAGCTGAAATTGTGAATCATTGGCTTCTGTGGAGTAGTATTGAGGTGGTTCTGTGGAGTAGTAGGAGTAGTAGTAAACTCCACGAGACCCCCTTCGTTTGGGTGAACTTCTGTGAACAGCGTGGCAGGAAGCGATAACAAAGGTTGTGCGAGGTGACTCGGTGGATCCCACGCAGTGCGCCATCGCCTTTGCGACGAAATTTCCAGGAAAGGACAGGAAGCAGTTGAAAGAGAAGGGACGAGATATGTGCACAAAGCTTTCCTCGAAAGATATTGAGACGCTCGCAAGATTATAAATAAAACTAAACGTACTATAAGCTCAAAACAATGCTGGGGTGGCTGAGGCACCCCGCGCGCCGGGTTAAGAAACTAAGAACTGCGTTTCAGATGCCTGAAAATTACAACAACAACACCAACAACCAAACTATTTGGAAAAAGACAACAAAAATACAAAATTGGAAGGGAAAGGTACTAATATATTTCATTGCACTTGCATCTAAATTTAGCAGAGAATTTGCATTTACACAGTATAAAATGAAGGAAAATTAATGATTTTATGTTCATTAGAATAAAATAGGCAATTTCCGAAACATCCGATGCCTAGTCATTACATAGAACGGAATTTATGTCTAAAAGTTTGAAAGCCTTTTCTTTGAAGTCAGAGGCAGAACTGCAATAGATCCACTTGAGGTTCTCCAGATTTTTAAAGCTTTTTATTCTTTTTTATATTAAAATTTATTATTTGAAAATTAGTATTAAAATTCGTCTATACATTAAATTTTGAAAAAACGAAATTATTACTTATTTATTTAAAAAAACATTCAATACTCCTTCCTTTTCCTGAAACTTGGCATTAGATATTTACTCCGACGTGTCGACCGATTGTTACGTGGCGCAGTTCGCCTGAACGGGGTCCGCCGGTTGTCGACAACTGGCCGAGTCCCGGTCGCCCGCCGGCTCCCGGGAGTCCGCAACCGGCTACGAAGGACAGTCGAGCGCGTGGTCTCGAGAGAAGAGAGACGAGCGAGCGCTGGTCGGTAAAAATCGCGGAGGATGCAGACCTCTATTTCTCACATCGTAATCTACAGGATAACTTTGATGAGCATTCTATTACACTTTTGCTGGTCCGGCGCTTCTCGATATTATCTCAACTGCTAAGAGACGAGTAAAATCTGCAACTAAATGTGAATGAGAGGGACAGAGAGAAAGGCAGAGACAAAGACACACAGACAGTCAGACTGGGACAGGGACAGAGAGAGACGGAGAGACAATGAAAGAGAAAGAGGAAGAGAGACAGAGGGAAAGGGAGATGGATGGGGAAAGAGGGAGATGAAGGGCAGAACGTCTGCCGGATTCCACTAGTTAGAGTATAAAATTAGGTTTTCTGTTATGTGATTTTAAATTAAACGTACAATATTTACTGAAGCAGTCCTCGCAACTGTTGCCTTCGGGGAAGGTGGCCTTCGTGGCGTCGAAACTGTTACGAGGAGACTTACTTAAATGAAAAAAAATAAGGTGGGATGGGTTAGTTCGATTTATTGATTAGTGATTCCTGGCGCGTTAACTACTAAGGTAATTAGTTCCGTAAGTGTAGTGCATATTTTCCCTCTGTAGGGGGCGGCGATCTTACCCTGCTGGATGGTAAGAATCGGCGCCGATGTTGAGAACTGTTGGCTGACAGAGTTCTCCTCAACCAGATATCCTCAACCAGTATGGAACCTCCCCAGTCAGGTCAAGCTCTAAGTTCCCAACTGCTCTCCCAGCATGTGTGGTAGTGTGGTGCGTGTTAATGTGCAAGTAAGAAATGAGGAAAGGACAAGAAAGAGGAAGGAAATATGGCGCGCGGCGCGCTTAGGGTACTGCTCCGGAATTCACCTGGAATTGATAGGAGAAACCACGGAAGATTACCGATTAGAGCAGTCAGCCGCTAGGATTCTCCTCCAGATAACGATTGAATTCAATCTAGCTATAAAGCTAATGTCGAAAATACTGCCACCGTTCGGACTCGAACCTAAGGCCTCCCGATCAGAGGCACTGCAGTGACATAAGCTGGTGCCCTGAGCCACCTCTTTCGGTTGTTATTTCGAGAATATATACTGTTGTTTGTCTTAAATGACGACTTTTTTCCTGAAAATAGTGTTGTAGATTTAACAGAAACAACCTGAGCATTTTGTTTACACAATGAAGGATCATTTCAAATTATCTTTTAAGTACCACGCATGGCAGTTATAACACGCCCTTTAGGACGGTTAAAATATTGGTTAGGTACTTAACAGAATTTGGGAAAGTGTAAAATTAATAATCCGACTTTGAGGGGCCGTAACTTTAGTAATTTTAAAAACCATCCATGAAATTGTGTTTCGAGAATTCTGAGATATAAAAATCTTATATGGAATATTTTGGAAACGATTTTTGTAAAAAATAAGTTCTTTTTCTTTTTAATAACAAAATAGAAGCTGTAAGTTTTCTTTCGGACATTTTGGAATATAATGAAACCTAACTTGTCAGAGAAGTGTTGACACACTTCAACCAGACAGCCAATTTTAATATAATTTTTAAGTGTTTTTAATGGGCAATTTGCATGAAAAAGTAATCGTAACTTATAGTAAAAACACTAAATTTTCTCAAATGAATCGATTTTATATTTTTTTAAATTAAAAAAACAACAACTGTTTCTGTCTAATGGAAAAGAGGAGAAGTTTTTTGACTGATTATACAAAGGATCGCTAATTAATGAATTATACATACCAGATCTTGGAATATATTTTTACAGTGTTTTCATTCATATATATTCTATTAAAATTTTTTTTGTCCTCATTTCTTTGTTAAGTTATCAACTCTAAAGATAAAATGCAGCCAATCGCTTTTGTGCACATTTTTGGGATAGACGCTAGATTAGGATTTAATAATATTTTTAAAGATTCATCTATTCATGGATTTGCATAGACAGTTTGGCATTTAATGAACTCTTCAAAAAGGGAGCGACACAATAATAATTCCACTGGTTTTCACGACTCAAACAACGAGAATGACAGTTTATGAGTCGTAAAAACCCTTTATGTACAAAAGAATTGTAAAAGAAGAAATGATGCTATTGTATTTAAAACTAAATTTTGATTTATTATTTAACACTTTAAAACGAAAGTACACAAAGTCAATATCTGTATTGACTGAGTGAAAAATTCTGAGAGACACGTTGTCTACATCTGTATTAGTTAAAGGAAGACAAGTAATATATATGGATATAATAGTTTGGTGCAGGCAGAGCATAATGTGATGTATATGAATAATTAAATGTAACTAAATTAGCGTTCTCTTAATCTAATTCCTCGTCTTGTTACGTTCACATACCGAAAATAATTGGATGGTGACAATGATTTTACAACTTTGAAATAGCGGCATTAGTGATTACAATGTGTTAATTTCACATCAAACACAAATCAGGCGCTGTATTTCTCTAGTCTGACTTTTTTAAAAGAAAGAATAGCAGTTTTGAAAAGGACTAGTTTCGGAGTACGTTTATTTCTCGTATTTTTTCAAAATTACCATTTGATATGAAGATTCATTAGTACCATCATGGAACATTCTGGAACCCATATTGACTACTTTAGTATTCGTTTCCCCCTTTGAGAAGCTGAATGTAATACAATGCTTACACATTCACTTTATCAGGTAAGTTCCTTTTCACCAAGGCTTCCTTACATCCAGAAATGTGCTAACAAATTCTTCTACGCAAAGTTACAATATAATAAGAAACAATAGTTAAAATAATTTAAAAAAATAAGGAACAAAACCATATAACGGTGAAGTAAATGAGCTTCTTAATGCACAGTAATGAGCTTCTTGAAATTTTTCCGTTCAAGTTTGTCACTTTAACTGTCTTTTCAAACTTCAAAAATGCTTTCAAATCTTTTCAATGAAGAAAACAACTTATATTGTGTAAAGAAATCTTCAGAATATAGACGATAAGCTTACGATTTCCAACATGCTTCTCGAATCTGGCAATGTCTCCGGCGCAAGGAAGTCTCGAATGGCCAACCTGAGAAAACCAATGGTGGACTGAGTATTATAATAGATTAAATCCCCAAATAGATGAAATGTATTATAGCTGACCCTTTCAGTGACTCTAAAAAATGTTTTACAAAACTACATTTAAAATAAATTTCTTGGCATTTACTATATTGTTGATTTTATTGTATTAATACTTGAGGGCACAATATTTGCAGCATTTTAAGTTCAACTATTTTGCAAGATGACATGATTTCTACTTCAAGATCAATCCTGATTATCTAACATGATGACCGCCGATCATCATGACGTTCTTATAATTTACACAATATATTCTTAAGAAATAAGTGAAGTATCAGTTACACCTTAACCCCATTAATAAAAAAACTTCTAAAAGCGAGTATATTTTAGAACGACATGTTTTCTGTATTTAGAGAGCATTTAAATATCACACATGTATACAATATATAATCATACATATAATTTAATAGTTATGTATATAATAGATAATTTTAATGGATTTTTTATTTACATGGTGAGAAATTTTTATTTACAAGGTGAAAATCTAAAGCGCCAGGGACATTCTTCCAGTGAAGATATCTGCGTTAACTCCCGTCTAATATACCTGATTTTATTGTTAACTACTTCTATTTTCTTGTTTAATTTACTTTTAAAGTCTTGCACACTATGTAGAGAACGTCACACTAGTTAATGGTCATGAGTATAGGCTTTAGAGAGTATGCGACTGGGTTGGTGATTTGGTACTAATATTAGGAGAAGGTAGGGGATTTGAAATATGGCATAAGAAATTTTCTACGCTAGTGCCAATCAGAATACATCATCACACGCAAAGCACTTGTCAGTGGCTAGAGCAGGCTCCGCTGTATTACACTACTACATAAACCTGCAAATGTCATTTCAACCAGCACGTTTTCCGCACCGAGACTCGAACTCACGTTCCCTCGAGTTCATTCGCCATGAGCCTTACCTCTACGCTTTCGAAACGTAGTGAGTATCGAACTCGGGCTTGCAGTTTTGAAATGTCAGTTTTTGAGATTTTCACTATTTTCGAAAATACGAAGAATTCGCCGAAAATGATACTAGCACCATATTTTTACCGCTTTTTTACATACTAGGAGAAAATTTAATGAAACATTTTTGAGTGATTTTTGAAAAAAAATATTTTTTTTTTGAAATTGCATACATTTTGAAGACGAATTACCAGAAATGTACTAGTTTTCCCAAAACATGGCACATGACTTTTTTTTAGAGCTGACTTTTTACAACAGATTGTCTAGAGCTACCCCTATCTTGAATTTTGTGGTTTTGAAAAGTTTTTCCGCAATTTTCGAAAATACGGGAGTTCACCGAAAATGGGAAAAAGCATAATATTTTTTTATCATCCCTTGGTACATGCCAGGAGAAAATTTAAAGAAAACAATTGGAGCCGTTTTTGAGAAAAAATGTTTTAAAACAATTAAATTTGCCTTTATTTCGCTCAAATTTTCTCGGAAACTACTTATATTTTCGAAAAATTGAACATGATCTTATTTCATGATCTCTCTTTAAACAACAGATTTCATTAAGGACATAATATCTACCTTTAATATTGTAGCTGTAGCAAGACACCCAAAAATTATACTTTTGCAATTTTCGATAAATCAGGGATTTTAACGAACATGAGACCTGCACCATTCTCTTAAGCGTTCTTTACGTTATCCGAGTACAAAGTTCAATCAAAACATTTGGAGCCATTTTTGAGAGAAATTTGAAAATGGTTTGGAGGCTTCATGTAAATTACTCTCAAAAATCAAAATATCCCTCTGAAACTCCCAAAGCCTCGAGTTCGTTCAGATCGATCGGGGAATGTGAATTTGGGAGAAAATCGGTTGAACGGTTCAGGCGCGCGCGTTGACCACAGGCGGACGGGCAATCGGATAGACATTTTGCAGTCAATCCATTTTTAGGTATCAAGGACACATCCAAATATGGATTTTGGCAACATCACGTATTAGAGGAAGTAATTTACTTTATATGGAGGCATTAGTTAAATAGTTTTCGAGAAATTCAGTTAACTCAATTTTCGGGTCCGCGCAAGTGTCATACATTTATTCTGAAAGTGATAGACCTCCAAGTTCTTCCAGTGGACAACAGTGATTCACAATAAAAGTGAATCTCAGGAGACTGAAATTGATTTATTTTGATAGTGGTATGGCTATGTGGTTTTCTATAAGTCTCGTGATGAGTTATTTTCGAGATATTTATAGCGTCTGAAACGATATGATGATAACTTGATCGTGATTTGGTTACAGGAACAACAAAAATAATATAATTATATCGCACATTTTTATTAAACACAGAAGTTAAACTTATTGGTCTATGTGTTGAACGACCTTCAAAAGTATTTAACAAGAAGAAAGAAAAATAAGAAAATAGTGTCTATAACTTGCTAAAAATTAGATGGATTAGATTTGTCACACAGAAGACGTTAATAATTATGTACACGTAAACCTTACATCAAAACATTGGTTTCTACATAGTAAACTTTCAAACCACCAGTGGATGAGGAAGAACTAAGGTTTTCAGAAACTTAAATATTCCGCTTCTACAACCACAGCAAAGAAAGGTTAATGAGAAGAAACAGGATATTCTTGATTTGGTTTCATTTCAAGCGTTAATGACGCTCATTTCACTGATCTGTAGGTAGGAACAGGAAGACTTTAAGAAGATGAAGGAAACTGAATATGCCTCAACGGACACATTAAATTAATATTTAATTTGTTTTAATAAATTGATATCGTCTTCGTTTCCAGCTTTTCTTAGAACGACATCTGCTGAGCTGGCCCACCAACCTCATTTTTACGGTGCTATACCTCCTTTACATCCCCAATATTCCGCGTAGCATACTGTATGCTGTATGCTTATTCATAACACCTTCAGACAAACAAGTAAAACACACAATTTCGTACTTGTCTAACTCTATTTTTTATAATCATTTAACATTAGAGCTCAATATCTCGAAATTAATGTCAATGGCGTTGTACCACTATTAAAATAACGCCTCCATATAGTAATAGGATTTAACAGCATTTTATTACCAGAGCCCAGCAAGAAGATTTTTCTGGTGTATCGAACGCCGGAAAATGACGTACGATTTATCTTCTATTAAAAACGGCGTATTTTCTCTTCTTATGAAGTACGTGTGGAAAAGTAAAAATTGGAGTGGTTTTTGGGAAAATAATTGTTATTCATTATTTTCCGATGGAAAATAAAAATAGTGGAATTATCTGACGATTTGCACTCATCCAGAACATGAGGCTAACATTATGATCCCTCTCACCGGATATCACTTTTGTAACTTCTAAGTTTTCTTTCAATGAAATGACTTTCATTTTCGGGCACATATGACACTCCCGTTTCGAACCCCGTTGATAATTCTAGATGGATGAAAACAATGTTTGTGTTGAGGGTTTTGTAACTGGTTAAATAACTTTCAACCTGTGGCTTGTTAAAACATACACAACGCATCAAACATGATTGTGGTTTTATATTACATAATTCTAGATGCCCGTCCATAAAGCCTGCATAAAAAACTGTCGCAAATAGTCATGTTTCCTTATAAATGTATCTGGAAAATGTAACATTTCTGCAAGGTTAAATGCAAGCTTTCTAAATTCTGTTTTAAACAGAGGCATTAATCTTGAATCCAAATTTCTCAAACGGTTTACTAACTGTTCTTCGTATCTCTCTTCATATGTTGCCTTGAAGTATCTTGTCTGACGTTTCATATCTCTCAGCTGATTACTGGAAATCACTTATCTTCTTTGCAAGCTAATTTTAGGCACACAAAAATGGTCGGAAGCAGCCCGTTCAGACATTTTCTTCCCAAAACCCTTGCATATCGAAGTTTCTTGGCATCCTCAGACCGCTCTTCTCAACACTAGCTTCTCGCTTTTAGGCTTCTTCTTGAACTTCGGGATCTTTTCCTAATATAAAATAATAGGTTTTATCCATATAGCCCACATTACCCAAATTTGGCATGGCCCATACTACCCTACCGACGTTGAAATGAAAAGCATGACGACGTTTAGTGTTGTTAGTTAAAGATCCCGAGATGTCACGTTCACGACATAAAGTCACTGGCGGATCCAGGCGGGGCATGGGGACCATGCCCCCCTAAAGGGCCTAGAATTTTCGTTTACCTTCCTTAATTTGGTAAAACTGATTTAAACATTCATTCATGTTCCAATTTTGTAGTTATTTAAACATTAATATTATAAAGTATCATATATACAACACATAAATAATATACAATACATGTTGTACAATACAATACATATGTTGTATAATAACAAAATATGTTAATTATATAACAAAAATTTACGATTCCCCCCCAAAAATGATAGATTGGATCCGCCCTTGCGTATAATAAATGAAGTAAACTAAATAATTAGACTAGTTCCGTAATCTTAATTTTACTTGTAGGAAGAGAAAGAGTCGTGGAGAGTAATGCGAAGCAATTCGGCGCAATACTTGTATCGCAAACAACGAAAATTAACCGCGGAACGACACACAGCAGGAACGTCAACTAGCTATCTACTCTTGGACCTTAGAAACATCTAGTGCAGTGAAGGATTTACCGTTAAGCTGAATAAGCTACAGCTTGGGGCTTCAGAGTTAAAGGAACCTAAAATTATTAAACAAAATTGCAAATTTACTAAAAAATATGAACATATTCTTCTAGAAATGTATAATTAGTTCCATTAAAAAAATCAAAACTAAGTAAGTTTGATTAACACGCTATTGGAATTAAAAACAGATGTATTCTAAGAGCAGCATTTTCGTTACTGTAAATTACGTTTTGAACTTGTCGAGTCCAGGAAAAAATCCATCTTAGCAGGTTCAAACGGCCTCTTTTCATATACCCGATGTTTGGCATATTCGAGCACAAACATTGAGGTTTGAGTGACACGTTATAGACCAGGGGGAGCCAGCAAGAAAATCGACGTATGATAAGCTCAAAGCTAAGCTCAAAGCTAAATTCTTTGAGACGTTAGCCATTGTGATGAGGAACAAGGAAACGCTAGTATGGAGGCCTGTAGGTGTCGGCGTTGCGCTGCGCAATTTTTTAAATACGTTGAAAAAAACTAGGCCATTGGGGAATGAACATACAGCTAATTCTAGTTATATTGTTCGTTAGATAGCCAGAGTGTGAGGGAGTTGTATGCCACACCGAAGCGGCGTCTCGAACTGTCCGCCATATTGAATTGAACGTGACATTTTTTATGCCCGCTTGGATTACGACCTCAAAGCTATTTTTGTGGTCTAGTGGTAGACAATTCTTTTTCATTGCCGATTATGACCACGTCATACCGCTGCGGCGTCAGGCCACCACCTTTGCGTTTCCTTGTTCCTTAACACACTGGCTAACTTCTCAAAAAATGTAGCTTTGAGCTTATTATACGTCGATTTTTTTGCTGGTTCCCTGTCTATTAAGGTTGTTTTTTCGATTTTTTAACTTTAATGATTACAACTTGTGCAGGCGAAAGATCATTTAGTAAACTTAAAATAGTTAAAAACTAGTATCAAACTTCAATGGACAAGACAAACTCAATCCACTAACAATAATGTTAAGTGAAGCTATGAGCTTTTATTTTTCGACAATATTATTTCTGATTTTGAAAACAAAAATAGCGTACGGTATTTTTAGTCAGTTTCTTTTTATTAATAAATAATATACTGTTAAATTATATTGTAGATAGTTTGACATATAGATATTATTACATTAAAGACTATAGTTATGAATTTTTAAATTTAATATTGAAGTTATTATTTGAAGGTATGTTTTAATTGGTTAATTAATTTTTAGTAAAAAATTAGAGTAAAAAGGTTAGTATCCTATCTCAAAAATGTTATTGCTGCTAGTAAAAGGGAGGAGTTCAAAAATATTTTAGCTTAGGCCCTCGAAAATGGTAAATCCACTACTAAGTGGCGCTTACTTCCCGACGGCCCTTACTATCCTCCTCTTTCCTATCATGAGAGCAGAAATATCATACACTATGGTAAGATACGGATGATAAAATACATAACGAACTAATGATAAACGAGATATAATTGTACTACATGATATTTTAATTTACTCACATAATTTTATAAAAATAATTTGAAAGATACATTTCAAATTGACAAAGATTCGAGTTTTGTCAGATCGATCGAGGAATATCCAGTTTGGTGAAAACTCTGCTATGGTTTCGGTGGTTTTGCTCACATAGACAGATAGGCGTTTTGAAAATAATAACAATTTATTGGTATTAGGGAGCCCCAAACCTTGAATTTCCGTGAAAATCTACGCTATTAGTTTTTGCAGCATTACGGTACGTAACATTACTTACACTACGTATATTATCCGTACACGAGAAAGTATTGGCGGAAATGGCTCAGAGCAACAATGAAAGCGTTTCTGAAAGGGCGGTCCTACAGTTCGAGTCCGGACTGTGGTGAATTTTCGACACTACGTAGAGAGCCAGGTTGAATTCGGAAGTTGTCTGGAGGAGAATTCCAGCAGTCGGCAGCTCTTTTCGGTAATTTTCCGTGGCCTCTCCGTTCAATACCAGGCGAAGACCGGAGAAGTACCTTAACAAATGGCCCAAAGATCGCGCCTCTCCCCGTATACGGAAAACTTTATATTTACGGCAAGGCACCGCCCCACACGGGACAAATTC
This sequence comes from Acheta domesticus, assembly GCA_031308135.1. NCBI lineage: Eukaryota > Metazoa > Arthropoda > Insecta > Orthoptera > Gryllidae > Acheta > Acheta domesticus. The sequence continues at coordinate 125,590,929 of JAHLJT010008446.1, read as the reverse complement.
TAAGCTCCGATTGATCTCCAGACATGTTTGGTAGTGTAGTGCATGTAAGTGGGTGTAAGGAAAGAGTGTGGATAGGAGAAAGAAGATGAAGGAAAAATCGTGCGCGGTCCATGGCCCATTTGTTAAGTTACTGCCCTGGCATTTGCCTCGTATCGTGTTAATCAGAGAAATCACGGAAAAGTACCGATTAGAGCACCTGTCATGAAGTGGAAGGTGATGGTCCTTATCTCCGCACGACAGGTCTCTGCCTTTCTCTTAATGAGATGAAAATAATAGGCATAAATTGCCTCAGAGAATCAATTATTCGATTTATAACACATTGTACTTTCTTTTAGAAACATAAGTGTAATAACATCTCTACTTTTTTTTGTTGTTTGTAAGGGATACTCTCCACTTACTCTCTTGAGAAAAGTTAAAAAAATTCATTTTATTCTTTTACCTTATAAAAAAGGATGTTTAAAAATACTACGGTAATAAATCGGTTCATTACACCACCGACCGAGTACGTTTCTCGATCAATTCACTTATTTTTTTGTCTTATCTCCTAAGCTGTATGCAAGAGCAGGCTATAAACTTAACAAATACTTATGTGTATTCGTTTTAGTCTAATTCTGTGGCGTTATTTCTTATTTCTTTAGGATTACAAAATGTACGTGGCATTAATTTCGTGTGTCGCGGTGTGGTTTCGAATTATCTCAATACCAACTTTTTAAAATATCAGTTATGCTAAGTAAATGTCATGGTCTCAGAAACAATCATTTTTAGATCTTAAATATTACAATTTTATGTTATAAAACAAACTCCTCCCTTATAATGTACATTATTTAACATTTACATTTCCATATACCGAATTTTTAGATGATCTGAAACGATCCTGATTGCAGATGACACTCATAAATGCGACTGATAATAAGTTTCAATAGAACGTGCAGATTACAAAAACAATTAAATTGACTGGCTGGATAAATAAATGGCGAGTAAAAATTAATACAGATAAAAGTTAAGCCAAAGTAACTAAATTTATAAGTTTAAATTTCATTCCACTATTGATGCACATCTCGCCATGGTACGTCACATTTTTTAAACTGTTTTTGACGATAAATATATTAACAGACTATAAATAACACACAAGCAGTGACACATTCAACTCTAGCAAAACAACTCGGACTTAACATAAACGAATAACATGGAAAGGCCAGATAAATATCACAGCAAAAACATGCTTTTAAAAATTTTCAATTTATATACATTTTTCAATAAAATTCACAAATACTTATTGGCACAGGATCATCAATTCGTTTTTTTAAACTTATGCTTACGGGGTCGGTGATACAGCTAAAACAAATGTTAACAAACTTGAAGTAATACATGATAAAGCTCTCCGCCGCGCAGAAAAGGCTGCTCGATTTATTCTAAATGAACAAATATAAGAAAATGACGATAGAACCACTGAGAAAACGAATAAATCATCACCTCGTTTTCATGTCTGCCTTCAATCTTATCCCGAGTTATTTTTTTCTCTTCAATATCTACTTGGCAAACTTACATAAACTAAATTCAATAAAAATCGCTTAATTTGCGGACGACACGGCGCTATTTTCCTCAGGACCCGACCTACACAAAATACGTAACAGAATTCAACTATATTTTAATGTAATCGATAGCTGCGACGCTAAACTAAAGCTTCAACGTTACCCATCAAAAACAGCTGCCAAAATATTCACCCTCAGACCTTACGCTTCCCCCACAGCATTGACATTAAACAACGAACCAATAATATGGCATCCACAGAACAGCACAATTAAATATCTTGGACTCAACATACACACAAACCTTAACTGGACTACAACTAAAGTCAATCGAGCAAAAATAAAATTACTACAACTAAAACCTTTTATAAATAGAAATTACCCACTACCATATAGCACAGCTTTAATAATATACAAAACCATCTTATGACCCCTCCTTTTATACGCGTGCCCCATTTGGATTAATGCCGCAAAAACTAACATTTACCAAATATAAATTTTCCAAAACCAGTACCTACAGATAGTCACTAACGCCCCTTTGTTTGTTTTCATCGATCAACTCAGGAAATAACTGTCCATCGAACCCATAGCCAAACACAACAATTACCTCGCCTCTAACTATTATTTCTCCATACCACAAATCACCACATTCAATGCACTCATCATCGTTCGAAAAACTACACAACCAACCCGAATTCAAAACAAATTCCATTTCCACGGATTCCTTAAAAAATCCCTGAAATTGACAATTAACGGAGGTACCTAATTGGCTTCCTCGCCGTCTTATTAGATTAAGTATAGTACGCAAGTTAGTAGTAAGCAAAGAAAACATGTAAGTTATAACTTTTAATTATCCATGTATTAATCAACAAGAAAATAAATAAAAAACAAGTTATTTTAATATCGGTTCCTCACATTATCCCTCTTCCTGTTTCGTCTCATGTCTTTCTAAGGACTTGTCCTCTTTATTCACCCTACCTCAACCATTTTAAACATTAATTAGTTTTTTAATATAACAGTTTCGCTTCTTTCTCGAGAAAAGTGAATGTTGAATTGAAAGTACATTTTCATAGCGGATGAAAAAATATGAGATCCCTTCCTGAAGTTAACTCGCAATAGTTCCTACTTCATAGTGATATTTATATATACGATTACAATTTTGAATGACAAACATGCCGAACACTAGTAGCAATGAATTGAAAAACCTGCCCATTGAATTTCCCTTTTCCATTCATGTTCATTTGAGGGGTGACAGGATGGACACTATCTTCCTAAGGAATATATTAACGCGACTGTGTGCGTAAGTCCACAATAAATACCTAGAGAATGTACGAAACATAATTATTTTAATAAAATATATTCAGTTCTAAGACTGATATGAGAAAAGAAGGCAGAAGTCCACGAGACACGCGCGCAGCTTTTCCTTACGGAAAAACCTGCTGGGCTTCGCTCGGAGGCAGAAACGCCGTTGTGTCTTTAGCGATTGTTGCCGTGAGGTTCTAGGTTCGAGTCCCGACTGAGACGTATTTTGGCCACCAGCTGGATTGCTCGGTCGAGTTTAGCCGGTGTCGGGAGGAGGAGTCTTGCTGCTGCCTGCTCTGATCGGCAGTTTTCCGTGGTTTCTCCGATCTTCAGGCAAATGCCGAAGCAGTACCCTATCAAACAGTACCATATCCAACAGTTCACGAACCGTGCACGATCTTTCTTTCCTCTTCCTCGTCCTCGTTCTATCCTCTCTCTTTACATACACAATCTTACATGTACTACACTACCGCACAAATCAGGAGACCACTCGGGAACTTAGATTTTGCCCCCGCTGAAGTCGTGCCTCGTTCGGGGAGATACCTGGAGAGTAAATCTCACTGTAGGTCAACGTGTAGGTCGTAGCGGAATCTCACCACCCAGCGTGGAAGAAATAACTGCACCTCTCGGGATATACGTTCACTACAATAACGGTACTAATGACCACAGCGGTTGACGTGTCCGAAAACATCGATCAATCAATCTGACGGAAAACTGAGCTTGCGAAGACCCATAACCAACTGTCTTCCCTGAAGTACTTAGGTTTCTCTACTAGGTATTCTACCTAGCAGGATGACTCATTGTGGGCAGACGAATGAGAAACCCAAGGGATCTCTCGTTCGTACGTCTCGTTCGAGGGTCTCTTTATGGACGTGGCTTCAACCGACGAAATAGACATGTCTATTCCCACTCGGGTACATTTCAGTGTGTAGTGGTTCATGTCTGCGCTTGAATATGTGAGTAGACGTTTTTACTAAAATTAGTTATTTATTAAATAGGGTTGCAATACACGAATAAGAAATACAGTACTATTCATTATATTTTTAAACTGCCTTGTATCTATTATAAACAAAGAACAGGGAGCTGGCCTGATACATCAATCTTCATAGACAGGATTTTACAGCAAAAGGTATTAAAATTTTCTTTTTAATTAACTGAACAAACATATCGAATAATCCCCCTCCAAACTCTCAAAAATGAAAAAAAAATTAACAAACAACGTTTCAAATTCACAGGGTCTTAAATGGAGTCAGCTCGATCGAAAACTATCAGTTTTGAAAAATCCAATGTACGATTTAGGTGCTAGATTAGTTCAAACAGCGACACAAGTTTTTGAAAATGACTACTTTTTCGGTTTGAGGGTCCCCCTAAAACATGTAGTTCCGTAACCTTCTCGACGTGGAGCTTTTGCAGCATGACATGTATACTAGCAACACATGAAGAAAAAAGCGCTGACAGTCCAAAGCATTTGCATTACCTGCAGCCGCCCCACTTCCAGCCTTCTTTGGTGTTCTTCCCGTGGCGCGACGAGTCGCACGAGCACTCCGTGAGGTTGCCCGAGCTGCAGGCCTGCGTCACCGCGTGCACCACGCCGGCGCTCGTCACGGCGTAGATGAAGGCCGTCTCCTTGCTCCCTGCGGACAAACAAGCGCCTTGCACTTCCACCGCCTCCCGCACCCTCGGCTCCTTCCTCCATTACAATGTTGTCAAGGTCGATGCCACGAGCGGGAGTCCGTGGCACGAGTGCCACGACGAAAGCGCCCCTTCGCGTGGTTCGTCACCCCCGCCACCAGAGACAACGCCAGCCCTATTGTAAAACGGCGGGGTGACTAATAGTTTCCTCTCCCGACGCTAGTTGCGCAGAGTAGCTCGTGGCATGCTACGGAGCGACGACGCATGCCACTGCCACCAGTAGAAGACCTTGACACCACTGCTCCATTATTTTGGGTTTCATCTGCTGTAGTCGTTAGTCCTGTAAATATACTGCTGTATCTCGAGAGGTGGCGGTGTTCCTCCCCACCGGAACGTGAGGTTCGGCCCGGAATTCCACATGGTATTGCGGGGTTTTCCCTCCTTTTGGTATTTCCGTCAGCCAGGACAAGCTCCCGACCGTCTCCCGACATGTGTGGGGTAGTGTAGTGCGTGTGTGTGTGTGTGTGTGTGTGCAAAGAAGAGGCGATGATAGGACAAGGGAGAGGAAGGAAAGATCGCACGCGGTTCATGGCCCATTTGTTAGGGTACGTACTACTCCGGCATTCCCTTTGTCTTGATCGGAAAAACTACGCAAAACTATCGATCAGAGCAGCCGGCCGCTAGAATTCTCAAGACAAACGCTGAACTCGACCTAGTTACCTACCTAGTGTTGAAAATCCTGTCCCCGTCGGGACTCAGACCCTTGTTTAGAAACTCAGAGGCACTGCAGTGGCATTAGTTAATGCTCTGAGACACATTAGTTGGTACTAACTCATCATACAGAATTTCACAATGATCGCGAAAAACCAGTGTGTATGGAACATGCGCCAACTTGGTCGCAGACTTGGCTCTAGAAGAAGTTCACTCACACAGGCGCAGGGGCGGGCGCAATAGCAGACGCGCAATCCTCATAGCCCACGACTCTCCTGGGGGCGGCGAACAGATCGCAAGCCACAAGCCATCTACTTCGGCAAGAGGTGAAACAGCGTAGTAGCAAGTCATGTCAGCCCCTAAGTGATTGTGGAAGCAATCGTACTACGTTCACAGAAGCTATTGTTTGCTGTCCTCTTACTAATTAATTCTTTTACGGAGAGCCAGATCTCCTTCCTATACACAAAATGACACTTAGGCAGTACTTGTAGCTATCCAGAGTCGTTGCAATACTGTGCTCAATAGACATACAGATTCGGTCGAGCTGGAATGGCAGTTTATCTCAGACGCTCATGTTAATAGGGAGTCCGAGTGGTTACCGTCAATATTAGTAGTGCACCTCTGGTTTCTATAGCGTAACCAGTGCAATACAAACGTGGCACTTAAAAATGATTATTTGGTTCGGCGTTCGCACAGCCTGTTTCAGTTTAGATGTGAAGTTCTTGGCGAAGAACACGTTTTCGGCCATTCGTTGGCAGTCTGATTCGGGGAAGGAATGCAGGATGCCTGGGATACCAGGACCAAATTCTTCTGTTCTAAAGGAAGTGGAGGTCGACTCGTAGGATTCTCTTCCAAGGACACCGTCTGGGCATAGCAATGAAACACTGCTGTGTCAAAGCACAAGACTTTCAAGTATAATTTACGACAGGCCTCCTCAAAACAGTGCCACTGTCTAGGACAGTAGATGGGACTGTCGCACACTCCTTCGTGACGCGCTTGCTGCAAACTCTTCTCTCAGACGTACTAGCAAAGAATACTTCAGTCATGATTTCGGGCTTCAGTACAAATTATGGATAGTGTATGCGAGATTATTAATATTTACAGGCAACAAAGACTTCCTCCTTTCTCTACTGGGTTGTGTTGGCAGAAATTTCAGAGAAGTCACTTTCATCTTATTTTGGGGACTACGCGTCGAACAATCCAAACGCAACAGAAATCCCGAATTCAGTGCGGCGCAGCGGGCGACCCGCAGAGAGAAAGAGAGGCGAAGGGGTATTCAGAGAAAGTAGCTTTGGGATATTTCCGGCCACGGTTACCTGAAACCAGCTAATTGAAAGACATGCAGGACTAGTTCTTCCATTGTCTCAGAATTTTAACCGAAATGTGAATTTTGGAATATTATAGGTTATGGAATCTTTACTGAGGGAAAAGTAAAATAACAAAATGTGCTTTTTAAATAAATCCTTGTTTAAGCATAATTAAAAATATAATTTTTGGTGGTTTTCTGTGCATTGGTATGTCGCATTTTACTAATAGATAATTATGGAGTTCACATCTATATTTAGGCAAGATTATCATTCTTCAGCAAGTCATTGACGTGCTATTGGAGTTTGTGCAAATAAGGTAGAACAATTTTTTGTATGCGGATCTAAAAATAGGTTAGGAAGTGCCTTTGAAGTTGTGTCCAAAATTATTTAAAATTGACAATTTTCTATCTCGCATATTTTCATGTTAAGTAGTTGCTCTCGATATGTCTTTAAAAATTAGTGACTTCGCATCATAAATATGTTCATGTCACTTTGCCCCAATTGCTTCTTCTAATTTCTATTCCAAAAATTTGACATCGGAACGCCTTTTTTACTTCGATATATTCAATGTATTAGCATGCTTTATCTGAGCGTTGATGTTGAATAGTCAGATGAATGAAGACTGTACACTATTCTTAATCATTAGTTATTCCAACCTTCTGGAATTCGCCTGATGAAACTAACAATATTGTATTGACATCACAGCGAAAGTTTACATGGTACCATACCGCGCATCCAAAGAGGCCTTCCAGCAAACATACACAAAACTTCCACTCACTCAAGTGGCGATAGCTTTTGACTGGGCCTTCTGACAAGCGCGGTCGAACAAATAAACAAATAAACAAACAGAAAAGCGAACGTTTGTTCCATTAGGGCAGATTTCCGAAGCTTGTGACCCCAATGCAATGTGCGTGTGTCCATATCTCTCAGAGCTAACGAAACAATCCATTGATGGAAGACGTAGTTATTCGTTTTCAGTGGTTTCAACCAATGTCACAAGAACATGCCCATGAGGTACTCTTAGGTCAGAATGACCATAAAACGCTCTTTATTTATCATGTCTGATACACGAATAAGATATCACAATATATCATTATTAGCGTGTGGGCCACAACTGACCACGCAACACCTTTCTCTCTTCCGAGGCCCAGTCGTATAGAGGGGTATCCTGGAGAGGTCAACGTATGGAATTATGGGGATCATCCTTTCGGCTATACAGCCGAAAAGCCGATCCCCATAATTGGTTAAGACAAGGTTGTTAGCCTTGAATGATCAAGGTGGAGTTGGAGCTGTCTCTATTATTACACTACATTGTCTGCAGAGTTAAATAATTGTAAAACTATTATTGGAAGGATGAATGAGTTTTAAGCTAAATAAACATAGTTTGCATTGCTGATATAGGAATGAATTGTCCTATGACATTCAGACAAATAGATTCAGCGTTTCAGTAATTTGTTCAGTTTTAAATCTGTTTGATGCAGGAGTGGGAAGTAATGACCTAGCCAGCAGCAGCACACATACAAGGTTTTGTGTCGATGATTTCTTATAAATTGTAAAAAAACACTATCGTTAGCAAATTATATACTGAGAGAAGACATGAGACGTATTTGTCTTAAACTCTGAAGCTAAGAAATTCATTGTAAATTTTGAAATGGAAAGTGATGTCAACAAGTACAGCAATCATCTCGATAGAATATTACAGATCTGAGAATATTAGAAAAACCTTACACGAACACCTGTTTTTAAAACGTTTGTTATGAATTTAATAGCAGGAAACAATCTCGTGTAAGTTTGGTTATAAGCGAATTATTGTATTACAACAACAATTAAATTAATCTATAAACTGAAATTCTACTCTTTTGTTTGGTAACGTACTTTTGGTTAACCATTTTTCAAATACTTTATTTGTAGGGATTACAGAAAGTCTGCACTTCTAGCTCACTTACAGTTATGCTAGTGGTCCACAAACACATTCAGAACGTGAACACATGTTACATAAACTACTTAAGGTGACCAACCAAATTAAATTCACTTTGCGAACAAGATCGCAAATGATTCAATACAAAAGAATTAAAGAAACTCTGTTATATTTGCTCGCCACTATTTGCTCGTTAAGTTCTCTCCGTGTCAGGGTTGGCACGATATTGAGTTGAACTGCCCATTAATTCGTGTTCCCTGACAGTCTGTCGGGGATTAGTCACAACCGTGAGTGGAGGCAAGTCACTGATGCTACCGTGCACTTTCGACATTTATGGTCTTATTTTAATTGTGATATTTATGTGCAAATTCCACAATATTTTCACACTCAGTAACATAAGGACTTTAAAAAATATAACAAAAAGAGTGCAACGTTGGTAGAGAATGACACAATCATGATGACGGGGCGTAAGCAGTTGACGACGATGGCGAGGGCGGAGAGAGCTTCCCCGTGAGGTAAGCTCACCCCCTCCCGCTTCTCAGCAGCATCGCAGCAAGCGGTCATACAATAAGTGGAGCGTCTGGAAGCACGATGTCGACCGTAACCACTAATACCGAGTTTCATAAGCATGGTGCCTGGCAGGTTGTATTATCTTCAAAACACTACTTTTATTATTGTTATTATTATAATAATAATTATTATTATTATTCCACTACATCACGACTAAAGATGTTATGAGCCGGCTGAAAATAAAATCTACTCCAGGTTGCAACCTGGAGTAGGAACTAAGGAGCAAATCTAGGGACTGTCGGTGCCTCTACAATACTTCGCGCAAAATGTGGGCTGTTCCAAATAAAGCAATTTCTTGCACTCCCCAGTCTTTTGAATTACCTGGGAGTTTAGACAAGTTCTTACATAAAGTTTGCGGAACCAATCCCAGAGCTCCGATGACTATCGGTACGATCTGTATTTAAGACGTTTCTCTGCCTCCTTGGTAACGACGTTTTGATCGCAAGGTTATAGCAACATCGACAAGTAGACACGTTTTTTCTCCAATCCCGGATAACTATAACCGGTTTGTTTGCCGCTATCGTGCGATCAGTTTGAATTTGTTGGTCATACAATATTGTACACAATCCAACAGACGTCACCGGCTTTGGTGAGTGTTCGTGCCACTTGGGGCATGTGTTTGGAACTTCGTGGTACAGATCTGCCAGTGGAGGTAGCTACACATCCTGTCGTGTCTTTTCAAGTATTCGTTCTTTGCCAGGATTGGAAAAGCTGAGACAATATGATCAATGGTTTCCACTTGCTCCTGGCAAATGCGGAATTTATCATCTAGGGAAATTTTGAGAACCGCTTTATCATAATGTCGTGTTCTCAACGCCTGATCTTGGGCAGCCATTACAAGTGCTTCTGATTCTGGCTTCATTCTTCCCCTTTTAAGCCACATTAAGGATTGATCTTTATTATTATTATTATTATTATTATTATTATTATTATTATTATTATTATTATTATTATTAAAATTTTGTTGGTTCTGATATTGGGATTATCTGTGGTATTCCTAAAGCACTGGTATTCTTTTTATTTTCTCTTTCAAAAAGGTGATTCGCAAAGTGTTTTAATAAGATTGTTTTGTGACCTTCAATGTGCTGATTGAGATTTATTTGAGTTTAGTAAAGAAATTTATATGCACGTGTATAGAAATCTACGATAATACTCAAAGCAGGTATTTTATGAAAGATAACAATTATTCCGGTTTTACAATAGAAATATTTTGTAAGTTCCTAATTTCTTGTTTGTAATTTGGTTGTTTTAATTTGTTTTGTTTTTTATAAGATTTCTGAATCTAGTATTAATATTTAATCTCTTTAGAAGGCTATGAAAAATAAATTTTAAAAGATATTCAGAAGGGCGTGGGCGCGGACGGGACGAGGTTGGGGACGATGGTGGAGGTGAGGGTGTGGGTGAGGGCAACGGGCAAGGTTGTGAGCGAGGGCGCGGGCACAGGCGAGAGTGCAGGCGAGGGCGAGGACGAGAGCGAGGGTGAGGGCAGGGGTGAGGGCTACGGTGAGGGCGAGGGCTAGAGTTAGGGCGGCGGGCGACGATGAGAGCGAGGACGCAGGCCAGGACGCATGCGAGGACGCAGGCGAGAGGGCAATCGAGGGCGGGAGAGAGAGCGTGGGCGGGGGAGAAAGCGACGACGAGGGGAGGGCGAGAGCGGGAGAGGGGCGAGGGCAAGGGCGAGGGACGAGAGAGGGTGAGGGCGCGGCAGAGGGCGAGGACGAGGGCGAAGGCGAAGGCGAGGGCGAGAGAGAGCGAGAGAGGGGGCGGCGACGGCGAGGGCGAAGGCGAAGGCGAGGGCGAGAGAGAGTGAGAGAGGGGGAGGGCGAAGGCGCGGGAGAGGACGCGGGAGGTGGCGCGGGAGAGGGCGAGGAAGATGGCGAGGGCGGGGGTAGGGCAAGGGCGAGGGCGAAGGCGAGGGCGAGAGAGTGTGGGAGGGGGAGGACGAAGGCGCGGGAGGGGGCGCGGGAGATGGCGGGGGGGGGCGCGGGAGATGGCGGGGGGGGCGGGGGGGCGGGGGAGAGGGCGAGGACGGGGGTAGGGCGAGGGCGAAGAAGCCTCCACTGAGGGCCGTGTGGCGGGCGCCCCGAGATTCTGCCGCTTGGCAGCTTGTGCGGCCTCCGCTGCCAGCGGCGCCGCGAACTGGGCCGCGCGCCCATGCGAATCGACCCAAACACAAATTTCACCATCTTTTGATTACACGGCTCTATATTGAAACCGGAATAAAACTTTATCGAGATGGCGCCTTTCCAAGTCCCAAATATTATGAGCCCTTGCCACGATAATTCCATGCAAATGGAGTTTTTCTTTTCCTTCCTTCCTTCGAATTGGGACTTTTTTTCTTCGGAGCAATTCGGCGTGAGGATATTTAGGGGGTATAACAAGATAGAGGCATCGAGATCGGAATCTATCAGCAGTGCACATTTTTCATGGAATGCGTGCAAAGGATGATCCAAAAGACAATGTCGAGAGGAAAGTGCATGAAGGTGTTGTTCAGAAGTCGCATAATATTATCTCACTTGGAAGAACGCGAACATTACGGTCAATGTGATGAGGATATAGCGTTTTGATTACCAGAAAAACATACAGTTGTGACGAGTACATTATCTAACTCGTTAGAATGAAGCGGTTATTTTTAAAATCCTGCATGCAGGAATTGTAAAGTTGTGAGGAAAACAAGAAAATATGAATAATTAAGTTCGTAGAGAACTTTTCTGTTTTTTTTAAAATTACTGATGCATAAATCTTGATTGAGAATGCCCTAGAGACATGTAATTTACTTGCATCAATAGTACAATAGCTGCTGGACTTATTTATAAGTTTATGACTTACAGTATTTCAAAAACTATTCAGGATTTTTTTTACCTGAACATGTAAATAAATACAGATTGCAGGTTCGGCTTGTAATTTTTCACATTTATTACAATATTATGTGAAATCACAATGTGCATATACATCAAACATGATTCATATGACAGAAACAGTCGCTTAAAATATGTGTTTTCTATAGTATATAGGAATATTTCCGAACATCCCTTTCAACCAATCTCTCTGTCAGTGATATCCCAGTCATTCACACTGTATACTCACATTCATACACAGACATGCCCCGCAAGTCAATGACTTACAGAGTTTCAAAACCAAACCAAAACTTTGCAAGTATCCTCACGGCCATTCTATTCATCCAATTCACGGAATTTACACATGGAACGATGCATCTATCCTGCAGCTTCTATTTTCTCATAAAAGTGGAAATGCACAGGAGTGACTTACGGGGTGTTAAAAATAAGAACGATGTACTGAAGCTATTCTCTCCCAAATGCTGTAATTAATGATTGTAGCAATGACATCTGCATGAAATTTGGTCTTGACAAGTGTGAAAAAATCAAATTAAAGAGAGGCAAAATGACGTCTGAGAACACTGAAGTTGATATACACACTGTGATTAAAGATCTTGAGCCAGGTAAAACTTACAAATATCTGGGCATTGAAGAATGTGAGACCATCTTGTACGACACAATGAAAGAGAGAATTCGCAGGGAGTATTCTAGAAGAGTGAGGTTTGTGCTGCAGTCCGCTCTGAACTCCAGGGATAAAATACTTGCAATAGGTAGTTTGACGGTGCCTGTAGCAGAGTACAGTTTCGGACTTCTGGATTGAACTGATCAAGAAATTCCCTCGAATAATGGATCGAAAAAAAGAAAACTGCTGACAATATATAATGTTGCCCACCCTCGAGCTGATGTACCGAGACTTTGTGTCACGTAAGGAAGGAGGAAGAGGTCTCAGACAAATTGAAACTTCCTGGCACAATGCAACAGTCAGGATGGGAAAGTACGTAATCAGCCATCAAGATGAGACTCTAATGAGGCAGGTCATGAAATCTGACCGAAGAATGGGAGCCACGAGCATTGTAAGTGTAGCAAAAAGCATTGCGAACAAAACTTTGCAAGATACGCAGAATAACGGAGACACTGAACTTCTGATGCTACTGAACAAGAAATGTGGTTCGAACACACACCAAAACCGACGAATCTCTGTTGGACTATACAATATTGTACGACCGACCAATTCAAACTAATCGCACGATAGCTACAAAAATAGGATATTGTTTTGTGTCGTGCAACGTCTCTGAGCAAATGGTCCTAGAATTCGTTCTCAGCGGTGAAAGATTTTGAACTAGCTATCTATTTCAATTAGTTGAGTCGAATTCAGCCATATCTCTAGGAATATCCTAACATCTTGCTACTCTGGTAATTTTTTCGTGGTTTCTGATATCATTATCTACAGTGTCTCCGCCGGGAAATCCTAGGATTCGAGTATCGACGTTCGCAGGATTTTCGACACTAGCTACATTGCTAGGTCGAATTCAGCCGCTGTCCGGAGTAGAATTTCTAGTGGGCTTCTTTTCTGATCGGTAGCTCATCTGGGTTCTCCGATCAACAACAGGCGATTTTCGTAGACGTACCGCAACAAACGGACCATGGACCGCGTGCGATCTTTTCTTCCTCTTCCTTGTCCTTTCCTCATCCCTTTCTTATGCGCACATTCCCATGCACTAGACTACATTATCGCACTTGTCCTGAGACCGCTCGGGAGCTTAGAGCTTGTCCAGACTCGGGCGGTTATCCGCTGGTCGGTGATACCTGGTTAAGGGAAAATCACAAGGCGGCGTAGGTCGACACCGGAACTCGCCAGCCGGCAGGGTAAGATCACCGCCATCTCCAGCGAAGAAATCATGCACTACACTGACGGAACTAATGACCTTCGCAATTACTGACGGGACTACACTCACGGGACTAATGACCTTAGACCTTAACCCAGAATTGCATGCACTACTCTTCTGCGCATGTCAAGAGATCGGTCAAAAGCTTAGGGCTTCTTTTTGCTGAGGCAATACCCCGCTAGCGGAGATACTGAAATAAAAGTCGCAGGGGGCCAGGTCTGGATTATAGGGGGGTCTGTCTGACATGATTCTCTGATAAAAATTCTTGGTTTTTTTGAACAGTGTCAGCTGGTGCGTTGTCATGATGCAAAAGCAGACCACGCACACCTCTTTTTGGTCGTCTCTTCTGAATGTTCTCGAAGAGTTTTGGGAGACGAACAGTTGTGTACCAGTGTGCTGTCACTGTCCTTTAGTCCTCAAGTGGAACAGTTGCTACATGACCACTGGCTGAAAAGAAGGAACAAACCATTTTCTTTGCAATGCTCCGCGATCTCTTGGTCTTTGTTGGTGCTCCCTCGTCGGGGAAGATTCAGATTGTCGATTGCGGTTTGATTTCAGGATCAAATTGGTATATCCAAGTTTCATATCCAGTTACAATATCAAAAACTTGCTTTGCATGTCCTTATTCAAACCTTTGCAACATTTCTTTACACCAGTTCACACGATCTGCTTTTTTTCCTGAGACAAACGAGGGATCTATCGGCCGCAGACCTCCCTGACACCAAGATTTTCATGCAAAATTCGTGACACTCCGGAGGAACCAATACCGGAAGTTTGCTGCATCTACTAGTAAGTACATAGTGGGTCATCATTCAGCATCATCTGCACAGACGAGATGTTTTCTTCCGTCATCGCTGTCTGTGGTCGTCCCTCGAGGTCGTCGGCGAGGCTTATCTTCAAGCAATTTTCTCCGCCACCGAATTCCGAATACCATTCATAAACAGTCGATTTTGACGGGAAAGAATCACCAAATGGACCCTACAACCGTTCAAGACATTCTTTAACACTTAGACCAACTTTAAAATCATAGAAAATCATTGCCCGAAAGTTCTCTCTAGAAAGATCCATCACGTATCGAGGCAAATGAACAACTTCCTGCATTAAATGAGTCAACAATAAGAAACCAGTGGGCCAATTTGAGCCAGATTATTAGGAGGCCGCGATAAGACTTCGTAGAATAGGCATTGTTGACGACACATTTGAACATAAATTCCTTCCGTTTTCATTCCGGAAACTTTCGGAGTGCCCTTCGTCATATTTAAAGGGAAAGCACGTTCATATACTGAAAGAGAACGATCACTGTAATCTCCAGCTCTTACGGGTGTAAGAATACTCGTTCACCTACGCTCAAAAATTAATAATACTCAACATCGTCATGATCATTATTATAAACATTGTTATCAATATGGTCGTCGTCATTATCATCAAAAGTAGGGGAACAATTGAATCCAGAATTGGGTGTGAACCGTTAGTTCGTAATATCATGGTTTACTACTACTTATTCCAAAAATACCCTCTGTATGTTATTATAGAGCAAGGGGGTGAGTAGTTATTTTCGTTTCTTCAAACTGAAAGGAACGATTTTGCTGGAAGGAGAGGATATTGCCTTTTAAGGAATCAAGGAAAGACGGCTTTGGCAGCCACTCTTTGGAACGAACGGCGAATGCGCATATACAAGATACTCGGAGATCCCGTCAGGAAGATCTGCGGTCTTGCCCTGCAGTCCTCTTAGTGGCGCACTTTTGCCGTTCCGCCACGCTCCGTCCGTTCCGATCCGAGCCATCCCTCCCCCTCCCCAGAGGCGTTCACCGCGGCAGCGGGCCCCGCGGGGCCGGATTTGTCTGCCCCGTTCGGCCGAAGCTCCTCCTCGCCTAATGAAGCTCGCGTGGGCGGTGGTGGTGGTGGTGAGGGCGGGGCCGGGACGTGGGTGGGGCGGGGACGGGGCGGGGACGGGGCGTGGGCGGGGCGTGGGCGGGGCGAGGGGGGCGGCGTGGGCGGGGCGGGGGCGCGGCGTGGGTGGGGTGTGGCGGGGCGTGGGTGGGACGTGGGGGGACGAGGGAAGGGGTGTTGGAGAGGCGGGGGAGGAGCATTGGAGGGGCGGGGCGGAGGGCGATAGAGAGGGCGGGACGAGGAGGGGGGACGGGTGGCGGTAACAGGGGGCGTAGGACGGGAGTGGGGCTCGGAAAATGGAGTCAAGACGTGTGCTCTGAGCGCGGGCGGCTTCCGAGCAAAGCGGGCGATCCGCGCGCGGGGGCACTCGTGGCCCCGATGGCAAGGGCCGGCGGCTCAGGGGGGCTCAAGGGAATGGGGGGCTGAGGGCGCCGCGGAGGCCGCGCGGGGGGTCAGCTTACGCCGCACGCGCCGCTACATCTGCCAAAACGCATCGAGGCGCGCGCGCGGCCGGCTGCGCAGCCCCCGACGACAGGAGCCGCTCGAGCGGAGGAAGAGCCAGAAGGAGGAGCGGCCGGCCGCTGGAAGCGCCTCCAAGTGCGCCGGCTGGGAAGCGCTCGCAGCGCAAGCAGCCCAGAGGTAGACAGAGATTGCTAGAAGAAGGGACCGCTTTCGCAGCTACTGCTTGGCCGCTGCTGGCAATGGAACTGCAGGTGATGTGAAGTCGTAGGCTTCCGCAGCCAGAGTCGAGATCTTGGCTGCTCGGGTGACGCCGCGTCGAAGGCTGTGTTGCCGATGTTTCGAGGAGAGATGGCTCAGTGCATCAACCTGATGTCACTGCAGTCCCTATGACCGGGAGGTCCTATGTTCGAGTCCCGACGGCGGCAGGATTTTCGACACTAGCTTGTCAGCTAGGTCGAATTCAGTCGCTGTCTGGAGGAGAATTCTAGCGGCCGGCTGCTCTGATCGGTAGTTTTCCGTGGTTTCTCCGATCAACACCAGGCGAATGCCGGGGCAGTACCCTAACAAACGGGCCACGGACCGCGCGCGATCTTTCCTTCCTCTTTCTTGTCCTCTCCTCTCCTCTTACACACACACTTACACTAACATGCACTACACTATCACACGTGCCGGGAGACCGTTCGGGAGCTTACAGCTTGTCCCGGCTGGGGCGGTGCCCCGCTGGTAGGAGATACCTTGTTGAGGGGAAACACCGGTAGTCGACGGTAGGTCGACGCCAGATATCGCCATCCAGCGGGGAAAAGATCATCGCCGCCCGAGAAAAAAACACACACTACACTTACGGGACTAATGACCAAAGTAGTTGACGCGCCCGGAAACATCAGTCAATTAATCAACCTACGTTTCGACCATTTTGTCGTGGTTTTCGTCCACTTTCAGGGAAGACCAGCTCTGAGGAAGACCACGACAAGATGGTCGTAACGGCGGCAACACAGCCTTCGACGCGACGTCCCTCGGACAGCCAATATTTTAACTGCAGATTATATCCAAGCACTCGTTTTGTCAGTGAATTCGTTTACAGTTAGCTTATTTTTTTGAATAGCTTCATCAGTATCGCTAGCAATGTCATCGCCTTGCGTGACGTTCATTTATTCCCCGGCCTGTCAAAGTGGTCCCTTCTTAAAGTAACTTCTCTATAACACTCGCGTCGGAGAACTTTGAGGCAAGGGTAGGAGCAACAATGCAGCCAGGTCACAGGTATGGGTGCAAGAGCATGCTTTAGGAGAATACTCGTCATACTTTCAATCAGACTACCTTCCTTTGTTCCTGTTAATAATTTTTTCAACCTACGATATTTTCTTAACAAGCTATTAATAATATCTACAACACATACTGAGTAACCATTTTTATTATGCATTAACTTACTAGTAATCCAAAGATAACCATATTTTTCGATAATGCTCTTCCATTTTCTTTAATTTTCTGTTCGATACACAATGTTTCTCTTGAGTCACGTTGACGAAAATGTAGGACAATGGAAGACATTTTGTACAGAAATATAGTAATAAAATAGTTTTTTGAGGTGTGTTGGTATGAGTGGCGATAGAGTTGTGAGTCTCCACTTGATAAACAGGTTTCGTTGTTGTACTAGAGTCGATGTCTTCACTCCCTCTGGTAAGAAATCAAGAGGAACTAATTTCAGGCTCGAATACAATAAACCTAATAAACGCATACAACTTGCGGTAGAATCTCATTTAAAAATAAAATACAACGTTTTTTAAAAAATCGTTTTAATTGAACAAAACTCCAGCCAAAAGTCCCGTTTCAAAACGACGAAGGGTTACCTCCGAAACGTCGTGAAACTGATTTCCCAATTACTCTGGCTTGCCTACAAACTTTCAAATATAGTCAGCGAGATACGTTCAGTTTTATACAAATGGGTAATTTATACCATTAGAAAATTGTTTCCTCGTCACTGAAAATATTGGGGTACTGAGTGTCGTCGAAGTTGTTTGTTCCTAAGACAAACGCGTACGGGCTGCGTTACACGCGACCGACAAAATACATTTTCTTTATATCGTTTCCTCTTTTCTAGTCTCTCCCGAACAATAGCTGTATATATGTAAGAAGGAAGCATAATAATATAATTCCGTTCTCAAAAACCCTTCACCGAATATAAGTACCTCTTGATTCTTCATCCAGCTCAGCCTTCTCTTCCCTTTCTTTCTACTATGTTGCTTCCTTTACCAACCAACGAACGCGCCCTTCCGTGCGCGCACGAACGCGCAGTTCGCAATCTGCGCGTGCGATCTGGCACGTTGTAGGTGCAATGGTTTAAAAACGAAGTGTAAATGCAGATCGCAAAGATGTAACTAAAAGATCATCGATGATTAGGAAGGGAAGTGGACTGTCAGAGCTTTTCGATGGCGATTTACCGGCAAGTACAATGTAAGCGCCTCACATGTGGCTGAAGATACGTTAAATGTATACTTCAATATTACATTTAAATGTTATCTGAGAAAGTATCTGTAATAGTTTCCCTCATTATTGCTATTCAGAACCCACAGAAGACTAGGGGACATGCATTAGAATACCTAGCGTACCTGCATTCCCCCGATGGGGGGCTGGGGTTCGATCTACGGTCAATCCATTTGGATTGATTGATGTTTTCCGGGCACGTCAACTGCTATGGTTACTAGTCCCGTTAATGTAGTGAATATGTTATCGTTGGAGGTGGCCGTATTCCTCCGCCATTGAATGGTGAGGTATCTCCCTCAGCAGGGCACTGCCCCAGCAGGGACACGTTCTAAGCTCCCGACGTTTCTTCCAGCATGTGGGGTAGTGTAGTGCATGTAAGTACATGTGTGACTAAGAGGATGGAACGATCGCGAGCGGTCCATAGTCCGTTTGTTAGAGTACTATTTCGGCATTCGCCTGATAATGATAGGAGAAATCCAATCAGAGCAGCCGGCCGCTAGTATTCTCATCCAGCTAGCGATTGAATTCGACTTACCTTGTAACCTAACACAATATAAAAGAAGTCAATTTGTATAATTCCGCAAACTGAAACGGGGTTGAGAATTAGCTACAAGATTTCACTCGAAATTACAATTAATGTAAAGCCATTGTATGAAGGTGAATTCGCTTCAATTTTTAATTTTATTTTCCATTACTATCAGTGTTTCCATTACTAGTAATTTAGTAACATTTCCCCGCTAAATGCTCATGCAGTATCAGTAAACGATAAAAGTAACTTCTTTATACTGTGTTATTCTACTGCTCAACCGACATAGATACATCAAAATATAACCAAAAAGTACTTCTTGAGACGCATAATTTTTCAGTGCTCTAAAAACTGCTTTATGCTGATCTTCACGATAGTTAATACATTCAACAGCATTATTAGCGGTATAATTTTGTTACAAATAAATTACGTAACGTGATTGAACACATTTTTTCAATTATTGACATACCTACCGCAATCTCCAAACACTCCTACTTTTCTTCCAATGCTGTTTTGAAAATTGACGATTTCTTTAAATTTTCAAATTTCGATTATATGTTTGAAATGAAAAAAATATTTGAATAAATTCTACAAACATTTTACCGTTTTTTCTGTCATAATATTCTTTGCCAGAGCAGTGAGACGATACCAGCCCGAGCAATGGAAAATACACCATGGTTCATTGGGCCGCATGCAGTTGAGCGATGCAGTGATTGACTCCCTTGTCAACCTGCCGCTCCAACAACAGAGCGAGCAGCGACTTCTCCTAGGAGCGCTAGACTGGGCGGTCGTTCTCTAACGCATCGTGCAGTCAGAATCCATGTATTTTGTAGGTCCCTGATACAGAAAAATTGGTTTACGGCAAAATGTCCGTCTGTCTGTGGTCAATGCTTGAGCCTAAACCGTTCAGATAATTTTCCGGGTTACATTACAAAGGCCGTTAGTAACATTTTCTAAATTTTCTAAAATGTGACTCCAATTTTTTTCATTTAAATTCCTATTTTTACGGCGTCTTCCGACAAGCGCTCCACTTAAGATAGGTCGACGAATTTTCCTTTTTTTGACATGTTCTAGAAAAGATTCGCGTAATTGTGTTCGCGTAATTTTGCGTGAAATATAGGCAATCTTTCAAAACACATTTTAAAAAAGGCTCCAAATTTTTTTTCTCGAAAAGAGCAAAATACCCTTATACAATGGCGCAGCTTCAATTTTCATTAAACCCTTCGAATTTTTGAAATTTGAAAAAGTTACAAACAATGCGAGAAAGTATGTAATGTTGCAGCACCGCCAGTTTTAATATTAAATACTTTTCTAAACGTTACGGATGCGGATAATTCAGTGGCTTCCCTGTCGGACGGAACGGGAAATTCTCAATAAGAGAGTTCCCAGACAACTTCTATATTTTAATAAATTTAGCGGAACTCGACAGACGTTGTTCTGCCCTTTATCTCCCAGTTTCTCCTTCCATCTCCATTTCTGTCTCTGCCCCTCTCATTCACATTTAGTTGCAGATTCTGCGCGTCTCTGAGCAGTTGAGGTAATATCGAGAAGCGCCGAACCAGCAAAAATGTAATAGAATGTTCCTGAAGGTCCTGTAGATTATGCTGTACGAAACGCTTTTTGAGGCCTTTCGGCCTCAAAATTTTAATTTTGCCCTGAAACGCTTCGTTTAAGAGTTATTTAACGATATAGATTCAAAATGCTGTCGAGTATTGCAAGTTGCATTTGATGCGAATATTTTGTTTTGTTCTACAGCGCCATATGGTGGAGTTACAACAAAATTAACAGCACTTAAACCTTCTGGGTGAACAAGCACGTAGAATTGCCAACTTTCATGGAGATTGGTCACACGGTGTCGGTATTTACCTCTTATATATTGTACATACCAGCATACACTATATATATATATATGTAAATGCAGAGGGTGTCCGGGGAGGAAACGTCGAAACTTCGAAAATAAGCTTTTAAGAGAATTCTAAGCATATTTTGTCTAATAAACTACGAGGGTATTCCGAATGGTTTAGCCGCAATACTCCAAAGTTGGTGTGAAAAATTGATTTATAGGCAAAAATGTGTATTATAGAATCATAGAAACACTTCAGAAACATATAAATTGTTTATTATTTACAAAAGAAATTAATACATTTATTCAGAGAGAAAAATTAAGCGAAAAATAAAAAAAGCACCCAATTTACACAATTCCACTGCTTTTTTATTTCTCGCTTAATTTTTCTGTCTGAGCAAATATACTAATTTCTTTTGTAAATAATAAACAATTTACATGTTTCTTGTGTGTTTCTATGCTTTCATAATTCAAATTTTTGAATAGAAATAATTTGTTCAAACCTATGTTTGAGTGCTCTTTGCGGCTCAACCATTGGGAATATCCACGTAGTTTATTAGACAATATGTGCTTAGAATTGTCTTAAGAGTTTATTTTCGAAGTTTCGACGTTTCCTCCCCCGCCAACCTGTATATATATATATATATATATATATATATATATATATATATATATATATAAACTGTTTCCCCCATAATCGCAAGCTGTAGAAGATTGCAGTTATTAAATCATTATTTTGCAAAGGGGGGCTTGGGGCGAAAGGCGGGGGCAGAGATCGAGGGGCGAGGTGGCGGGGGACGAGGTGGCGAGGGGACGAGGTGGCGAGGGGACGAGGTGGCGAGGGGGCGAGGTGGCGAGGGGACGAGGTGGCGAGGGGACGAGGTGGCGAGGGGGCGAGGTGGCGGGGGACGAGGTGGCGAGGGGCGAGGTGGCGAGGGGACGAGGTGGCAAGGGGCGAGGTGGCGGGGGACGAGGTGGCGAGAGGACGAGGTGGTGAGGGGGCGAGGTGGCGAGGGGGCGAGGTGGCGGGGGACGAGGTGGCGAGGGGCGAGGTGGCGAGGGGACGAGGTGGCAAGGGGCGAGGTGGCGGGGGACGAGGTGGCGAGGGGACGAGGTGGCGAGGGGGGCGAGGGGGCGAGGTGGCGGGGGACGAGGTGGCGAGGGGCGAGGTGGCGAGGGGACGAGGTGGCAAGGGGCGAGGTGGCGGGGGACGAGGTGGCGAGGGGGCGAGGTGGCGAGGGGACGAGGTGGCGAGGGGGCGAGGTGGCGGGGGACGAGGTGGCGTGGGGCGGGGTGGCGATGGGGCGAGAGGGGGGAGGGGCGAGAGTCGAAGTGCGTGGGGCAACAGCGAAGGGGATGGGGCGAGAGGGTGCATGTGGAGCTTGGCCCGGGCCCTCCGCGGAGGCCCGGAGCACGGCTCCGCCTGCGAGAGTCCTCGGCGCATCTCGGTCTAACGAGCGGGCATTAAGCCTCTCGGCGCAGAGCGGGGCGGGCGGGACAGGGAAGGGCGAGGGCCCAGGCGGGCGCAGGCGGCCGCGGGCGGGGACGGGGACAGCGCCAGCGCCTCCACGGCGGGCTAACGAGCAGCGCCCCGCTGAGCCCCACTTGACGCCCGGGTGGCCGCAGTGCCACACTCCGGCGCATCCACACCTCGCGGCGCACACCCGCTCTTTGCAAACACGCAGCGTCCACTCGCCCTGCCCTCTCCTCACCTCCACACCGGCTACTCTGGACCGTACTGGGGAGGAAACAGCGTATCTGTTGCATGTTTCCTATGTCCTCCTCAATTGTCACACGCAAAATCCTCTTTCCGGGTTTTCTACCATTGCCTTTTCGGCTCATTTCGTTGACAGGCCTACATACGTCAAAAATACAATGACGCGCAAGAGCAGTGCTCCATTTACTTGAATTCTTTCGTTTTCACCCTGAAGAAAATGGAACAACGTTCTCCCAACAATACAGCATTTTTCATCATTGAGTTAATGCTACGGAGATTAGCAGAATTGTTGCTGGCTGCTGGGAAGGATACACACTGCACTTGTGTCATGGTCTTGTATGTTTATGAACCGTTCCTTTGAACGCAGAAAATTAATTATGCCAATAAGGAATATGAGACATTCATGTAATTCTGTACGACTGACAGATTGTGACATTGGTTTTTCGGTATCAACGACCCACAAAACTGACTACGCAACGTGACCTATACGAATAACATTTATCAGTGTTTTTGTTTCCAGGGCCCGGGAATAAGTTTTTCGGTAGAAAAATTGTCGTTTTTCGGTGCATCATTACAATACTTCCTCTTCGTATAAAGTAAGGGAGATAAATTAATTAGTGGTGCTACAGAATCGCACAGACTTTCTCGTATTAGTTTTCTATTTTCTTAAGTCTGGGCTAGCTATCGGACTTGCCACATACTCTTGTCAGCTGCCATCTATCGCCTCCCAAAGTACATTTTTTGAAATTTTCTCAATTTTTCGGTTTCCTAATACTAGAACTGAAAATTTATTCACAAATATAAAAAAACAATAAAACATCGCCCTAAGTGGCAATTTTCATTGAAAAATTTGGAGTCGTTCTTAAGAAAATGGCGTTAAAGCTCTGGCGTAAATGCGAAATTTCAAACTCCTTTTCACCGAAATATTTTAAGTTTTCGAAAAACTTCATTGGAAGTCATTTAAAGCACCTTCAATTACAAATGTAATAATGTAAACAAATCGCTGGAAATCTACATATTAAAGGCGTGAGAGGTATTTTAAAAAAACATTACATTTGTGTAATTTTTGAGAAAACAAAAGAATGCGCCAAAATGACTAATGTCATCTTAAACAATGCAATTAGCACTATACGTACGAAAAGTTTTCCAGTTTGACGCTCTTTTTGAGAGAATGGCGTTTGAGCGTTTCTGAAAATGCAGAGTTTTCAGCTCATTTTTTCACAGATAATGATTGAATGTTTGAGTAACTTTATATGACATCATTTAAAGCACATGTACTCATAAATGGAATAATGTGAACAAATCGACGCTAATGTAAATATTAACGACGTGGAAGACAACTCAAAGAAATTAAATTTTCGTGATTTTTGAAAAAGCAAAAGAATACAGCAATATGCCGTTTCTGTCATCTCACAGAGTACTGTTAGCACTATCCCTAACAAAAACTAAAAAAGAAAATTTGAGAAAATTTTGTTTCTGTTATTTTTAAAATTGCAAATGTTGCACGCAATATAGACAGAAAACTACTAAAATTTTCAAAAAATGAACGTGAGCTTAATGAAAAATCTAATCGAGGCGTTCAGAAGTCAAGCTGACTAACTCCATGAAACGAAAATTTTCAGTATGAACAGTTAAAGTTTCTTATCTATAAAAAGTCTACACATTTTTCAGCACATTTCGATTAAACTCATTCATTTTTTTACAATTAAGGGTGTTTTCAGCCCTTTATAAATATACTTAAAAATCTCAATGCCTTTCTTTCCCCCCTTCGTACGCAGAGAGCCAACGGAAGTGTAATTATTAATTCTGAATTATTTTGACATAATATTCGGAATAGTTTCTAAACATGTTATTTTATTAAACAAATACACCCAGAATAAAACATTTTACTAGAAAAAGTTACCAGTATTATTGTAAGTAATTAAACGATACTTAAAATAAATAAACATTGTCTGGAATACAATTAAAACTGTGTTCTTTGCCTCTTTTGTGCGGAAGTGGTCTAGTCGTCATCATTGTTAGATTCTTCTTGAATAAAAAGGAAATATATATTTCAAGAGGCTTATTACATCCTACTTTTTTTCCATGGAGACAAGTCACGATGTTCCATAAAGAAGATCTTGTGGGGCATTAGCTAGACTTTCTAAAGAACGTCTGTTTCCATTTTTCTTTCGGAAATTAATTTTTCAAAATGTCATTTCTGATAAGAATGTAGTTTTATATCTGATAGCAAATGGTTCAGCCTTCTCAATTCGGATCCATCTCTGCCCGTTAACTGGATCACCTTCGACACTTTTTTCCCTATTCCAATGGAAGTCTTCATTGTTCATTGCTGTGAGAAAATACTTGTTTTCCTGAAGCTAAGAGTGATAGCGTACCAACCACTTAGAGAAAAGATGTTGTTACTAGTTTTTTCTCCTTTCCTAGTTTTTGTTCCTCCTTTCCTAGTTCCCCCTTTGTTCTCCTTTCCTAGTTCCTAGGTTTTGCTCCTCAATAAAGGAAAAATCTGAATCATTCGGAAGGTAACTGTGTCCTGGTACAAGGAAATTTAAGTCAATACTTTTAGTGTTACCACTCTGATTTTGCAGATATTTCACAAGAGAGAGAACAATGTTGATGTTGCGATTATTGCTATTTCTTAATTGAAATAAGAAAGTAACATAAGAAATATCACGTACACAAACACTGTGAAGTTGAAAAACACGAAACAGTTTAGTTCAGTTCAAAACAGTTCGGTTAAACATTTGATGTGATGGAGCCAAGGAGTTAATCACACTGACCACCGAAAGAACTCATGTGCCAGAGCAGTTAGCACATTCTAACGACAAACCATATAAATGTGGAGCTCGCCCTCTTGGTCACTGACAAATATTTACTTGTGATTGATTGATTGTGATTCCGGGCGCGTTAACTAATTAGGTCATTAGTCTCGTAAGTGTAGTGAGTATTTTTTCCCTCGGGAGTTGGCGGTGATATTTTCCCGCTGGATGGCGAGATCCGGCGCTGACCTACCGTCGTCTAGCGAGGCTTTCCCCCACCACGTATCTCCCACCAGTGGGGCACCGCCCCAGCCGTGACAAGCTCTAAGCTCCCGACCGGTCTCCCGACATGCGTGGTAGTGTAGTGCATGCTAGTATAAATGTGTTTGTAAGGGGGTGAGGATAGGACAAGGAAGAGGAAGGAAAGATCGCACGCGGTCCATGGCCCGTTTGTTAGAACACGGCATTCGCCTGGTGTTGATCGGAGAAACCACGGAAAACTGCCAATCAGAGCAGCCGGCCACTAGAATTCTCCTCGAGACAGCGACTGCATTCAACCTAATTGAAAAGTTAGTGTCGAAAATCCTGCGGCCTTTTGGATTCGAACCTAGGACCTGCAGGTCAGAGGGTCAACAGTAACATGAGTTGATGCACTGAGCGATCTCTCCCGGTATTTACGTGTGGAACACAACCATGTTATTATTCAGAATTTTTTAAAAATTGGAATTAGACTGACTTCTGAACGCCTCAATTATGGGCAACAAATTTCATTTGAAGAAAAAATCTCTATCTTCAATTTTGTAGTTGTAGGAAGACACCGAAAACAAATCTATCTTTTAAAATTCTCAAAAATTCAGAGTTAACCGTGAAAATCGGATCTATGCCACCTTTATACGTGTATTTCACTCTATTCTTACAAGAAATTTAAAGAAAATATTTGAGCCATCTTGGGGGAAATTTTGAAAATTCCTCAGTGGCTTCATGTACTCCGTATTTACGTAGCACGTATACGAGAATGTAAACACAATAAAACTTTTGTATGGCATGTAGAGGGGAAATATAAATCTGCGCCCGTTTTCTTCAACCCGAGAATCCCTTCCCCCCTCTTTTACTGTACGTAGTTGGACGATGAACTAAAGAAACAACAAAGAGACGATTGAAAACAAGACTTTCTCGATCCCCGATTATAAAACTTATTTGCATCAGTAAACGAACTCCAGATTTGGTTTCATAGTATTGCAAACAGAATAGCAACCCACACCCTCGGCTCTACTTCTACCAAAACTAGCAAAAGGAGACTCCAACAAATCGTGCGTGTATAAAGGTAAATAAAGTTCGATATATTATAAGGGAGGTCTGGCCTTCTTTGCCTTTTCTGAAAAAACACCTCTGATAGCTATTAAATCATTTTTATGGAGGAGAAGTGTTAAATACAGTATAGGATGTAGTGGTTTTATTATAATCAAAATCAACATTCCATCTTTAAAAAATCTCAGTTATCTCCTGTTCACGTCTTCACAGTAATTTCCCAGAAATGAATACTTTTTTATGCAAAACTGTGTAGATAGCAATAGAGTGTGTACTCGCTCAGGACAACGATGTTACCGTTCCTTATTTACGGAAGCGACAAGTAAGGCTTATTTCTAAAGTAAAAAGAAATGCGAAAGTTAATAATAAAAACTATTAAAATAAATACCTTCTGCTCTTTTCCTTGGGACAACAAACAGTAAAGAATATACTCAGAAATAAACATCCCGAGTATCAACGTCTTCTTAAACGCACTCATTAAATGTACGAGTACAATCGGTCATCTCAAGAACATATTTAATTTTCTCACGTTTGCGAAAACAAAGCTAACGTTTTGTGAAATTGAAATTTTATTTGGAACCCATTCCTGAATGTTTCTATCTGCGAAAACTATAGCATTCAAGTTTTGTGTAGGTTTTTATTTTTTTCCTTGTAAGTTCACAAACCTTTAAATTCCGGACCGTTACTTATTATTCGTACCGTTTGATAGATGTTAAAGACATCACAAATACGTTTTCTGCTGCGAATCTATTTTCATAACTAATTTCTTAAACTCGAATATTAGAGAAACTATCTAGCAAACCACATCAGAAACCATTTTTAAATGTATATTATTGTAGTACACACAGAAGTTTATATATAGAGATGGCGGCATCAGTACATGAGAAAATATCTCTCGCTCTACATCAGGATTTTAAAGCCCGGTCTTTGCATTCCTCTAATTTGCGTTTATCGAGACCCGTCACGACAGGTGTCATGTTATTTCAATATGGGTTGATTGCAACCTTGACAGCCGATAAAAATGTCACTATTTTCCAGTTTTGCGTGTTTCCCAAGCACAGTTGCGCCCCAAGCGCCAGAAATAAATTGCATGCAACAACTCCAATTAGTCGATTATCAACATTAGGAACAACAACTATAAATGGAAAACACAAGAATATCTTTAAAATCAGAATTAGAAGGAAACTACTCTAGCTCATTCATTTATAATGAAAGTTACAACTTTTTTCCAGAAAATTCTGTCAGTATGAAACCGTAATATGGTTAATTATGAGTTTATTATGTGTTTGTCTGTGTATTTGCCATGCCCAAGTAGTCTGCGGCGGAACTAAAACTACAAGAAAAAAATATATTTCGGTTGACGGTGATCGCAAACATTAAATTTAGAGAAAACTAGTAGTGCTACAACTTTCTTGTATTATATGTAGGGTTTATATACTATTCTATTAATGCAACATGTATCCTGCTAATTCTCCGGACGTTTCTTGAAAAACTATCAGTAAAATAAGCTCGTGAGATTTCAATTTTCGAAATATCAAAGATTTTAATGTAGTGCGCACTTTGCTTTATTTAGCAAAAAATATATGTTAAGATAAGCAGACAATTTGAAAAAATATCTCAGTGTAAGGGTTTTCCGAAATTTTGGTGAATATTTGTTGGAATTTTGCAGAATTACATAACTTTCTTCATTATACGTTTATATTTGGTGTATACCAGAAATTGAAATATACACTCTTTCCAGAAGAATACAGCGTATTATGTCTAAATTATCATATGAAGTAAATAATAATATGATTTCTCTTCCTCCTCGTTATCATTATCTCATTAATATAAACCAATTTGAACCAATAGAAATCAACATTTCTGTTATTCATAAAGAGGAAAATCCGAAGTACCTGACAGTTATTTAATCTTTTACACATTCAAGGAAATATTTTTATTTGCGAAAATTAACTCTCAAAACAGACGAGTCCAAGTTTCAGGAATATTTCAATAAAATAAAAATTAGCGTTTGGCATTCATTACTCAAAACGTTTAAGCTTCAAAGGATTGTGTGATGGCTGGTGGGAGCATCTTAGCTGGAGCAATAGTACACAGGCCTCTGGGGCTTTACCAAGCTACCAGGCGCGGCAACTCGATCCAAACGGGAGCGAAATGATGCAACGATTTCCATACTTTAAACATATACAAGAAAATGTGTTAACATGCTCGTGAGAATTGAAAAGGGAAAGAAAGATAAGTAATTAATCGTAAGCAAATTACCGAGATAAAAACCATTTACTTCCCCTTTTTCAATATCTCATTCTAGCGTATGAAGTGTTTGTTGTTCAATGAACGTATATGTATTTCCATCCAACTGAAGCTCGTGGGAACCGGTTTTCCATAATTTGCAAAACGAGTTACCTAGGAAACAAGAAAAAAAACGAATGACTGATGAGAGAATTATTGACCTAGTGAGCACATACGCCTGCGACTTTCGTGATGATTTCGAAATTTCATTAAAGAGTATCACGTTACACACACGCACACACCGTCGCAGCATCGATCTCGCGACTCGGAGAACGTAATGCTGGATGATTTCCATCTGACATAATCTACGTCCCTTTCAGAGGCAGAATGATAGATTTGTTTTGTGCATGCAGGGTATCACACGGAAAAGCGCGGGCCACTCCGTCCCCAGCTGCTCCTGAGCCCGAAGAAAGTGTAAGCGATGCCCGGACGCCCCCCCCCCGCCCTCGAGTGCAGCGCCCCCTCCGCCCCCGGCCCCCGCCCCCTCGCGGCGCCCTTATCACCCACCTCCAAGAGCAGACGCCGCAGGCGCCGGTCGCGTCGCCACACGGCTCGAGGAATGCGCCGGAGAACGCTCCACAGGCTGCATAGTGTTCCGAATGCGGTGGAGGGCGCTACTTCAAAAGCTCTCCTACAAATTATTAGGGAAAGGAACACAACTCAAACTGTATACAATAGGACCAAATGAGTACATATTTGTTCAAATTATTAGTTTTGGTTTTCTGTTTTCAAGTTTTTTTTACTTCTCAAGCACAATTCACAGTAAAATAAAGATGTTCCTACACCAAATTACTTATAATGAGCGGTCTTACACATTTGCAACGACTGAAACGTAATTTTATCAATTTCAATAAATAATATATAGATTTAATTAAAATAGTTATAATGTATTGCGTACTTTTGTTTCAAAAACAATCACAAAAATAGCATTTTGTATGGAATATTTTTTTATGTCGGTATTCAGTATTTGTGTCTTTCTTCTCACAAAATTAATGCAGCTTGATTTTAAATCGACTCTGGTGTACCGTAACCTATTGATTTACTCACTCAAATGATGTTTGATTGAAGTGTTCTTTTCAATTTCTCCTTCATTAAGTTCCAATGGCTTTCTATGGGGATCATGTTGGAGCATGCAAATAAGATATCTTAATTCACGAGAATTTTTGGCCAGTTTTAGCTTGGTGGCAAGGTGTAAACAGACGGGTCGTCATTACAACAGATTGCTGTCTCTGTTAGATCTTTGAGAATTAAATTTGGTGTCATTTCATCGTTCATCTGTGATATTCTGCGGGACACATTGTGTAAATGCTACTCACTCGTCTGGTGTATTTTATCGTAAGACGCTTTGTTTCACTGCAGGGGTCCGAATATCAAGACTTCATGTAATGCCTGTTGGAAACGTCTTTCATTGGAGACCGCATGCGACATTTTTGGGAAGTAATTTAAGGCAATGCAAACAAAGCTGACCTAGAGAAGCATGGCTCAGCAATGTGGCAAACCGTCAGTTTGAAGGCTTTTGGGAGTTTAAAGTAGAGTATGCAATAAAAAAGGTTCGATGATTTTTTTCAAAAAGATTACGTTATTCACTTCATAAATAAGTTAAGTCACGAGAAACCAGGGTCCTATTGATCAGTGTCCTATTTATTAGACAGAAAACAATACTTGAATATGACGGAACTGTGAACATCGACGGCGTTTTAGAGTTAAAACACCGTAATTACAGGAAGTCTGCACGTTAACAGATTACACAGGCCTGCAAATGTAGGTCATAAAAACTTTTTTAAATGTATAAAAAATATGTAATTTTTAGGGTGCTGATCACAATACGGAGTATTGCCATAACCAAAACAACATGTAATTATAGTACTCGCTTACCATATGCAGAAAATTGAGATATTGCTGGTACCTATTGTAAGTCAGTGACATAACCATTTCAGAAAAGTATGCTATTAGAAGATTGATGGCAGATTAATGCTTAAAAATGACTTTCAGTTCTCTAAAAGATTCGTATTAGATAACAAAATAAGATATTATTACTTTTTGTTGTGTGTCTTAATTTGAACAGATTTGTAGTACGCAAAGATAGATTCAAAGCGATCAGTACCGTTACACGGTTTGAAATAGGAAAATGGGGCATCAACAATAAAACAATA
Source organism: Acheta domesticus (assembly GCA_031308135.1). Taxonomy (NCBI): domain Eukaryota; kingdom Metazoa; phylum Arthropoda; class Insecta; order Orthoptera; family Gryllidae; genus Acheta; species Acheta domesticus. The sequence goes on along the minus strand of JAHLJT010008446.1, from coordinate 125,559,812 downwards.
GTCTTAATGGTGCACCAAAACATCATCAGTGCACATAAAAAGATACATCTCAAGTATGGTCATTTTGCGGAATAACGGTTTTCGCGAAAGAAACGTCTCCTGAGCGGAGACGTTTCTTTCGCGACCAAAGAGAAAATTACACTTTGCATATTTATTAAACATATTTCTTCAGACACAAGACCCTGGGTGTGTACGGGAACAGTCCAGTACGCAGTAGGCACCTTGCTGGCTGAACGAGCGAGCCAGCTCTAGATCTTATCGTGTAGTACCTTGTCGAACGTGTACCCTCCAAGGGACATTAAAAATGGCATATCCAGGAGAACTGACCCCATGCGGATGAAAAAAAACGTCAACCCCCTTCCTTGTGAGTCTGAGACTGGGAAATCACTATGGAGGATTTCCGCGTGATGGGCTAAGAGGCGGCCAGTCTAGTGAGAAAGAGATCCTATCATGGTCTCTTTATGGTGCAAGAAACGCAGACGATGCTAAAGATAGCATATTAGGAAACTTTCTTCATTTCCCCAAATTGTACCTTATTAGAGGTCGATTTTTTTTGTTTAATAACATATGCAAACGAGGTCTCTGATAAGTTAAAATTCTCCATCGAAGTCACTTGTTTCCACCCCCAGCATTTTTCCTAGTGCGCTCCGTTTGCACTACCCTCATCTGAGTGCCTTGCGCAGGGGTTTCCGAAAAAATTTGCTGCTTCGATCACTTTTTAAAACAATGGTTTGCTTCATCGAGCCCTTTAATTTTTTCTATATATGCAGCAGAAAAATTATCATAATACAAACTGCATATAACTGACTTAGAGATAACAATTAAACGATTATGAACAAGGTTTCGAAAAATGATTACATTACTTTATTTTAATTTTTGTAGTATTACGATTTTAATTTTACGAATACAAACAAGTTTCCAAAGACTAAATACAGAGTATAATTGCGCTAGTGTTTTATTTTATTAATGTGAATGGTGCAAAATTCCAAAAAAATGAGCAAATTTGCAATTTATTGTTAGGTTTTTGAAGATTTTATAAATAAAAAGAATAATAAAATTCATAAATATTTTTGGAACCAATGAGATCTTGATCTTTATTATATCAATCAGTCATCAGTGCATATTTGGATATGGACCCCCAATCGACCCCTTATCATCGACCCCTCTAAAATGTCATCGATCCCCGGGGGGTGTATTCCGAACCCGTTGGGAAACGTGGGTTTAAAATAATGTATAGGCAGATATAAGGGCGAATACTCTGAACATCAACTAAGTTTTAGATCTGGCAGATCCACTGAAAGTGGAATAAACACATTAGCTAACGAAATACAAGTAGTGAAGGAAAAATATTGCATTGTTGTCTTCCGAGACACCTCCGCAGCATCTGACTGCGTGGTAAGCCTCACTTGTGGAATGGGCTTAAACATTATTTGCAAATCTGTTTAAATTAATGTAACAGTGTTTATTGGAGAACCGAGTATAGAACATATGGCAGGTGCGGCGGGGAAATACATCATTGTATAATTAAGGGTTACCTACAAGGCTAAATATGAGCCAACATTTTGGAATATACATTTAGATCCATTACTTAGAAAAAAGCCCCTCGGATAGCTCATAGACAGCGTGCTAGCTTTCCATGGTGTGATCTCGAATACGATTTCCAATCGGGCCCAAAATAGAACTGTCTTTCATATACAATCCTCTGGCTTTCTCTAGTTGTGTGACGAACTAAAAGTTCAGGTAGGCCAAGAATACTAGACACGATTATGGGAGTACGCCATGCTCACATGTCTCCCTTATTCCCAGAAGAGGATAACAAATGAAAACTGGGCCCAGGCCTGGTAACAGCGATAGTTGCCAGAAGTCAGATTAATCCGACACTAGAATGACAAATACAAACAAATACTTAAAAATTTGAGTGAAAAATAACCCTTTGTCACATACATAGGCGGGGTTGCTTTAGCCATCTCGGGAGACTGGAGGTAAATTAGAAGAAGAATCTTTCGATTTACCGGTGATTGGTGAAAATGGTGGAAATGCAAATCTCGAACACGAATCAACCATCATTGTTACGACATAATTTCCAAGAAGGTATACGGGGACATTCTTAAACAATAATAGATCTCTACAAATTACACTGGTGTTTGTGAAAATTGCAACACCCAGAAGGAATGGTCGGAATCACTTAAAACTCGGTGGATGTGTAGAATAGTGTATCCACAAGAGGTGATTAAATTTGTATAGAGTGGCGTGCACGGTGACCTAGCAGCGCCCTCCTTTGTGTGACAGGTCAGATCAGACGCCAGACTAAATCGGTGTAGAGCCGTCAAATGAAATGGAAACGTGCCAGCAAGTGCCGGTATGCCTCGTCGACGCTAAATGGCGCAATATCAACATCTGAGTGAGTTCGGATGGGACAGAACGATCGGACTCCAAAAAGCGAGATGATCATACCTTGACATTGCGGCTCGAACGGAGCGCGCTGGTACGACAGTGGTCCATGTGTAGAACCAGTGGATAGAGGAGGGTCGTACACAGCGACGAGTGGGTATTGGACCACACAATGTGACCACAGCGCAAGATGACTGACACCTTGTCCGCATGGCCATAACAAACAGAATGGCGTCGTCCACAGTGTTGGCTCGTCTTTGGAGCTCTGAAATGGGTGTGATCATGTCTGCGTCGACGGTTGGACCCCGTTTGCTGGACTGGCGGCGCGCATACCACTACTTTGAAGTCCGTTGACCAGAAACCGCCAACGCTTAAGACAGCAACGGGTACATGAACGCGTTCACTGGTGTGCTGAGTGGCAAAATGGAGTACTTTCGGACGAATGCTGCTTCAAACTGTTGTAGAGCGATGGCCGCGTCCGTGCTCGACGCTTCCGTGGTGATCCCAATCTGCCAGCCAGCATTGTTCCGCGCCATAGCGGACTAACACCAAGTGTGATGTTTTGGGGCGTCATTGCTACAATATACGATTTTGCCTCATACGTATTGAGGGAAATCTGAACACCAACCGCTGCATCAGGGAGGATTTAGAGCCCGAAGTACTGCTCCTCCAGCAAGTAGCTCCACATGCCACAATTCAGCAGGACAATGTCCGATCGCAAGTGGCGAGGAATGTGCAAGCTTTCTGCGAAGAACGTCAGGTACCACTGCGTCCCTGGCCTGTACGTTCGCCTGACCTATCACCCATCGAACACGTCTGGGATACGATCTTGGGCAACTTGTTCATTTTGATCCTCCTGCAGCTACTGTCTATGCTTTGTGGTGACGCAAGTATTCTGCGTGCCAGTGTGTTCCCCAGCAGCATTCCAGGCTCTCTCTGAATTAATGCCACGACGTCTAGAGGCTCTGATTGCAGCGTGTGGCGGCTTCACATCGTACTAAATACTCACGGTGGAAATGCAGGTAAAGTGCTGTAATTCTAATCATTTGTATATTGTGATGTTCCTAATCTGCGGAATAAATTTCATTACAATAGTACGCCCCCTTCTTGGTGTTGCAATTATCACAAATACTAGAGTATATTGCAAGGCAGGATACTCCAAAAGGATGAATAGGATATTTATGTGTTAATGCAGATCGTATTATCTTTTATGTCAACCTCCGGTACAATAAAGCAAAACTATCTTGTTTATAAAAATGAGAAGAGAGACATCTCATCTCCAGGAGAGAACGTGAAAATAATGTGCTTAATTCCGTTAATGGGACATAATTATGAAAGACCCACAATAATGCCAGCTGCCATCTATCGCCGTCAAAAGTACATTTTTTGACATTTATATGTTATTCGGTTTCCAAATAGTAGAACCGAAATATTAAGGTAAGAAGACCAATAGTCGACAAGTTAAGGGAAGAAACGTAATTGTGTTAATCCTCAGATTATACTTTCAAATAACAAAGCATTGTATTTTTTGACACCTAAAGGACCCTACATTGTAGTAAGTATGTATTCTTGGTTAAACAGGGAAAATATTTTTGAAAGTAAATATAATTTTAACCCTCTGGAACTTCACCTGTAGTCGACAACATAAAATACACAGAATCCTAAAGCTGACCCATGAGGTACCTATACCTGACACCCTACTCACATCATTAATGAGAGACAAGTGTGACTTGGGTATGCTTTGATAATGTGTCTAAACAAAAAAAGACCTTTATGTAAGAGTAAAACTTGCTTTATTATCATACATTTTGAACATTAATACCATACATTTCCTTCGCTCTGATTGGCTGTTTGAAAACATACCTTACTCTTTCCCTCCTTGCAATCAGTTGTGGGATCTCAACATTCCCAATTACTTGGTTAAACGAAACGTATGAAATGTCATTTTCTTCTACAAATTACTTTTTTATTGAACCAACAGTTTCCGAACGGATTTTTTAACACATCATCCATTGGTTCTTGAACTATACAAACACAAATAAATGTTGTTATTGGTTGCTGACAATACTAATGAATCTTTCTAGGGCCCATGTTTCATCTGGAGGCAAAAAATTGTGTAAGCCTCCTGAAGTTGCATGCTCAGTACTTTAAGTTGACACGTATGTCCACTATAGGAGCAGCTGTAATTTACTTTTTTCCACAAACAATTCATAAAATAGCATTATTATACATCCTGTATCCTAATAATGCACATAAACCACATAGAAAATCAAAGAGGACGTATCCTAATTCTTATGATCAACACTAACTTTTCTTAACTCTGTCTCTAGCTCTGCTTCAAATTTAGTCTCACTTTCTTCCATCCGGCACTCTGCGTGACTGATGCAATACGATGCAATCCATGCAGTACTTATATACTACATATAAGAAGTTTTTCCAAGCAGAAATAAGGACGCAGAAAACAATTTACTTTCAAGGAATGGTGAATACAATTTTTATCCACGTCTGTAGCGTATGCAGGGGTAGAGAAGCTGGTCGGCCGTGCGTTTTACACCAGCGACGCGAGGCACACTGCATGCGGCGGTCGCACGCACTATTCACCGGGATGACCATGCTTTTGGACGGAGCTACAAAGCGGCCTTATTTCCCCACGTCGAGAACGGTCGCGTATGCCGCATCCGAATACAGCGATATGTACCCAGTCTTCGGTCCATGCCGCAAGAACGCCCGTGCTTAATTTCGCGAGTACCACTATTTCCACGTCCCACCTAACGCGAATCTGTGTCTCAACGCAACATGCCCAAGTGGTACGCATTTTGTTGCTGCCTAGAAACCACGTGACGGCTTTAGATTTAGATTGCTTTTCTTCGAGTAACGTGAAGATGTATGAGACGCTTACTGAATACTCGAGGACATCGTGTTTGTGCTTGGGGCCGTGGCTAACATGAGCAGCAGCATATTGGGGCGTAGCAGTTCGGTAGGTTACCTTCATGCTCTGAGGCTACTTTAAACAGTTTTACATAATATTTGTAATATTTAAAATGAATGCTTGTAATTGTGCAATGAATACATACAAGTCGCATTGACAACAGTATTTTAAATTGGCCTGTAAGATATAAAGTATTTGTTCAGTTCATCTATGCTACTTTAATGAGATGTCAAAAAAATTAGGCTTTCGCTATTGTTTTTTACTTTCTGTATTCGCAGATTGTCGTCTTTATTCTCTCGTCTGGTAGTTGCGCTCAAATACGAGTAGTCTTAGTGGTCCTAGTAGGCCTCAATGGATGTTTTGAAAATAAGTCACGAGCACCATCATATTTGATACTCCTCATCAGTCACCGAAAGGAATTATTTTACCCCCTTACCTTATCGCAAGTATAGAAGTATCCAACTGTCGTGGTTGCAGATTCTGAATCAGTCGGTGTCATGCGGAACTGTACCTGCAGTACGAGTGAAGTTAGTATCTGGTTTGCATGTGTCTGAAAAACATTAATACATTACAGTTCTGTTTTTTATGAAGTGAAATTCCCCACATGATCTGCAGAATTGAATCAATTGGATAAAATGCAATTCATCATTTCACATCGAATATGTGCGAATCAATCCGATCACCTCTGTAACGTTTGGGGAATATTTACACCCAAACTTCAAAGGAAACAAAATACTTTGACTGTCGTGTTTGGGATCAGGACAAACCATGGGCTGCTCACCAGTGTTATCACCTGTACAACGAACCTTAGGTTAGTATGACTGTTGATAATGTAGATACCTTTTTCAATAAAGGATGAGACACTGATATTGTCTGGTATCAATGTTTTATTAGAGCTTAAAGATCTTTTTCGATAGCTTAGCTATAATCATCAGAGCTATCTGAAAAAAATTACAAAATTTTGGAACGAAAGTTGCATTACAAAAGGTTTAACGGAAGAAGTTAAAGTTCAAGGGTTTAACAACTTATGAAACTTAATTTTGTTAAACCTTTGAACTTTAACTTCTTCCGTTAAACCTTTTGTAATGCAACTTTCGTTCCAAAATTTTGTAATTTTTTTCAGATAGCTCTGATGATGATAGCTAAGCTATCGAAAAAGATCTTTAAGCTCTAATAAAACATTGATACCAGACAATATCAGTGTCTGAACCTTAGGTTGTGGCTGTATGAAAAACTTTAATCATTGTTATTCGCTCTACCAATGTTGTGAAGATTATCAACAAACCATGTCTGCATTTTACTGCAGGAATAGGCGTATACTATTTTAACTTGTTCTTACCTCATATGATGCATGCTAATCATTTTTTAGTAATATAACCTGAGTGACAATGTGGAAATTAGTAAAGGATTTTGTTTGTTTCAAACTAAATATGTTAATAATATTTTGACCTTGCGTGATAGAAACTTTTTATAATCATTTTCGGAATCAGTTTGATCATTTTCTCGAAATCATTTACTTTCATCCTGGAAGTATGAAAAACTTTTTTTGTTCCCTAGTGTTATTAGTCAAAAGTGAAAGTCCCTTGCATCCATGTCGGGCGAGAACACCGTACGCCTAGCGCTTGCGCTCTGCCGGGATCAACATCCCCTGTAATGTAAAAATAGGTCAAGTTTAGATTTAAGATTTTTTCTAGTAAAATCAGAAATTCAAAATCATCGCAAAGTGTTTCACAGCGTTGTCCATGATACGGCATGATATCGCCAATGGTCCAATCCCCTTCCCCGTTTCAAAGTAGCCAGGCAAACTGCCAATATCAGCAATACGAGGAAGTCAGGAGTGGATCGCCAGAGTAATGAAAATATGGCCCGCGACCATATTAAAGATGTTGCCGATCCGGTGGCCGAGATCGCTAAGTCAGTAGTGTCGTAGCGATCTTGGACCGAAGGATCGTGGATTCCAATCCCGCTTCACGCATGGTTGTGTGTGTTTCGTGAGTATGTGGGTTGCCTATTTGTAATATGTAATATACTTCCATGTCCCTTGTGGTTGGCGTCAGGAAGGGCGTCACGCCGTAAAACATTCGCCACATCCGTGTAAAGATGGAGTGTGTGAAAATTAATAAAAATGAGCCCACACTCATTAGCGTATAACGGGAAAAGGCAGAGGAAGAAAAAACATATGGTCGGCCCCGTAGCCGAGATCGCTAAAGCAGTAATGCCGTAGTGATGTTGGACCGTGGGGTCGTGGGTTCGAGTCCCACCTCGGGCATGGTTGTATGTGTTCGTCCTTTCACCCCCTATCATCACCATATCGTTTCATTCTCACACCATAACCTTACATCCAATAGTGGCCGCTAATGACCTAGTAGTTGATGCGACCTTAAATAAAAAAAAGAACCATATTAAAGATGTTACTTCCTACTCACGTTAATGCTCCAATGAATGCATTTTTCGTAATCCCCCGTATAACTACACAATTCAAAAGAAAGGTTTTTTTCATTAACACAACTTTCCCCACATTATTAGATCTTTAAATAATTTAATGAATAGTTTTTTAAAATATTGGTATTTTTCGCATTATTTTGAATTAACTACACATTTTTCAACAAATATGTAATTCAAGTTACCTCAAATACCTTTTCCAAATATTTGTTTTACATTTTTGTAAGTATAGAACATAATACACTAAATTATAAGGTAGAAGTGCCATTTTCATTAACACTTTTTTTCAGTTTTCAAATATTAAAGGCATACTTTGTTTTTTTAAACTCCCGCACTTCGTTTTATGGAGAGTTTTCCAAGAAATAGAAGTTGCCAGAGACTACAAGAACGGTCTGGGGCTATAGTCGCAATGTTTTCGAAGGAAGATCAGAAGGAGAGATTAAACATCGAATGCCCTGAAGATCGCAATACACGAGACACGACATGCAGCAATGCCCAAGCTTTTTGTGATTGTATTTATTCAGATTTGAAACGTTTGCCTTGTTTACGAAATTGCCTGATTCTAGAAATAAAACTAACAAGAAATGTCGGGATAGTCACTTTTTTGTTTCTGTACATGATTGGAACTTAATACGTTAACGCTCTTCAGGTCTTTCTTTGCTTGTTGTGATAGTAGTAATAGGTTCGAGGGATGTGGGTTGTCATTTGCTACAAAAGATATGTGTAGTTTACTGCCAATAAAAATAATTTTCATATTATTCGGGAGCGAAAATGTATAATTTTCAAATGTTACTAATTACGCTTTCTTGGTACCTTTATTCATTATTCAACAACGAATAGAATAAGGGTGTTAACAAAAGGGCCTATCATAACATTTTTTCCAAACTCAAGGTAGGGGAATTTTCAAAGAAATACCTTTGAAGCGTACATATTGCGCATTTATTATTTAAGAAAAGAGCAAGTCAAGCACAAACGAACACGTGTGAATTTTATGACAGTTTGCAATGAATCCAATTTCAAACAATTTTACAAAAAGCTTTTAAATGGCAAGGAGCTACGGATCAATTCATGGATCAAAGTCTTTAGTAGGATTTCATACTGTAAATTTGTCGTGTAAAAGCGTCCGTGTAGCACGCTGCACTGCATCTTACTGGATAAGAAATGACAATCTAGGAAATCATTCATAACATTAAAGACTTGCACTCGCTTAACCAGAAACAAAACAATCATGATTTTTAAATTAAATACCATTTCTGTCGCTTAGGCGGAGACATTGTTACCGCCGGTCGCCGTCGCACTATGCCCTTGTGCATTAGTCTATGTCCAGTCGCGTAGCGGATTGCATCTTCGCGCAGAAAGGCATTTGAACATGCTACCGCTGCATAATATTTAATTGAAAGACGCCGTCATGCATTGAACACACGTATCTGCTACCTGCAACGCAAGAGAAAAAACTGGACAACACCACATTTCTCAAAGAGTCAACAAATTCGTTATGGAATGAATTCACGGAGGCCCGAGACTTCGGGGCAGTGGCAAGCTGTCAGCTCGCCTGTGAAAGGCCAGAATTCAACTAGGAGAAAAGGGTACTCGAGGCCATTTGTCCCTACTTCCATGTTCCACAGAGCATCCTGAAGAGTGTTTTCCAAAAGCAGACATTTCTAAATGCATTCCTTGCGGAAGTAGGAAGCGCGTCGTATCAGCTCACCGATTATCCCTAAGCAAGAATAATTTCCTAGGTTGCTTTAAGAGAGCTCATTGAATACCCACGGTTCCACCAAAAGCTTTTCTGAGGGAACCTGCACGAGGAAGCTACTATCAATTATCATATTTGAGAAAGAAAATGTTCATACCAAATCGTGTACAATCACTAACCGGGTTATCTAATGCAGACTGATGTTAGCGTAGAGCTGCTCGAAATGAAACTCGCGGAAGCATCATTTGAACTGTTATTTTCCTGATTCTGTCTTGTCATTAATCCATTTAACCGATTTTAGCAAATCCATTGAGATAAAATATTACTGTGCGAATTGTGTAGACAAAAAAATATAACATTTCCTGCTGGCTCTAAACAATATTTAATTCAAATGAAATTAACACATTGTTCTTGTCTGTACGTCTTTCAACAACAATTTTGATTTATTATACTTCGTGAAATTTCAATAAAAAATGACGTGAAATCGATATACAGAATGAGTCACGTAACTTTAGCACCTCCTATAACTTTTGAACGGTTGAAGATATTGCAATGCAGTTTTCACGGAAGTGAATGAGGGAATGGGGCTAATTGATATGTGTATTGATGTCTCTTTTATCACTTGTATTTTAAGAGATATTTGAGGTAACTTTGTTTTTTCAAATGGGACTATACATATTTTTTCAGTCTATCATGACAAGCGTAAAAAGACGAATCCAAAGATATGAATGTCATATGTTAGATAAGCGTTTTTTTTGAATAATTGTGATTTTTTGCGACTAGTGTTTAACGGATATTTTCATTGTAACTGTCAGCCCCACAAGGTTACGCAGCGCTCCCCCAGCAAACGCGGGATCGGGGAAGGGAAGGGATTTTAGTACTTGAGGATACGAAAAATATTCACAGAACTGTTGCATTTTTTCCTGAACTCTCCTTTCCATCCTGATCCATTTTCAGATATTTTGTGTTTCTTAGGGATTGAAAATACGGATTTGTCTTAAGTAGTATTTATTGAAATAAGATTATTTCTATCCCTAAGTTAATATTATATTCTTATTAGCATTGAAATTGTTTGCTCAAAATACGCAATATTTTTTGTACAGTTTTAATTATTTATTCTTATTGTGCTTTGTTTCAAGATCCTATTAATACGTATCTTATGAAACCCCATTAAATGGAGTTGAAGTTATAAACAATTTTATTACGATACAAACTTATAACAAATCCTTATTTTCCAACCTTTAATTCCTTCAATCAAAGAAAGTCGAAACTCTGAAAATGCGGAATGATGGAAAGCACAGTTCAGGAAAAAACTGCAATGGTTTTGTGAATATTTGGAATATGATTCATATCTTCAAATCTCCCTTCCCTTGCCCGGGCGCGCGTTGCTGGTGGAGCGCTGCGTGACCTTGTGTGGTGGACTATTCAAAATGTCCGTTAAACCCCAGTCGCAAAAATCAAAATTAATCAAAAAAATGCTTATCTAACATATGGTAATATGTACATCATTGTATTTGTCTTTTTACGATCGTCAGGGTGGACTGAAAAAATATGTATAGTTCTATTTGAAAACAAAGTTACCTAACAAATCTCGTAAAATACAAGTGATAAAATAGAAATTAATGCACGTATCTATTAGCCCCTTCGCCTCATGCACTTCCGTGAAAACTGCATTACAATAACTTCAACCATTCAAAAGTTACAGAAGGTGCTAAAGTTACGTGACTCACCCTGTATACTTCTGAATTTGCCAATTGCCCAAAATTTCAGGGCCCTTTTAATTCAGAAGGGAAGAGAGAGAGAGAGAGTTTAGACATTACTTAAGTAAACGTAGGCAGTCCCACATTAAAACAAACATACGTAGTTTTATCTCTTCAATCTAGAAACAATCAACAAAATGGATACATACTCAATGATAGATGCCTGTCAAAAGTTTCCTCTACAATCTTACAGATTGGCGCCTTTTTATCCGTATTCGTTAACTGTATTCGGAGTGCAATAAGTCATCTTAAATATGTTGATATAATTCTCAAGCTTTCTGTTTAAATTAGACGCGCGTGTAAATTAGTCAGCATTACAAAAAAAAGAAAACATTGCTTTTCCCAAGAGTACACTACTGTCGGCTTGGACACTTGATAGCTTGTGACTCATTAACGATATTCGATCACGATCAATTCCATCTTTGCAATTTTCTACTATTAATTATTTGTCCCCAGTAATGACATGCATATTTTCTGACAATGCGGCGGGAACTTTTATAGTGTCATATTGCAATAGACTGAAAAAATATCCTGGAGATGCCGGGTATCGAACCCGGGACCTCTCGCATGCAAAGCGAGCGCTCTACCACTGAGCTACATCCCCGCTGAAGAAAATTGTAATATTTAACGCATATCCTTTTCTAAATGGGCACAAGAATTACGTCGAATTACAGCAAAATAATATATTTAGGAAGTAAAAAGATGATTCTATTAAGGAAGGTGGATTTTTAAAGAATTCAAACTTGGATTAATTAAAAAAAATTGATGAATGGCAAACTGGCTTAAGTGGCTCAGCGTGTCAATTGATGCCACTGCGATACCTCTGACCGGGTGGTCCTGAGGTACGAGTCCCTTAGGCGTCCCAGGATTTTCGAACCAAGTTCACCGACTTCAGCCGCTGTCAGACGGAGAATTCTAGAAGCCGTGCGCTGTGGTCGGTACTTTTCCGTGGTTTCTCCGATCAACACCAGGCGAATGCTGGTGCAGTACCCTAACAATCATCAATGTCAAAACAACACAACTATTAATGGGCGGTGGGCGAAGAATCTTTGGGTGACATTGGAAAGTAAAAAAAACGTAGGGGAAGACAAACATGTATCCTGTCACCGTAAGATCCCAGTCTGCCGTAAAATAAACTAGTGATACCACAGCAGCACATACTTTCTCGCGTTATTTATAAATTTGCAATTTTCGAAAATTTAGAGAGTTTAAAGAAAATGAGACCCGCGTCATTCATTTAAGCATCCTTTATTCTATCTGTGGAAAAGAAAAAGAAAATTAGCAGCAATTTTTGCGAAAAGCGTTAGTTTTTTAAAAAATTGGCTTGATTTCGCGCCAAATTGCAGGAAAACTAATATTTTCGGATAATTTAACATGAACTTATTCAAAGATCCGTTTTTAAGGATCAGATTTTATTAAGGTAAAAATCTATCTTCAATATTATAATTGTAAAGAGACGCCGAAAAGAATTGCTCTTCTGCAATTTTCAAAAATTAGGATTTCAATGAATTAGGACTTGCACAATTCCCTTCAGCATCCTTCGCTATCCGAGGACCTTCAGCATCCTTCGCTATCCGAGGACCAAGTGTGATCAAACAATTTGGCGGTTTTTGAGAAAATATCAAAAATATTTTAAGGCTTCATGTAAAAATTCCTTCAAAATCATGGCTGAATGGTTTAGGTGCTAACTCTGACCACAGACGAACAGACGTTTCGACTTCAATCCATTTTTCGCTACCAAGGAACATGGATTCTGGCTTCACCACGAAATAGAGAATTTTTTTCTTCAATTAGCAACAGGAACTTTTCATTACCAGGGTCCGGCAATGAGAGTTTTTCTACCTAAAATATACATTTTTCCGGTGCACGATTACATAACTTTCTGTTTTTACGAAGTACCTTCGTAAAGCGAAGTACCTTCGTAAAGGCGAGAAAATAAACAGAAACAAATATTAGTTTCTGAAAAATGTAGCGAAATGGAGACTTAAGTAGAAACATCTTCTGTGAGTAGACTGAGTTAAAAATGGCAAGCAATTTCAGAAATCAATTCGTGCTTTTCGTCTAAACAAGTAATTTAACAATAACCCGACAAAAAAAGGAAAACAAAAGTGTAAACACTACATAAGAGATCCATCACCCAATAATTGTGGACTAGATGCGAGAATTAAACAAGCAATATAATAATACTCAAATATCTATCAGTCATGATTCCATTTCATAGGTGTGTTGTCTACACATCATACCATCAGTTACTCTTCAAACCATTAGAAACACTAAGAAATTAAATAAAAAAACACAATTTAGTTTATACCATTTTATTAAATGTGTTCTATGAATGTCTATCTTTCACTTCTCTCTACGTTTCGAGATTTCTTTTCCTATGGCTATTTCCTTCTTGACTGACTTCATCTAAATATAAGAAAGGCAAAAACCATGACAACATTAACGAGTTTTAAGACAATCTATCAACAAAAACGTCTAATTTGTTAACTTCAAAAATGTTAGTGAAACATACATCAAATGAGTTATGAATTACAATATACTAATACATATCGAGGGTCATATTAAAATCTGAATTGAATGGAACTCTAAAACACCCTTAAGTCAGAACATCTGGGACCTGAAGTTTACGAACAGAAATACTGAAACCTTTTGAAGAAGATAATGTAGCAGGCAGGCATTATTACTTAACGTTTCCGGAAATATTCTTTAGAAATTCATGGAAGTACGTATTCGTAGCATTACCAAAGATCAACTGCTTGTTTTTCGTGTTCTCAGGCACGTCAACTACAAGGGTCAATAAATTATATTCAGTATGTTTTAATCTGTATTAATGTCCTATGTAAACACTAGCATTTTTTGATGTTACATTAAAAATATTTTAACTATAACTGGCAGTCAAATGTACCATTAAATGCTACTGTAGTCAATAGTACAGGGAGCATAGCGCATGCTATAGCCGGGAGGTGGGGATGTCTCCCCCCCGCAGAAACAGGAGATACGGCGCCGAAGGACACGTCGTCTTACGGTATTTCATCTTGCTTATTTCCCAAAAAAACAGTGAGCCTTCACCCCACCTGAGAACGGCTCTAAATGAAAGGTGCCGACATAAGTGGTAATTTAGTACACATACGAGTAAGTGTGTGTGCAAGCAGAAAGAAGGGGACAAGGATGAGGAAAGAAAGATCGTGCGCTCTCCATGATCAGTTTGTTAGGGTACTTCTCCGACATTCGCATGGTATTGATCGGAGGAGTCACACAACGTTACAGATAAGAGCCTCCTGTCACTAGAAATCTCTTCCAACGAGCGGCTGAATTGTCCTAGCTGTATATCTAGTGTCGACAATTCGTCTCCGTCGGAACTTGAATCCTAGTTCCTCTCGATCAGAGACAGTGCCGCGGATAAGGTTGTTGTAACGTCATTTCAGCCGGATAACCACAAGCCATTCAATGAGTTGTAACCTGCTAGTTTAATGAATGCATTATAATTCCAAAGATGTTATAAATATAACAATATAAGAAAGAGGGAAGTTAAAAAGTGAAACTTAGATATGGAATTAAACACTAGAGATTGGGTATTCCCCGTGATAAACATGTTTAAAAATAGTTGGGATATGCATCACAAATACAGGATGGTTATAACTAAACTTTCCCTACAGAACACGTTATAACATGGAAACGAATAATAGTACGAGTACCAAACTTGCTAGAATTACTGTCCAGAGTACGGAGTGCATGATTTCTATGCGTCACAGGCCACCAGCCGGTTCCAAAAATGGCCACCAGGCGCCATGATCGGGCATAATGCTGAATAATCGCACACACCGGACTAGTCGCCATGCACTTGTTGACGCGTCAACATGTGTTTGGACAAACGGAGTAGGGCATTATTGGTGAAACTCTTTTACCAAAACAACAGTAATGTTGCAGCTGCACTTCGACAGTGTCGCTGGCTAGAAAGGATTATGGAAGGGTCCTATTTCTCCACCTGCTTTGCGGAACATGATGAAGTTCGAATGAACTGGGGAACTGGGTGTCGCCCGGGAAGAGGCTGACGACCGGTGGAACCACAGGTGGTTGATGAAATCGCTGTTGCTCTGGCCGACAGTGCTGCGCGCAATTCTCGAGCGTCAAGCAGTGCGCGTGCGGTGTCCCGACAGTTGAACATCCCGCGGGCCACTGTACGGAAGGAGCTTCGAACCATTCTCAAATGGTATCCGTACAAAATCCATATGGTACAGCTACTTGCACCATCCGACGCACAACAACGTGTTGACTTCGCTCTCCACTTTCTCGCAAGAATTGAAATTGACGAGGACTGGCCTTGGTCTATCCCATGGACAGACGAGATACTTTTTCTCTGACAGGTCAGGTGAACACATAGAATTGCCGAGTGTGAGGATCTTCACAGCCAGGCAATGTGCATGATGTTCCTCTGCATGGTGAACGTGCCACCGTATGCTGTGGCTTCACGGTAGCGTTCATCATTGACCCATTTTTTGAAGAGCTGGCGGTCAAGGACCAAAGACGTGCAGTGTGACCGGCCAGCGTTACTGCGATATGCTTCGCCTGCATGTCATACCCGATGTCATGTAAGGCATATCAGCACTATGCCTCATCATAGTACCTGTTGGCCATATTTGGAACCGGCTGGTGGCGCTGTGACGCATAGAAATCACGCATCCCATATTCTAGACAGTAATACTAGCAAGTTTCGTACTCGTATTATAATTCGTTTCCTTGTTATAACGTACCCTGTAGGAAACTTTAATTGTAGCCACCCTGTATTTAAAGTAATCTTGGAAGGAAAGGTAGAAATGCTGATAACAACAGGGAAGGAGACGAATGACATGATTAATAAACATTAGCCTATGATGGGGCCAATTATCCAATACGTGGTTAGGCGAAAGAGCGGGCCTGATCGCCCGAGTCTCGCCACATAATAAAGTCACTATTATAAGGGGCAATTTTCGGGGAATTTATTCGCATAGCAGACAAATTCCAGTAAGAGCTTGTCTAACTTTGAATCAGGAGGTGGCACCGAAATAAGAAGTAACTGCCTTCGTCCTTACAGATTAAATTCAGCATCGGGTAGAAAGCGTTTTTTAATTGTCGAATTTATCTTGTACTCTGAAAGTGTAGTATTCAGAGTTTGATATTTAATTTTATTATTCCGGATAAAATGTTTTTCCAATCAGATCCGTTCAGAAATATTAGATTTTTCAGTGAGCAAATTGAAAAACTGGTACAAAATCTCAATTTCTCTATCGCAGTAATTACACAAATACATTATACCTTTTTCAGAAACACATATTTTGGCGCTAGGTTAGAAATCCATGCGCTATAAATTTTGCTTCGTCAGTATTTTTTGGAGCATGGAGAGAAGACAGACAATTGCATCTTTTTCTACATTAAGTGTATCACTAGACAGTTTCAGTGTAATCATATTAAAACCCACAAATCATTTACTTATCTTATATAGTGATACAAGGTAACTAGTGGGATACAAGGACGATTGTGGAAGAGTCTAAAAATAACTGCTCCATTTCTTAGTGCATTTTGCTTTATAGGTATCACTTTAACAAAGTGATACCTATGGATACCTAATGGTATTTAAATCTCTTGTCGACTTACAAAACATCAATACCAAATTAAACATAGAGTGGAGTCCAGAAGAACAGAGAGCAAATAAAACAAAACACCATTTTAGGTGATTTATTTTATTTTGTTGAGAGGGATGCTTGCTTATTTTCTGAATTTGTCCTCTCGATGATTACAATATTTTAAAAAAGGCTGGTTATCATTTATCAACTTCACTATCTTAACCTCTTTCTTAACCAGCTAATCGCCGAGAAGCAATCTGCCATTTACTGCAGAACAACTTGTCGGTCACCCTCCAAAGGATTCCAAGCCATGTCGGCATAGCTGGTAACGAAAAAGCTGACGAACTTGTCAAGAAGGGGGCAGAAATGGACTAACCACACAGCTTAGCGTCATAGGCTTGACTTCCTGCTGAGAAACGGGCTTGCCAAGTATGGGCATGAGGGTAGCTAAATATAGCCACCCGAACAAAAGAGTGCCGCACCAGACCAGAGGGACTTCTAAGAGGGGAGGTGGCTGGTGAAGTATCGTGCGCAAAGAGACAGCGTCGGCTAGACATATCTCAGAGCAGCACATGGTATCTCAGAGCAGTGAGAGATGATGCAGGATGTCACGTGATTCGGCCGGTTATAAGGACGCGTCGCGATGCCCCGCGTTGGGTAACGAATTTTAGGTTTGCTCTCGGGTAGTCCGCAAAACATTATCCACCCAGGCTGGCGCGGAGTGCTGTAGGCACGAGTAGGTGTTCCGATGTTTTTCTCTAACACTGCAGGGCGGATTGGATATGTGCCGAAGCACATCGGATGCCGAGTTGCGAGTCGGCCTAGTTGGCTAGTCGCAAGCGCAGCTGCAAGGCGCGTGTAGAGAGAGAGGGGCTGCAGTGGGTAGCTCTGACAAACACCTTAGAGTGAGGTTCTGTAATTACTGTAATGATTCATGTAAATAAATTGTATATACCCACTCGTGTCTGTTCCTTTGTGGTGTAGATCCCTACCCACGACGTTACAATAGGATCAGCCTCACCTCGGCCAGACCATCTCATTAGTGCAACCGCAAAACACTACACCAAGCGAATGCACGAGGAAAGCGGTGGGCGATACAATGCGATAGCAGAGGAAAGCGGTGGGGTTTACTCCACAGCAGCGACCCCCTCCCACCTACCATCGACTGGGAGACTGCTGGAGCCGACACCCGAATGCTGACTGGCCTTGACTACCTTCAGGCGCAACTGCATTGCTTTGGCCTCGCAGAGGATGACTCACTCTGCTGCGATGGGTCTACGGACGAGGATCACCTCCCTACCTGCCTTAACCTGGACGACCAGCTGTCTAGATAGGGTCTAGATAGGGTCGTTGTTGGGAGGCCCGACGCCGAACGGCTTAAAGCATTCAGAGAGATGATTCAGGGCATCAATTGATATCACTGCAGTCCAACTGACCTGGAGGTGCTTGGTTCGAGTCCCGACAGCGCCAGTATTTTCGAACACAAGCTAGTCAAACTAGTTTGAATTCAGTCGCTGTCTGGAGGAGAATTCTAGCGACCCGGCTGCTCTGATAGGTAGTTTTCCGTGGTTTCTCCGATCAACACCAGGCGAATGGCAAAGCAGTACTCTAACAAACGGGCCACGAACCGCGCGTGATGCATCTTCCTTGGCCTATATTGGACTAATTTTCAACACGCTCAGAAGTTGAACATTATGCTGCTTCCGGATACGTTGAGAGTCATTGGTTTCTTGAAATAGTGAGGAACACGGAATGAAACATGCAAAACACTGAAACAGTTTCCATTTCACTGAAAAAAATGCAAATATTTGATTAAGATATTTCACCTATTCTCATATTTCGCGTATGGACTGTTCTCGGACTCAGTATTTCACTGCTGACGACATATCTCATGTCATGTGACAGCAAGTCTCCAAGGAAGAGATTGCCCGCCATTAATTTCTTTAATTTACATTTTGCTTCACGGATCACACACTTAATCTTTTTGGTATGTAAAGAACTGTTCTACAATTTATTAGTAAGTCTATGCTGTTATTGGCGTCTTTGTGAAGACATTTATTAAAATATTTCATTTGTTATAATTCTATAAAATATTTTTTTTGTGGTGGGTGCGTGCTACGTTTTGAAAATAATCTTGTGCAGTTTTGTTTTGCAACAGTTTTGCTGTTGCAAGATCAACCAGTCATTAAATAAGAATGTTAATTGACACATGCAATTCTGTAAGCATTTTGATACTAATAAATCTAATTACAAATTTTGTTTGTTTAAACTTGTGTACGTTTACGTAATATTTATCATTTCGAATTCCGTACTTTGCTACGGCTATTTTGTCATTTATAACGTAATGGAGCAGCTGCTTCTGGATAATGTGTAAATTTTAAATAGTACATTCGTATTTCTCCAGAAGCGGTGTATCTCAATGGTAGAGCTCTCGCTTTGCATGCTAAAGGTTCCATGTTCGCTTATTATACTCGCAGAATAATCAAATGAAGAAGCTGAATCCACTTTTTAGAGGCGTGTAGTGTACGTGCGAGGTGTCACCATGTACAGTTCTGCAGCCACAAATAGCCACAGATGATTAAGCCAGCAATATCCAACCGTGGAGTATATAAGCCACTAATAATACAGTAATACAGGAACTAGTGAGAAAGATTCTGATAGTTTAACGGTTAATTATTTGCTTCTAGTTAGCTTCAGTGCTAATTAAGATCACAATGAATTCTTTGCTATACCTTTGTTGATAAATCTTATGAAGAGGAGGTTGTGAACGTGCATTTAAAAATTATTACCATTTTCGTTGACGGACGACGTACTTTTGGGATTACCATTGTCTTAGAGTACTCTATTGTGTGGCAAGCGTTGTTTTCCTCATTCGTCAGTTTCACCGAAAACGCGGAGCTCAGATCCGTTGGCAACCCTGTGCCGGTGTCTGTGTCCGGCAACTTGTTTGAATCTCGTGGTCGGGAAAAAACATTCAAACTCAACTTTCACGATGCTATTTTTTTTCGGAAAAACTGGATTACTCATTCTTTTTTAAATTTAACATAGAATCTGAGGTATTTTTTTGTAATGGAGCTTCCGGACTCTCTTATATCAATGTGTGAGAGGCAACATAAACAAATGTGCGTGCAGCGTGAGAAATGTGGAACTCGATATGGTATCTTCACATGTATTGATGTAATTTGGTGATGGCAATATCTGAGTAAAACAATTTTTTGTACAAAATTAAATGTATTTGAGAGAAGGCTTTGGAGAATGGGTTCACTTCTGATTAGATCAGAGATTAGATAATACTAAAACTGCGATTGATTACACTTTATTTGGTGATACTGTATGCTTGATTGACATATTTAAAAAATTCCTTTGGAAACTATAAACTGTCCGAATGCATTCGAAGCGTCAACAAATCTCTGAAATGAGAATATATAAGCTTGCGTGTACATGAGAATATATAATCTTATGTTCAAGTTGAGTCGCTTTGCATTTCCATGTTACCGGAGAAGCTCTTGCCTTCTATCCCCACAACTTTTGTCTTTGCAGTAGAATTTTCAATGCATTAATATTCCTTCAAAAAGCAAAATATACGTGTTTAACGCTCTGCATGCTGACGTTGTTTCATCGAGATGTCCGTCGCAATCATCTGACGGAAAGCAATGTGCGAAATCGCCCTTGTGATTTTACGCTCTGCACTTCTCTTGCCAAGATCATTTAAAAATTCAGTGACTTTAATGCGCAACAAGAGAGTTTCTTATCACCTGGCTTCGTCCAATGCCTCCATTATTTATCATAACAAGTTTATACGATTTATTCCTTGGCTTCCATACACTAAGATGGCTCTGGCAACAGCTTTTGCCACTGCAGCTACTCTGTCCGCCGGAAGACGGTGCGCATCAAACACACTATACAGCTAGCTGGAATTCAATCGCTGTCGGCACGAGATTCTTGTTACCGGCTGCTCTGATCAGTTGTTTTCTGTGGCATCTACGATCAACACCAGAGTAATGTCGGAGCAATACCCGGCCACGGCCCGCTCGATCTTCCTTCCTCTTCCTTGCCCTTAACAAACACACTTATATTTTAATGCACTAAACTACCACACACCAATCAAGACACCAGTCGGGAGCTTGAGCTTCGCCCGGGTGGGGAGATGGCCCTCTGGGAGACACTGAAGGAGAAATTTCCCGCAAGCGGACGTGTAGATCGGCACTCTCCAGCGTGGGAGATAAATCGCCACGTGCTGGGATCAAACATTCGTACACTACGAGAGTAGTGATCATAGCAATTGACCCTACCGGAACAATTAATTAATTCTTGCATTCCCCGATACCATCATTTCTCTCAGCAACACATTCTTAGAAATGTTTCCCAATGTTGGACCAATGAAGACCGTGTTTTGACTCCACAAGAACAGGGCGCGTGTGCGTAGGCGCCGCTGGGTATCCCAAAGCCGATCCGGACTGGGCTCCAAGGCGCACGCCGGGCTGCGGGGGGGGCGGCGGGGGCGGCGGGCGGCGGGGGCGGCGGGGGCGGGGACGGGGGCGGCGGGGGCGGCGGGGGCGGCGGGGCGCGGGGTCGCGGGGGGCGCGGGGGCGTGCGGGGGCGCGGGTGCGGCGGGGCGGGGCGGGGGCGGCGGGGCGGGGCGGGGCGGCGGGGGCGGCGGGGGCGGCGGGGGCGGCGGGGGCGGCGGGGGCGGCGGGGGCGGCGGGGGCGGCGGGGGCGGCGGGGGCGGGCGGGGGCGGCGGGGCGGCGGGGGCGCGGGCGGGCGGGGGAGGAGGCCCGGGGTCGGCGGGCGGGCGGCGGGGGGCGGCGGGGGCGGGGGGGGGGGGGGGGGCGGGGGCGGGGCGGGGCGGGCGGGGGCGGGCGGGGGCGGGGGGCGGGGCGGGCGGGGGCGGGGGCTGGCGGGGTGGCGGGGGCGGCGGGGGCGGCGGGGGCGGCGGGGGCGGCGGGGGGCGGCGGGGGGCGGGACGGGGGCGGCGGGGGCGACGGTGGGCGCTGTCCGCTTATCGCGCCACCAACATTCGCGTGAACGCGGTCGCGCGCCGCCACTGTGCGAGCGGAGCGGCTGCTACTGCGCCGGCCGCGGCCGCGTGGCGAGTGCCCGTGACAGCCTGCGGATGACGGCGGCGGCGGCGGCGGGCAGCACGATAAGCGCGCGAAATGACCGGCGGCCACCCGCGCCGCTCGCGTGCTCTCTGCCGCGCCGCCCACACGCGCCTCGCCATGCCCCGCCCGCCCGCCCACCGCTCGCCGGCACCATATCGCGCGGAATTCGCAATTTTTACACTCGTCGCCATGTCGTCGTGCCCCCGCCCGCATTTACTCGGTGCGCCGCCGCCGTGATAAAGCGCTGGCGGGCGCGCGCTGGCACGGTGGCGGGAGCGAGGCGGGGGCCACGGGGCGCCGGCCGCACGCGCTCGTGCTCGATGGGGGGGGAGACGGTGGCGATGAGGGCGGGAGGAATGCGGGACGTTCTGGTCCCCGGTGGGAGGGGTGGGAGACCATGGATGGTAACTAGCTACTCGGATTTTGATAGTCTTAGTTTGATATAGAATAACGATACAAAATAGAATTGCCAGACATCAAATTTGTCAGAAGTTGTAATAATGATGCCGAAAAACTGACGAACATTCCTAGACCCTAGGGGAATTTGGCATCGATAAGAGTTGGGAGGTTATTTTGAAAATTAAGATTAGAAAGATTTAAATTGCTGCGATTATATTCTTGATAGGGCCGAAACTATTAACATCTGACAAAATCAATATACTACTTCTCAGTGAGCACAAAAATAATTAGTTTTGTACAGTCCGACTTATTCAAGATTTTTTATTTCATAATTGTGGAATATGTCGCTGGATTATAAATCTTCCATACTCCCAAACTTCTGAAGTATATTAACAATATAATATTCTCATTCTTATTGGCCAAGTACCGATACTGCGTCAAGAACCCACTGATATGCTATAACGCAACAATAGCTGAAGCTGTGGTCTCGAATTAATTTTTTTCCATTACGCGTCTAATTTTGAAAATAAACTTTTGGTTTTTGCGGAAATATTTTTGAAATGTTTGTTTCAGATTAGTATTTGTTAAGTAAAGATAAGTTAAAATGGTTTTGGCAGTAGAAATACTGAAAGGCTAGTGTGGCATGGGACGGTCCTGGTACCTGGCTGGCAAAATTTTCGGTATTTTCGCTGTTGCTAAATACAGTGTTGACTACTTCTCTCTCCTAAACGACACAGGATATTTCAACTCTTCCTCATTTTTCCTTGTATATTTTGGAAAACCATTATTAGTTTTTCCTTAGTAAAGTCCTTCTTGTAAAGGCTTCAGTTTTCATTTACCAAAGGTTAGCGAGGATAAACTTCTAGTGCATCTAACCTTTTATGTTACAGAAGAAATTGCCAACTTTTGTAAGGAACACGGCACCCACTGATCATTTATCTGAATTAACTGAAATATTGCATTTTTTGTAGTAGGATTGCAGAAAGATCAATTCAATTTTAAATTTTCCGGTCATAGACCATAGCTTACAAAGTTGCAAAAAACGTAGTTAATGTCAAGTCTGTGAACAATGCTTTTCCAAACCGGTAATCAAAAAAATCGAAACGTCCATCTTCATATCCTTTTAAAACTATTTAGTAATGACACGACGCAACTACCAAAACTGTTTCCCCATCTAAAGCGCTGGCCAACTTGATCTGAAAATTGACTAGTCACTGTAGGTCACGTACCTTACGAATGACGGAAGTACTTAAAAAAAGAATAAAGTCCATTATTCTAAGTCGTAGCGCTGCCCCCGACGACATCGGAAACTCCATCTTTAGCTTCCTCGTGTATCTTTATGACTTGTTCTTATAACGAATAATACAGCTTATAAACTCGTGTTTATGTATGCGACCAACGTCAAGATTGTGGCTGCTGAAGTCACGCGACGCGAAAATGATGAAACTAACCCGACTTAGAATACTGGAAGGGGATATGGAGTAAATACCTCTCATAAATATAACAAACTATGTGCGGAAAATGTTTTATGGTCTAATTTGGAGAATATTATAATGATGTGAAGGATCAGTGAAGAGAATATATCAACGTTCAGAATGTGACATTTTTCGAACAGTATGTCAGAATCTGGTAATTAATTTTATTCAAGAGGTAAATAAAATGTTTTCTTCTTACTTCTTACTTAACATTGAACTGTATACGAAACATCAAGAATCTCATTTTTAAAAACTGAATCAATAACAACACTGATCCGAACAAAAGTAATATATATAACACAACACGCATTTTATTCTAGAGCATTTCTCAACCTGGGAATCGTGACCCCCTCAAACACATTATAAAGGAGAGGGCGATAAATTAGCTGAAACGTTTAGACGTAAAATACACTAAGTGATCAAAGTATCCGGACAAGTGGCTGAAAATGACTGACGAGTTTCCTGGGCCCTCCATCGG
The DNA here is from genome assembly GCA_031308135.1 of Acheta domesticus. Lineage (NCBI taxonomy): Eukaryota > Metazoa > Arthropoda > Insecta > Orthoptera > Gryllidae > Acheta > Acheta domesticus. The sequence goes on along the minus strand of JAHLJT010008446.1, from coordinate 125,535,536 downwards.
TAATGCTGCAGTTCAATAGGATGTTGCCCACCCTTAGCCTTGATGACAGTTTCCATTCTCGCAGGGTATACTTTCAATCAGGTGCTGGCTCTTGGGAATGGCAGCCCAGTCTTCTTGGATGCTGCACTGAGCAGAGGTATCAATGTAGGTTGGTGAGGCCTGGCATGTAGTCGGCGATCCAAAACATCCCAAAGGTGTTCGATAGGCTTCAAGTCAGGACTCTGTGCAAGCCAGTCCATTAAAGGGATGTTACTGTCGTGTAACCACTCCGCCACAAGCCGTGCAGTATGAACAGGTGCTCAATCGAGTTGAAAGATGCAATCGCCATCCCCGAATTGATCTTCAACAGTAGAAGGCAAGAAGGTGTTTAAACAGTAACGTAGGTCTGTGACGTGATAGTGCCACCAAACCACAAGGGGTGCAAGTCCCCTCCATGAAAAACACGACCAACACCATAACACCACCGGCTCCGTGTCCGGATATTTTTGATCACATAGTGTATAATGAAATAACTTAATGAGAAAAATAATTTATCATAAAGATTTTACATTTCTGAGTACAATACAAGAAAATAAATTAGTGAGATAATTCGCGACGATTTCGCGAATACGGAAAGGAAAATGACCTTCGATTGATCAAGAGGTTTTGAAGTCAATAACATTTTCTACTGTATTAATTTAAAATATTTCGAGAGCTTAATTAGCCTTTGAATCAATTGGAAATCAGGGAAAGTATGTGAGGGGGAGAGAAGAGCGAGAAGAATTAGGAAGAATGGGAGGGGGAGAGGAGGAGCGGGCGGAAGGAGGAGCGGGCAGAGAGGAGGAGCAGGCAGAGAGGGACGGGCGGGCAGAGAGGAGGGGAGGGCAGAGAGGAGGGGAGGGCAGAGAGGAGGGGCGCGGAGATAGGAGGAGTGGGGAGAGAGGAGGAGCGGGGAGAGAGGAGGAGCGGGGAGAGAGGAGGAGCGGGGGAGAGAGGGGGAGACGCGGGGAGAGAGGGGGAGGCGGGGAGAGAGGAGGAGCGGGGAGAGAGGAGGAGCGGGGAGAGAGGAGGAACGGGGAGAGAGGAGGAGCCGGGGAGAGAGGAGGGAGCGGGGAGAGAGGAGGAGCGGGGAGAGAGGAGGAGCGGGGAGAGAGGGAGGGAGCGGGGCGAGAGGATAAGCAGAGAGAGAGGAGCGGGGGAGAGAGGAAGAAGAGTGTGGGGTGGAGTGGGTGGGAGCGGATCGGAGACGCGTCAGATTGATACGGTGTGGGGGGAGGCGAGGTGTAGAAACTGGATGGAGCGGGAGAGTGTGAGAGCAACAGGAGCGACTTATGTCGGAGAGAGGCTTCAAATGATGACAGGGATGAAAATGAAATTTCTAATTTACACTATAGATAGAATGCGTACCTTGCCTACGTAAAAGTTGATTCTGATAAATGCCCGGCTTCAGCTAGTGTAGGTATGTCCATATAATAATATAAGGTATAAGATAAATGAGGTGTTGCAAAGCCAAAGGAGCTAAGTACCAACATTTTAGAAAAGAAGATTTTGACTTCTAATATTATTTAAATCGTTTCAAATACAAAGTTAAAAGATCCCAAACACTTTCAAAGTAGTTGTAACATCTACCTAGTGATGGCTCTGGTTGTATGTCAAGAATACGAATTTACAGTTTTTATTGATTTCCCGAAAAATGGCACTTTTAACTCCTTTGGATTTGCAAGGCCTCAACTGTTAACTTTATTTGTTAGAAAACTCACTTTTGGTTTCTTGGATGGGTAGAGGAGTGATGGTGTATTTTCAGGATAATTGTCTTCAATACCGTTTATCATAATATCTCATTTCTGCTTTAAAATTTTAGTGAGGATGTCTCTCGCTAGCAGTACTTATAGGGCTCAAAAATATCTCCACGTGACGACGACGTATTTCAGAAGAATGTGTTAACAAATAACTTTGATCACAAACTCCTCATCTGCACCCAGAAAGTGTTCTACTGGTGTCTCAGAATGAATGTTACAAATGTCTTGGGGATGAAGAAGAGTAAAAAATTATCACCTTTGCTAATGAACATATAATGGTAAATTTCATACAACGGAATTATACAAATGACATTTGCCACTGAGAGGGAGACAAATCTTTATGAACAGGTGTTCTGCAGGTCACGTTCTGATGCACTCAAGGAATTTATATATGTGTCGAACACCTAGGCATACGTGGTTGTCTAGCATTCACAGGCAAATATCACATGTGTTACTCCCTTATATGAAATCTCTCACAATATGACCATTTTCGACCCCTCTACAAGCCCTAGAAGTTTGTAACATTTATTTTGAAAATACGGAATTAGTGTGTTTGCGCCTGAATAATCTTCCTAGCTTCCTTGCTTATTGCCTTCCTTCAATTTACACCCATTATTTTAACAACTGTGAAGCACTTTTGAATTAAAAAAATCCCTTCAAAGCAATAAAAAGGACTGTTTTTCACAATTTCTGGTTACTTTGATTTCAACTTAGTGGCAATTATTATAAGTGGATTGAAGGTGGACGTACTTCGTTAGCGCTGATGCCTTGATAAATCACCGTATAATATTCTGAAGTAATCGACTTGTACTACGCACAGTTCTGTCAGTTTTCCTTTTGGAACGAAGTAACGCCACAGTTTGAAAGTAACCCTTTTTTACGGTAGAGGGAATATTTTGTAGCATTTTCATTAAAATTTAAAGTACAATTACACTGAAATAAGGTGGATGTAATGAAGGGATAAAGTACATATTAATTACTTTGAAATAAATTCACAATATTAAATATCTCCTCCAATAATCAACGTAATTATTAAATTAAACTTACTAACTGATTCTCCATACTAATCAAGAGAGCGAAGAAAAGATCGAGCTGGTGGTTCTACAAGAGGACACATGCAAAAATAAATTTCTCACTGTTAGTGTTGTCAAATATTCAAATCCAATAATTAGCATCCATCTATGTCCGTTCTATAACTATTGTACGGGCAGATGAATACTTTCAATCTAAACCTATTAATTCACTATTTTCTATAAAGCTGGATATAAATTGAATATACAAGTCTCCATGTAATGAAGAGAATTAATTGCACGTCGACAGTATTTGTATTTTATAGAGATATGCATTTCACTGATAGTATGCAAATGCCAACATGATGTATAATAAATTATTGATAAAATAAAGACAAATTGAAACTATGTGAGAAATTTGTTTTAGAAATAACACAAAAACAATATAATTATATTTGTTAGTAGCGAACATTCCAGAAACAATGAATCTCGTATTGGAAAACATTTCATATGTTTAAACCTTGCGCACATACACGCGCGTACGCTAACGCACTCATAATATTCTCTCACAAAAATTGCTCGAAGTGACATCCATCGGTTTCGATGCATCCTCTGAACCTCGGATCCTTACTTTGGCGCACTCTGATTAAAACTCCTGGAGTACCTAGTTTTTGTTCAAATCCATGTTGGATACGCTGCCTCACGATGTCAACATCAAATACTGGAGTTGCACAAACCAAGAACTTCAAATACCTCGTAAAAAAACTAAAAAAAACAACAAAACCTAAGTACTTAATGGTCGTACCGTCTTGACCGAATGCGCGCCAGGCTTAAGGTTATATCGTGAAGATTCCTTGTTCTGCAGAGCACCTCAGATGCTGATATGGAAATTGTATGGACACGTTCGTCTTAAGGTAATTTCCTAAATGAAACGGAGACGCTCATGGTCGATGACGTAGGTGACGTCAAGGCGTAGGAGACAAAACATGACACCATGGAAATTTTTCTTCCGTTGAAAATATGATGGATTACCCTGATGGATAAACCGGATACGGATAAAACTTTCATACTTGGTATGTATACATCCGTACATTCAAAGATAATTGTCGTGATACTCGAAAACGTGCAACATGTTCGAGAGAGAAAAACCTTGTCATCTAAAAATTAAAATATTACATTTGACGTTAGATTATTGACATCCCCAAAACAAATAAAGCATTCCCAAAATTTCATTGAAATAATACATACTTTTGATTCGTAAGCTTGACCAAGGTAAAAATTAAGGGGTAATTAGTGGAGCTACAACAGCACGTATTTGTAACGATAACTTAATACTGTAATATTACCTGAACTCGCAATAAGGTTTCCAAGCAGCGAAAGATTTTTCCACGCGGGGATACGAACTCTGGCGCTAAGATTTAGCCCGTCTTTCATCCTTACCAGTATATTACCAGTATACAACAAAGGTCCCCGCGTTTTAAAAACGGAGTTGAACATTTGCATGTGCAATTAGAAAAAATTCACAGATTTAGCCGACATTATTTCAAGATCTAATTTTGACGAACAAATTTCATTTAGAATGAAATCTCTATTTGCAATATTGTAGTTATAGGACTGTGGCGAAAAACAATTAAAACATTTGTATACTTCTAAAATTCAGAGATATTAACGAAAATCGGACCTGCACAATTTTATAAGCGTACATTCCTCTATTCGAAAAAGCGAAGAAAAAACTGGAAGCCATTTTTGAGAAAATTATGAATATATTGAAGCTTCAGTTAAAGAACTCCCAAAATCAAAACACCTGTTCCAAATATGCAGGAATTTGAGTTACACTGGTTTAATACGAGAATATCAAATTTGGAGAGAGTCTTAAAACGGTTTAGGGGTTAGTGTTGCTCTCAGATGGATAGAGTTTTGAAGCAAACCAATTTTTTGGCGTGAAGCACCCACAAAACGTGGATACTGATTACACAATGTGTCCAAGGAAATAATCTGTTTCATATTGGAACGGGAATTATCAACTTTTTCGGAATCGTTGAATCATAATACGAGTGTTTCTTTCGGAAAATGACTCCTTTCCCTGTAGCTACACAATATTCTCTTTATTACATAAGTACGTTGAAGGCACGAAAGTGAAATGCAACACAACGGATATTGCTGGTATTCATGCAAAATTTGCGTGAATTCGCAGGCGAGAGGCGACGATCTTATGAGAGCAGAGCCGCGTCCTCGGACTGCTTACGTCTTGTTTCTGCCACGTGACTGTGTGCCTGCAAGCGCCCAAGCGGATGGAGAGCGGGTTGCATTACCCGTCGCAAGGTGGTCCACGGCACTAAGCAAAGCACAGGGGTTAGTGTTGCGACATTGATAACAACACATCGATGTTACGGAATGATATCGATGTTATCGATGTTAATAATTCATCGACTGAAAGCATCAATATCATTTTTCAACATCGATGTCCTCCAGCTGGGTTAGTAACCTCTAACATCAAATTCGTGTTTAAGAAAATTAATTTGGCAGAGTCCGTGTATGTTAATTCGCCAAATATGGGTACGGGAAGAAGAAGCAGGCCCTACGCTAATAGTGCATTCATTGACCACCTCTCATTGTGCGAAATCAATATAAATAAAGGAAATACAAAGGTGGCCTCGTGGAAGAGGAAGAAAAGTAAGGCTTTCAGACCCTGATTTCCTGTTGGAGATACGTAAAATGTATTACTAATGGGACACCTTGTCAACTACTTCAACCGGGACGACGAGACTTGCTGTTGTCTCCCTTAAAGCACAGTCCAAAAGCGTCCCCAACCGCCCTCGGCGCGCTCCCGTGGGCTTCACGCACATCGCGCTTCGGCCTTGGGAGCGTCTGCCCACTCCCCGCCACGCGCCGCCTCCCACGCCTAAGGTTGCTACAGGATGGTCCCACTCGCTCTCGCTCTCCTGTCAGTTCGTTTTATCGGAGGGACCGGGAGAGTTGGCTCAGGGCATAACTGCTGTCACTGAAGTGCCTCTGATCGCAAGGTCCTAAGTTCGAGTCCAGTCCAGTCTAGTAACAGGATCGCTAGGTCGAATTCTGTCGCTGTCTGGAGGAGAGTTCTAGTGAGCGGATGCTCTGATCGGTGATTTTCCTTAGTTTCTCCGATCAACTCCAAGCAAATACCGGAGCAGTACCCTCAAAAACGAGCCCCGGACCGCGCGCGATCTTTCCTTCCCTTCCTTATCCTATCCTCATCTCTTATTTACACACTAATACCTTACATGCACTACACTACTACACATGTCGAAGATTGGCAGCTTAGAACGTATCCCGACTGGGGCGGCGCCCCGCTGATAGGAGATTCCTGGTTGAGGAAAGCCCCGCTAACCGACTGGTAGGTAGGTGCCAGAACTCACCATCCAGCGGGAGAATATCACTGCTACCTTACGAGGGGAAAAACATACACCACACTTACGGACTAATGACCTTAGCAGCTGACGCTCCTGGAATCACTAATCAATCAATTAATATAGGAGGGAAGGCGTTTCATCTTCTCTGAATACAGGTTATTTATTATTGCTCTGGCTTTGGGGCTGTTCCTGCATGATGCTCCAAATTGTAGCTTTGTTGTGACAAATAAAATAAAAGATTGCAATGTACGTGAGGAGCAACTCTAACAAATATTATTAAACTTTCTTTAAAACTATGACTAATTACGTTTCAACATGGACTGCAGCCTACTTAAAGTTGCTTAAAAAATTACAGAATTATCATTTAAGAATTTGATTTATAATTTTCACAGTATGTAATTTGAATATTAATAGCATATCTAAAAATGAATGAGCCATCATATTTCTTGATGCGACAAAGAGAAAACAGTTTTGTACATCGCCTATACACTTCACCCCACTCATTCGGTCAACATAGTCAATGGAACAAAAGAGAGAGCGACGTCGTGTAGCTGTAGGGCAATTTACATCTCTTTTTTGTGACTTTTCTTTCCATTTACATACTCTTCATGCAAACACAAATTACCTCTACTTTTGAAAATAAAGAATAGTTAAAAATATATAACGACCGTCCCCTCTACGATCGCTGTACGACTGCGTATGATCAACAAGTGTCTCTCCCACAATTACAAGCACCATCCATTAAACGCTACAGATGGCCTTTTAATCTGTCACAATTTGCCCGAACGACCACTTTTCGGAGCAGGACCCTGTCTTGCGGGTTGCGTACGGAGAGATATGTTACCATAAAGTGTGCAATTTTGTGCCGGATTTGATCATGTATTATTAGTCCCGTTAAAATTAATAAACCAAACAAAGAGCTTTGAAGAATACATAGACATTAAATAATACATTACAATGTCCCATAAAGACAATTTACTGAAAATGAAAATAAGTGAATTTCAAAAAAGAGTGAAACATACGGAAGTTTATAATTAAAAGGAGGAATGTAATTTGGTGGTTTTGTTTGGAGACCAAAAATTACTATTTCCGTTGTAATAATATTTTGAAACATATTCTTTGTAACCAGAGACCTCTACCACAACAGTCCACTGAAACAATTTAGTTTTCCGTTAAGTGGTTATGTACTACAAATTTAAATTAAAACATTCTACACATTTTCGATGACAAAAACAACAACAATAATAACAATACGAAGAATAAAACAGTATAATTTAAACTATTTCTATAGTTTTACTACTTCTATAGTTTAAATACTATTTATTGCCACAATGGTTCTGGTTTGGTATGAAATGTTATGCAGTAATTCATTACTATTAAAAATAAAGTATGCAATAAGTCATTTTCATCAGAAAAATACTCTTACATGAAATCATCAATTATTCTTCACCAGACGTTTTTAAATAATGCATTGGAACAAAGGATTGTTTGGTCTTATGATAACTTATTGCTTTTTAATTGTTACTTCCGAGGACCATCACCATTTGCCCACCATCACCCATTGCGCTTGATGCGCGATCACATCAAATATCAAAACAATATTATCCGTGCTCCTCATTACCCTCTATTAATTTCAAGCATGAAATAAATAATGGATTAGCAACCAAATTCTTCTTCTGAGGATTTTGTGGAGAATCTAGCATCACGGAATCGAAGCATGAGGGAAGGATACTGTGTTGTTTCAATTCCTGATTCTGTCAAAATAACTTGTTCATATGAATACATTTATCCTTAATAATTGCACTAAAAAGAAGACGAAAGTGTCAGAGGTTTCTTGATTATTTAGAAGAACAACACAATCTTGAAAGATTTATTCGCACCATTGCTTTCATGGTACTCCTATGAGGTCTCAAGTAATATTTTCGGGACTATTTACAATCTCTAGGAGAAAAAATAAGAAAAAGAAAATCCGCGATTGTGTTGATGCTTGGCGCCGTCGGCCAATGTCAAAAAGTATATTAATTTCTCGGCTTGTATGGGACTTTCACAGAAGGACGTCGGCCTTCTAACCGCTCGCGACCTTCCTCAGGCCGCGTTGCTTCAAAATTTAACTTGTGTATTAGCCTATAACACTTTTGTAAGTACAAAAGTAATTACTTGAACGTCAGACCAAATTTACATTTATTTCACATACTCTCAGTCCTTTAATGTGCTTTTTTTATTGACCATTATACTGAACGCTTTGTCTCCACCTCTACGGTTTAAAAAGAAAAATCCTAACGGTTCCCTTCTCTTCCACGAGCTTTCTGAAAATGTACCTACATTAGTACCGAAAGTATTAGTAACTAAATACATTCATCTTTCCTGAAATAACAATACTTCTATTATTCATAACGTGGCGATGGCCTTTAAATGCTGAGACAACTTATTAGTTTGGAACAATGAATCCTGTTAACATGTAATAAATGCAGAGCAATGGCATTATACATCTCTCAGTGAACAAATTGTATTTAGCAGTGTTTTTAATTGTTTGAGACTATTAAATTTTAATGATTAGTAATTAATATCAGTGCCATCACAGAATATATTTATATTGATTTACCTAGACTTTTTCCTGTGACTTAACTACATAACCGTGATCGTAGGCTATCCAGAACGATTTTCTCTCAGCAGGCAGTTGCGCATGCTTTATATTTGAGCGTTGGCTTAAGTCGAAATGGCCAAATGAATTAAACTAGTTTCCTCCATTTCTGACTTCTTTTCTCTTCAAACAGTGTTTCCCAAGCAAAACCAACTACGCTCTCCACCGCTATTGTACGTATGTGAAGCCACACATTGCATATGCCACTTGCGGTCTCTTGCTGTTTGATAAACAGAGGTGAGACCCTCGGCGACACAACATACACCAAAGACACCGAATAAACCTCCTCACTCAGTACGATTTGACCCGGTGGCCCGGCTGAAATATCTCAGCGGCTGTATCACAGCCTCGGCACTATAGTGGATCAGGAGGTCCTAGAGTTCTCATCCCGGCGGCGGAGGATTTTCGACACGTTACATTCTGTTTCGAATTCAACCACTGTCGTTTTCCGTGGTTTCTCCGATCAACACCAGGCGAACGCCGGAGCAGTACCCTAACAAACGGGCCAAGGACAGCGTGCGATCTTTCCTCCCTTTTCCTTGTCCTATTCTCCCCCCTTACACACACATTTACACTAACATGCACTACACTACCACACATGCCGGGAGACCGTTCGGGAGCATAGAACTTGTCCCGGTTGGGGCAGTGCCCCACTGGTAGGAGATACCTGGTTGAGGGGAAAATCCCGCTACTCGACGGTATGGCCGGTGCTGGATCTTGCCATCCACCAGGGAAAAGATCACAGCGACCTACCGATGACAAACATGCATCACACTTACGGGACTAATGACCTCTGTAGTTGACGTACCCGGAATCGCGAACAATCAATCAATCACTGTCTAAAAGAAATTCTAGCGGCTGGCTGCTCCGATCCGTAATTTTCCATGGTTTTCACACGTCAATGCCAGAGCAGACGTACTCTAGGAAGAGGACCATGGTCCGCGCACATCTTTCCTTTGTCATCCCGCGTCCATCTCGTGCCTTCATACACCTCCACGCACAATTACCCCTGCGTGTGAGGTACCACATGTCAGGAGACCAGTCGGGAGCTTAGAGCTTGTCCTGAACTGGTGCGGTGCCGCGCTCGGAGAGATTACCTAAAAGGAAAACCCCCGCAAGTCGACGTGTAGATCAGCGCCGACCGTCACGTTCCAGCGGGGGAGGAACAACGCCACTTTCCCGGAAATAGGAAAGCACTACTCTAACGGGAGTAATGCCTTCAATAGTCGACAAACACGCATGTGATCAGTCGCTCACTAACCACCTCGGCCGCGGGAGCCGTCTCGACCGAGGTGGATTCGCGCTGGGGGCACGAACGATGGGGAACGAAATTCAGGGGTTCCCAAGGTTTCTTGCTTTCGACCCCTTTTAAAACAATGGTTTGCTTCATCGACCCTTTTCATTTTTTCCCTATCGTATACAGCACACAAAAGTTATCAGATATAAATAATTGCACACAATTGATTTAAAGATAAAAATTATATTGTGAACAAGGTTTCGAAAATTATTATATTACTTTATTTTAATTTTTTTCTTCTATTACTATTTTAAATGTACAAATACAAACACGTTTTCAAAGACTAAATCAGAGATTTTAATTGCGCCAAAGTTTTATTTTCTTAAAGTCAATGATGTAAAATTCCAAAAGATGAGCGAATTTGTCATTTATTTGTTTATATGTTTTGTACATTTGTATTAGTAATAATAGTAATAACAGAACAATTCATAAATATTTTGTAAACAATGGGACCTTGATCTTTATTATACCAATCAGTCATCGGTTGCATATTTGGATATGGACCCCCATTGTGTGTCATCGACACTGCTATAAAAAAGTCACGGACCCCGGGGAGGGGGGGTGTTCCGACCACCGTTGGGCAGCCCGGTCCAAGCTTCTGCGCGCGCGTCCGGCGCGGCGGGGAGCACTCACCCCTCTCGAGGATGTAGCCGAAGACGCTCTGCTCGTCGGTGGTGGTGCAGTTCCAGCGCTCGTTGCGGAACTGGTACTAGGCACTCCTGGATGCCGCGGCGCGCGCCCTCCGACACGGAGCGCAGGTTGCCCGGGTGCTGCATGCACACGGCGATCTGCTGCGCCGACAGCCCCGGCTGCGAGCACACGGCGCGCGCCTCCACCAGCTCGGGGTCGTCCGCCTCCGCCGCCGCGTCCGCCGGCTGCTGGTGCTGCAGCGCCGCCGTCGTGTCGATGCCCACCACGCCCAGGTACCTGCGCACAACCGCCCACGCACCGCTCACACACGCGCTTCCACACGCACAAACCGGAAATTACCAAATTAAATCAGCCAAATTTAAAGTTTTTTGCAAAACTACGAAAATAGTGAAAGGCTTTCTCACGGAGACTGCATTCGCCTGAAGAACAGAAATTTTCACTGTGAGAATACGTATCTTCGAAATAACGAAAGACATAAGTCGAACGGGAAGTAAAATAAATTTAAAAAAGGAATTGGACACACAATAAGAGAATCACTGGTCTGATAGACGAGATCGCTGAGAATAAGGTCCGCGGCTGCCTTGGCTTGAAGGGGTGCCGGTTCGAATCCCGCCCCGTGCATGGATGTTTGTGTGTGTTCATGTGTTCGTATAGGTTCCCCTAGACCGTTACTCCGGAAGGATGTGAAACAATGTTAGGGGTTTAAGTGGCCGCCGTTACATTAAAAAACGGCTTCTGTGTTCTATCCACTTATAGTCAAGAAACTCCAGCTACCCTGAGTGACTAGTGTATTAACCAGCGGCGCATACTCGACAATTTTGTAAGCCAGAAGAATTACATGTGAAAAAGTAATATTACTGAGAACCATGTATTATTCATTCAAGTAACAAAATAAAATAAATACACGACAATTAAAATACACTTCACTCAACACACCAACTTTGCAATGGCCTCTGCTGTACCAAGAATCCAACATACGCTAAACTGTGTAGTAACAGAAATTTACAAATTTTCTCTCTATTATTTATATTATGCTGTAATGCGTTATATTATATCAAAATAATTCTAACAGATTCTCGACTGAAAATATTAAAATCTATTTTACTAATTTTCCGATGCGCGCAGAAAATTAAAAGAAAAACTACGCAGCCTCCGGTCATGTGACAGGTGTATCCAGCTTTGTTATATAGCGTGCCAAGAAAGTCTCTTCGCATTGGAATCTTTCAAGTGAGTGTGTATGCAACAGAATTATGTTGGTAACACGAGCTTGCAGCTTGAAACACAAGAAAAACGTAATTGCCCTACTAACTACATCATAGTAGAAACGCTGGACGTGTTGTCCCCTTCACTTGTTTCCGAGTAATCTAGTTGCTACCAACATAATGCAATTTTTAGTAAGAGGCCCTCTTTCGGCTTACTCGGAGAGACTTTTCTGGTGCATTGTGTAATCAGCAACTCAAGAAAAATCCTAAAACAATGAAAACAGTTTTCAATTTTGTTCTAAAATGCAACATTTGATTGTGAGATAACGTCTCTTGTCATGCTACTCGTTCTTGTTGAATTAAGTGCGTTACTGCTTTGGACACAGTTACATCTTGCGACAGCACGAGTCGAAGAGAGAGTCCGTTCGCCATTAAATTCACATGTTGTGTTTCCAATTCACATTTTACGTTATGAACAATAACTACTTATATTCCTGGTATGTAAAGGGCTGTTATTTGGCACATTTAAATGTTTTAAGGAGAAAAAACGAAACTGACAATAAATTTGAAATAATATGAAAATAAAATAATAATAAATAAATAAATTTTAAAAAATGAAAATAAATCAATTTTCATCACATTTGTTTATAAACTTCTATAGGAATTTCAAATAGTGAACTCAGAAGTAAGTACCCAAAGTTGGCTTGAAAGAAAACTTTCTAAGCCAAAATATACATTACGAAACAAATAACACTCTAGAAAAAGGATTTGTTTATTCTTTGCAAAAATGCATTTGTTTAAAAAAATTTAACTCAGAATTTAAAAAAAGCAACTGAATTGTGTTTAAATGGGATCATTTGGTAGCATAACGTTCATGTGATTTCTTTAGCGCGTTCTTAAATTGGTGCTGGCGTGTACCCACTAAAGCGGTTCAAAATGTTTTTTTGATACACAAATCGGTCCGTTCTAGAACAGAAGCCGTCACTGATTGCAAAATTTCCCGGTTATTCCTGATTTCCTCAAAAAATCTGTAAGTCGTGATTCAAGTGTGTCTCTATTCTCAATGTGCCGTGCGTTAATTTAAAATATAGTGGCGTTCTATCGTGCTAAAAGTATGAGTACATCGAGGAAGGGCAGCAAGAGGCACATCCTCTAGAAGAGAAGGTACGACTAATCTCTGTTCTAAGAACATGAAATAAGCGTCTCCGGTAAGTATTCTATAAAAAAGTGAGGTTCTATAATTTGATTTCCAACACTTATACACCAAAACTGTTTGTAAAGTACTACTTGGACGTGCCTTTCACGTGATGCAAGAGGGTTAGAAGGTGCCCTTAAATAAATGTTTCTAGAATTAATTATTTCACTTCTCGGGAACTGTGCTTCGTCTATGAATATTATCTTACAGCAAATATCGAGTGTTTTAAGAAGCCCGGTACAAATTTGAATATACGATTCTCTATGTCGTTGTTGTAACAAAACGTTTAAGAGTACAAATCTTCGTTGTTAATAAATTCTCACGAGGTCACATGGTTCTTCTTAATTCGGAGAAAGGTCGTGTTTGGAGGTCATGGAAAACGAACCAGTTTCTCGGCACCTATTTAAGTTGTTAACAAATCCATTCTTTTTTGGCACAATACCACTAGAAAATCGTATGTGATATTAATATCCAGCTTTTCCAAACTGCCTTCACAAAAACAGTAAACATCAATCATGTCTGCGTGTTCCTCGCTGCTATAAATTGGCAGCATTTTCACATGCAATGCAAGTCGCAATATTCGAAAGACGACTAATAAGGTAAGCATTTAACAACTCACTTTTTCAGACAAAAAAATCGTCAGTTGTTTTCTGATATAGCTCCGGCTTGAGTTCGTGAGGTATAGAGGTTTTCAACACGTGATTGGGCGCGAGTAAATCAATCTTTGGCTTACAAACTATACAGTTCTTACTTTGAAGAAAAATGAAGAAAGGAAATCAATTTTATGTTTAAAATGTTTTTCTCCCAATCACAAACCGACAAAATGGTAGGTTGCGAAATGTATGCTCTATTTGCGTAAGTGACGGCTTAAAGCCTAGCAACGTCAGTGTCAAAACACACACAGAACGTAAACACAATATTAATATTTGTTCCCTTTAAGTACTTACAACAGTACACTGATGCTTTCCGTCAAATGAGGTCCATAATCTCTATCGTGTAGTTGAAGTTATATGTGCACGTCATAGTGATTAATTTATGTAATATTTCAATTGCACAGAATTATCTGGAGGTTTATGTGCTATGAAGGATGAGAAGTTGATTATGGCTGTAATTAATAACAAATGACTACCGTTTAGCTCTTGTGCAGCGAGATAGCCAGCACGGACGGTCTGACCCCATTCAGCTTTTACCTGTTGCACACCCGTATACCCTTCTACAGTCAGTAATGCAGGGTATTTTCATACGACTTGCTAGAGTGCTGTGTACAATATCAAACTACTACTAATGAATTCATCTTCAATATTGAAACATGTAGTGCGGTGTAACGAACCTCAAGAATAATTATTATATTATAATATAATTATTCAACTATTTCTATTACATTAATCATATTTTTCGGGCGCATTCCGGAACCTGAAATTTTATAAATCAAGCACTGTACGTTTATATATACACACACACACACACACGCACGCACGCACGCACACACGCACGTGCACACACACACACACACACATACATATATATATATATATATATATATATATATATATATATATATATATATATATATATATATATACCGTTACACGAACTCCCCTCCTGCTGCGAAATAAGT
>JAHLJT010008446.1:125498813-125520655 GCA_031308135.1 Acheta domesticus | reverse complement strand
TTTTTATTCCCTAAGAATTCAAGAACTTTGAGCACATGGATCGTAAGGTTGCGATGCAAAACAAGCGTTTGCGCAGGGGCAAATTGATTTGAGCGTCTTGGTTACTTCTGGTACTAATGGTAAACAACGTGATGATATGAATATAGGAAGCTACACTTTTCGTAACACAAAATGGAGGATTCATAAGAAAGTAGAGCATGTGTTTCTCCGACGAGTGCTTTTCAAACCGTTTATAGAAAATTAATTAACAAAGAGTCCGTTTTCTATTATCGGATGTCAAAAATAAGGGAAGACCACTCTTTAGCTCCCAATACAAGGAGTGAAGAGTGGACATTTCATTATATCACCAGGTCAGGCTTGTTGTTTTAATAAGACTGACTAATTAAAGCTTATTAAACCTAGTTATATACCCTTAAGTAATTGCTGGAACGCAGCAATACTTCTTACATCATGTTGTTAAGTAGCAGACGAAACGTGGAGCAAGCGGCTGGCGAAGGAAGCTGGGAATATCCGTGTTCTCTTCTGGGAATGTCCTTCATTGAATGGACGTAAACAGTAAAGTACCACACCCACGCCGCACACAGATCACTCGTTCTGAAGTCAAGCGAGCAATGTTCTACAAATATGAAATATTAAGAAACATTTTGAAGTATGTGCATTATCATTGTAAGTGAATGAACTGTTTCCTTATTTTTTAAAAGTTCGTTTCTTTTCATTTTCACCGGTATCCCCGGTAGCATGCAATAGAGGCGATTGAAATTCCTGTTATACTTGGTTTTTATTTCTTGGTGGGGTGTTGTCTTCAGGATGGAATATCTCACGGTATTTCGCGTCGTTTTCGGTCGTACCACTAGGAGTCGCATGATAGCCAGCTCTGCTCTACACAGTCGGGATCATGCGACTCCTAGCGGCACGACCGAAAACGACACGAAATACCGCGAGATCTTCCATCCTGAAGACAAAACCCCACGCGGCAAGAAATAAAAACCCACGTATATAATCCTATATGATCTACCGATGTTTTCACATATGGTTTACAGATGTTTTCATTAGGCGAAAGCGATGACAATCCACTTCATCGTGCAAGGGAGTCTTCAGTTCGGAATGAGATCAGAATCTCATCGGTGAAGATCGGGAGAACAAAGGCGTTCCATGACTTCTCATCCCCCGTCATCATTCATCACTTTGCATCCTGCTTGCAGCACATCCGGGAGAATATTGACGTTTCCGGCCTCTGTGAACTATGCTTCTAAGCACAGACATGTAATCTGTCGGCAGAATTGAATGCTTTTCTCTTTTGAACGTGCATATTGTCCTTACTGTATTGCCAAATCCATCGAAAGATATAACGCAATGATCATAATTAGGGGCGGCTTCTAATGAAATGTCATTTGTTTCTTTTCACTTTAGAACAATGCCATGTAGTATAGAAAATAATTTTATGTTATGACAAAAGGAACTGAGGCTATTTGTATGTCTTTTTTTGCATTTCTCGTCTATTTTGACTAATAAGTCATTATTACGTTTTCCCACAATTTTAATGAATTTTTCCGCTGATTTAATTGATTTTAATAACATTTTAATGGTACTTGCTTCAAATCATATTTACGAGTTGCAACGAAAGTTTTCCACAGAATTCCTGAGTAGCTTATTCGATTTCTTTGCTCAGAAATTGTATTGTCAGCCGGTGTACGTAATCTTAGGTTCCTGAGACGTTTATCAGCGTCATTGCCGGTTTGGCCGATTTAGGGATAATTGAAGACAGATATTTCCCTTGACAAGAACAGTGCAAAACGAAAGTCTGCAAGCTGAGTGCATTTGAATAAATAGAAGAAGCCTCGATTACATCAGTAACGTATCCAGCTTCAGTTGTTCATCCGTACTGGTTTTGATCACACTTTTAAGACATTTTTCTTTGTTTTAGGGCATTTTAAAAGCATTTTAAGATCATTTTGTTGATTATTTTTGGCAAAGTTTTAGGTCATCAAATCCGCCCCCAGTCATGACTAATAATATTGTCCATTAAACATTTAATTTTAAGTTCTATGTAATATCTTAACACACTAAAATGTATATATTAAAACCTGGGATACTTTAGAAAAAGAGACCCCTCTTTAAATTTTAGACTTCTTTTTACTAATCGTCTTCACATTATGGAGAAAAATATTTACCCACAATGTTAAGAAATTGTTTTTCCGGCAAGTAAACCCATACTCACAAACAGAACCTTTTTCATACTGTTCGTTTTTATCCCACCGTTGCTTCGGTAAGGCACACATTGGAGAAATAAAATGGTATACAAGCGAGATTTACAAGCGAAATTCCTGGTTGCTTTAAGCGATACGCTCTACAGAACCACGTATCCGCAATTTTCAACCGAAGAATTCAGCATCATTTACATGCAACGAGGGCAATGAATAATTTACTCCAGAGTGAAGTGTTCCACGTGAATGGTGGGTCGTGTTATTCGATGACTCGCGCTGTTAGACAATTGTGGCAATGCGGTTCACTACCTCGAATATTCAACTGGCCAACGAGCTGGCATACGAAGGTACCTTGGCAACACGAAACGGTGGGTATGACTCACAGATAAAATACCAATTTCGTGCCAAAACATCACCTAAACATACCACTTTATTACTGCATCGATTACATACTGAAGTAAAAAATTAACAAATTACGTCAAGAAACATGTAAAGTTCCTGTTGAGACAAAGTCCATATCTTTCGTACACTTCTGTCACTGTCTATTCTTCCCTATTCACTATACTTGTTGCTTCATAAGCTTTTCATTAACGTTACCAGACATCTACACGTTATATTTGCAAACGCGTTTTGCATCTGCATTGTAAGATCAATAATCTTTAAGATTATTCTATTAAATTTAACGTTCCTAGTCATGAATGTCACTAAGTTTAACTATATTTCATAAATAATTTCTGTCTGTAGATTTTGAAACATTTTGCAGTACTATTTTTAATTTCACACAACATTTAAAATATTGTTTATTTTTGCATTTATATTGACTTATAAATTATTTCTGTCGTATTTATGTGTTTATTGACGTTTAAAATATTGTTTATAACAAAACGTTCACCAGCCAGAACGTATCACAGATTAACAATTTAATGTAATCACTACATCGTAATTGAGTGCTAATTTTACTTTTGCTCCTTCATTTGCATTCCTAAAATTTGTAGTTGTTCTGATCTTTCAACAATATTTGAAAAGGAAGATTTCAGAAACTACTTATTCCAATCATGAGCATTTACAAATAATTAGGGGTATTTCTTAAATAAATGTCAAAATTTGTCGCGCAAGATTTTCAAAAGAAAATTAAAATGGATTTTATCCATTTTAGTCCTTAAAACACACTTTAAATATTTATATTGTTGATATATGAAGTTTACTGTGCATTATTTATGGTTTCTACCGTGTTTTCTCCATCAAATTCACTTCTGAAGTAGAATACATTTTTGTATCGCCTTTTTGACGGCGACACGGTTTCCATCCAGTGACTTTCAAGAGTTCGGCTGTTCAACTTCTCACAAGAAACGCACAGGTGGCGGCAACAGGGAGAAGGCACCTTAAAACGTCTGGCGACGAAGCTGAGAGCAACTTTTCGTCCTCTAATGCGTAGTAGGAAACTCGCTTTTAATGGTGAAGATGTAGGTCCAAGTTTGACTTACGAAAGTATGGAAAGTGCCTTTAAAACTGCCTAAAATTTATGGAATGAACTGGAAGAAAGAATGGAGGCATTAAGAATAACACAAGGTGCATGAGGCATTCATGTGGAGGGGAAACGGGGAAGGTATACTATAACGATACGTCTTGCAGCGGTTGAAAAATAGTGGTCTAGAGAGAGTGCCAGGGAAATGGAGAGAGCTGAATATCGGGAGGTGCGTTAATGAAGGGGCGCCCAAGACTCAGTGGACTGTTCTGACCGATAAACAATGCATATTGCCGATAGCGCGCATCTTCCTATTTGATGGAAGACGAAGGCAGATTTCATATTCTATGTTTCATTCATATACATTCATTTTCTATAGTGGATATTAATGCAGCGTATTATATAATGCCAACTGGAAGTCTGTCCTTTTTATTATTTCAGAGTAACAGAGCAGTATTAGTAGGGCTATGCCTTATGTTCGTAAGGTCTGTGGCGTCCGACGTGTCCGAAACTAATTACACTAGTATGCTTCATAGCATAGTTCGTAAGTATATTGTTTTTGGTTATGTTTTTCCGAGGTCCAAAAACACAAGAACGCAAGAACTCTGAATTCGCTTTAATGTGAAGTAAATTCATATGAAAATAATCTTCAATTGAGAAGGTGAGAAAACATTACACATTCTCCTCCATACTTCCATAGTACTCCATTTCGAAGCTGTGAGAAAGAAAATGAAGAGTCATTTGACATAAACAGCAAAAAACGTTCACTGCTCAGATAAAGAAATTAGATGCCTGTCAAGGGTTTCATTCCCATGACAGTGAAGTCTACCTGAATAACATTCAGCATCACAAAACATATTTTGTTATCAAAGTCGGCCCAAAACCCCAATGTTTTCTCATCTAGCGAATACTCCTTAGTTCCTTTTGATGCTCGTACAAAAGTAAATAATCCATGGATTAATGGAAAGGTAAGTAATTTTTACATACGTGCCGCGTAATTCGTCTGTTTGTTTTTAAGTTATTTCAAACGTATTTCAATTTTCATGAGCAATCAAATTTAAAGCAAGGCAATCCATCTGAGAAACACATGCATACTTAAGCATAGTCATTGCATACGATAATATGCATCTCTTTTTTCCCCGTCCATGAAAGTAATTAAATTCTGTTATCGTACTCGAGGGAATCCTACTCCAGGGAAATATACTTTTTTGCAATATAACGGCAATTTTTAGTTTGTAAAGCATTTACGAAAGTTTTAATTCGCTTAATAGGGTACAAACGAGACATTGCTACGCACAGCAGATCCCATGAGTATTGTGATGCACGGAAATTCACTCAACACACGCTTAGCTGACATAATTTTTTATTAAATTAGGGTATAAATTTTCCTCCACTTCAAATTCTATTTAAAATTATTCTCTTAGTGAGATTAGATGCTTCTCATTTTCGCGGACACAAAACTGCACGAAAAGTTACTTAAACTTTTTTTCACGTACAGTTTTGGTTCACACAAGTTAATTGCAGATATCTTTAATCAAATATAATTATATTTATTTACACATAAAAATATTCTTAGCAACCTTTCGTGAAACATCTTCAGAGAAGAATGTTAAAATTCTATAACAGAAACAAAATGATAACTTCTTGTTGAAGTAGTTGAAAGTTGTTTTAGGTTATAATTTTTTTACTGTTAAAAGTTGAATGAAAGTATTAAACCACTCCGTGGTGGCAGCAGAGATATAGTGGTAATCCATTATTTAAAGATTTAAATATGGTATTAATTTAGATATTAAACTAATATTAAATCATTTTTATTACGTAAAGCAGTTCAACTAATACAACAAGATTCATTTCAAACGAGCTTTTATTGAAACAAAAATCCAGGATACTATTCCAATATAATCGATTTTATAGACAATCAGCGTTAGTTTCAATAAACGAAACGAAAAAGAAACAATTTAAATCCTCGAATATATACTATTTATCTTGAAATGTATGGCAGCACGTTTCATCATTCTTAACTGAGTTTATATAAATGACTGGAACATATGCGCTCTGGGGAGCTATGGCGGCGTTCTCCGCGTGTACGACACGCCCACGCAGGCCTCTGCGTGGGAATGATCGATACGCTGCAACGTTGTGGAAAACAACGCTCATTCACCGAAATATAATCCATTATTTGCACTTTCCGCACATTTTAATTGCAAAATTGTGCGTCAGTCTGAATATTGACAGCAGATGGAATTTGAGCGCGTGGGCCTTCCGCAGTGTCTGCGCAGCTGCGCCCGTTCCACGAGTCGTTGCCGCGCGCGTCCGGAGCAGCGCGCCCGGCGACTGCGCTTGGCGACCATGACGAAACTCCGATTACAACGTAGGGCGAATTGACGGCGATCAGTGGGGACGCTTTATTTTTGATATCGAAGCTCCCGATAGAATAACAGGGTCCCAGCTGACCAAAAGTCAATTCGCCTTACGTTTTAATCAAAGTATAGCGACCCTGTCTAGCGACCATGCCTAGCGACAATGCCTAGCGACAATGCCTAGCGGACCGTGCCTAGCGACCGTGCTAGACCGTGCCTAGCGCCCGTGCCTAGCGACCGTGCCTAGCGACCGTGCCTAGCGACCTTGCCTAGCGACCGGTGCCCTAGCGACCGTGCCTAGCGAACCGTGCCTAGCGACCGTGCCTAGCGACCGTGCCTAGCGACCGTGCCTAGCGACCGTGCCTAGCGAACCGTGCCTAGCGACCGTGCCTAGCGACCGTGCCTAGCGACCGTGCCTAGCGACCGTGCCTAGCGACCGTGCCTAGCGACCGTGCCTAGCGACCGTGCCTAGCGGACCGTGCCTAGCGACCGTGCCTAGCGACCGTGTCCTTAGCGACCGTGCCTAGGCGACCGTGCCTAGCGACGTGCCTAGCGACCGTGCCTAGCGACCGTGCCTAGCGACCGTGCCTAGCGACCGTGCCTAGCGACCGTTGCCTAGCGACCGTGCCTAGCGACCGTGGTCTAGCGACCGTGTCTAGCGACCGTGCCTAGCGACCGTGCCTAGCGACCATGCCTAGCGACCATGCCTAGCGATCATGACTAGCGACCATGACTTAGCGACCATGACTAGCGACCATGACTAGCGACCATGACTATGGTCCGATTAAAATAAGTTGGTGATTGACAGTTGCGAACGGAAGGGAGTGACGTTGACAGTTTGCATACCAATGAGCATGTGTTTCCGGGACGAGAAAATAAACATTTGAAATAAATACTTATTAAAGTAACCAAATCATACACTCATATTGTCTGAAGATACAGCTTCAGAAGCACAAATGTCAATCACCAACTTATTTTAATCGGACCATAGCGACCATGCCTGGCGACCATGCCTAGCGACCATGCCTAGCGACCATGCCTGGTGCACATGCCTAGAGACTGTGCCCAGGGCCCTGCGCACTTCGCTATCTAGCGAATACTCGTCAGTTCCTTTTGATGTTCGTCACCATCGTGCGCTTGCAGCATCAGTGCTCTTGCGAAAGCCGTCGCGTGGTTCCATGGGTTCAACAAAGCTGGCACTGTCCGGAGCTAGCACGAATGCGATCACAGAAACTAGTCCTGTGTAAATAATTCTGCGATCATTTTTATCATTGTCATTGTTACTGTTACGTAATAATAACCATCGCGTGTACGAAACAACGTACGAGGAACAAGACTAAAATGAATAAGCAATTTCTATGCTACTATTGTATAATTTTACATTTGACAATTCATCGCAGCTTTCGTTACACTTACTATTGTATTAGGTCTTTCTGTTGATCATACATCCCTACATCTTTGAGTTGGGCTTCCTCCTAAACACTGTTTAATGTATTCACAAAGGTTCTAAGAAAGAGATCCTATTAAAGGTGGAAACTAATGAGCATGTTGTTGTCTTAATGTTACATTGTCACACAGTTTAAGGAGAAAAGGATTAATAAGTTTGACGAAGAAACATGGCGTACTGATAGAAAAGTGTATTGAAATGCAGTACTTTTGAACATTTCACTTACCGCTGTTTCAAATAAGACTTTTCAGATCAGAAAACAATTCTATGAAATGTATAATGTTGCTTGTGTAATTGGATGCCGTATAAACGAACATGAAACTAAAAGTAGTGTATCTGTCTTCATTATTGAGTAAAAGCATTATAGCATGCAACCCCAAAACAATTTGTGCAGCTGGACAGCATAAGGATATAATAGTGGTCTTAATATATAGATTTATGTATTTTACCTCCAATACTAGTTTTGAAAAAAACATTTAGTATTCGAAATTAGTCAATGTGGAGCAACATCTTGTAGTGTTTCGAGGCGCAAAGTTTTCAAAAGGGGCGAAGTGTAGGAAGAGTTAGTTCTTTCACTGACAATCTTAGTAGTTGTGTTTAATTTAGGATAATTACATAGTGTGAGCAGTATCCGTTCAGAAAATAAGAATACATATTGAACAATGTACAAACTACGCAAAACCGTTTTGTTACGTTTGCAGTGTACGCACACCAAAATATCGTAACTGGACTACAATATAATTTCAGTAACCAGAAAAGAACTGTCTGCGATAGCCCGTATAGTTATGAGTCCGCAACCAAAGCTTCTTAGAACGAAAGATCCAAGGTCCTAGGTCCTAGGTCCGAGTGCCGATGGGACGAGGATTTTTGATGCCCTGCAAATTGTTGGGTAGAAGACGACCACTGGCTGCTTAAAAGAAATAAAGAAGTTGGCTGCCCGGACAGCACTGCGTGGTCTCTTCCAATCAATTCCTGTCATATGCCCGATGCCAACTTCTACAGTTCAAACACCGCACGCGATTCCCCCTTCCCCATCACGCATCGAGGAAATGGAATGCAGCTGCAAGCTCCGCGGCCCGCGGGACACTACACACGTCTCATAATGGGCTACCCAAAATAAATATGAAAATCAGAAAAGCATATACACTATATCTGTTAGAAATAGGCCACCAATAAAAACTAGGTGCTGCAATAATACATACTTACTTACAGACATTATTAGTAAGGGCTCCACAATGCTATAATGCTACATGAACCAGTAAGGTCGTTTTTAACCAGCAGTTAATTTTCCAGGTGCAGGGATACTAACTCAGGTTTTTGGAGTTGGCACGGAATTCACGTTACCGTTACACCATCACTCCCAAAGCTTTTAAATAACATACTTTTCCATTTTCAAATTTTCAAAAATTTAGAGATTTCATTTCAGAGAATTCAAGATCTTTATCATCAATGTTGTAGTTTTGCAGTGTTAATTTTGTGTTTACAATTTTCGAAAACACAGAATTCCCTGAAAATGCAACCTGCGCCATTTTTTAGCGGCTTTTTTCTATCAAGAAACAATTTAAAGAAAAAACTGGGAGCCGTTTTGGAGAAAACCTTTTTATGAATTGCCCTTACTTAATGAAGAAAATTACTGTTTTTCAATACATTGTACTTGACCTTATTTAAAGATCTACTTTTATAGCAGATATAAAACAGACATGTAAGAAAAAATCATCTACGAATATAAAGTACTTTTGCAATATTAATAATTTTTCAATTTTCGAGAACAGACTGTTTGCCGAAAGTGTGGTCAGCGTTATTTTTAAGAGATGCTAATTCTAATGCTTGTCGGTCTTCTGGGCATATCAAGGGAAGTGGACATTCGCTTAACCCATCACCTGTTCGGGATTGGGCGGGGTCTAGCTAGCTGCTCGGTTAATGCCGCATGTGCGGAGCTGCCTTTAGAGGAAGGAATTTACTATATATGAACACGATTTATTGACATTTTCGATACCAGTGCCCCACGTTTTTCTCTCGCAAAATCGCCGATTTTCTTCTTGGTATTATAATGCTTTCTCTTTTTACGTAAGTACGTAGGAAGGTGAAAAAGTACATCCAATCTTTTTAAATTAACCTTCGTCCATTGCATTTTGTCTTAATAGAATTTTCATCAAGAAGCGCTAAACAGAATGTACTAAGTTTTTATCTTTCATAAAATTCTAGGATCCATAAAGTAAAGCTAAAAATTTGCATTTTTGGGTTCAAATAAGAAACTGATTCGGCATCTGGCAGGAGTCCCAACAAGCAGACACGCCTGCATGGTCGTACTTTAACAAAATGCAAAATATTTTTGTGGGTAAACAAAGGACAGATAACTGCAAATTAACCTCAATTCATGTAAGCTCATTTCTCATCTAGAAAAGACTGGGATTTAAAATGCCAAAACATTATTTGCACGTTTTTTTGCAGAATCTGGACGCTGTAAATAATGAACATGGATAAAGTTTGCATCACGAAATATCTACAATGAAATGCCGTTATCGGGTTATATTGAATTCACGAATATTGATAAATGACTCAAACTACTGCAGCACAATGAGTAGCGATATTTTTCAAGCTCAGTTCATAAAATATGAAAGAACGTTTTCAGCGTGTTGGAGTGCACGTACAACAGTTAATTATGAGACTAACTCGCAGAATACATAATGGTTCGGAACTAAAACTGCCCGATATTGTAATTCGATACTCTTCGTAAATAAGATCAACAAATATTACTACACAATTTTTGTATTCTTAATTTTAAAGACAGGAAGTTGAAAGTTTTCGATGTGCGTTATTTAAAAACGCACAAAATAGTATTTGCTTGTGTGAGTCTTGCACATAATGTATCTCAACTTTGCTTTCTGATTGAGGAAGAAGAGCTGTTTGCTTCAGACCTAGTCTTACGATGTAAATGAAATTATAATAATGGAAATGGACAACTTGTTTAGGCTTGCGAGAAATACATTACAACCGATTGGTTTACAAGAAACTACTGACGCATGTTTGCATTCGGTTTTTGAAACTCTTCGTAAGAATAAGACGATTGAAAGGGAAGATGTTTATGTCGTTATACTACCACAAAATGTGTGGATGGAGATAAATAAAGAGAATGTTAACAAGATTTATTCTGAGAACGACATTCTTTAATATATTAAAAGAAAACATTTAATGCATTATCTCATTTCCAATAATTCAAATATCAGAGATAATTTACAAATGAACGTCTGTTTCTCATATACTTCTATTTGGTAACTGCAACTATTATGCTTCTTCTTCTTCTTAGATATAAAATGACTTTTTGAAAAATATGAGGAACTTGGCTTACAAAATAGTTTAATTATAGTAGATAACATCAAATTTGATCATACCTAATGGAGTGGTTTAACCACCGGGCGCAGGCAGGCTATGAAACCAATTATTTTCAAACTAAGAATTCCAAGCCGCGAGTTCCTACGGCTCAATAGAGCATTCTGACAGCTGAAGGTCTCTGCGTTCGCCGCCCGCCGCCCGCCGCCCGCCGCCCACCGCCTCCCGCGGCCACCTGGGGTGTGCTCCGCGCGCGCGGTTCGACAGCGCCGCCGCCGCCACCGCCGCCTCGGGGCACGGGCGGCGCGCGCGTAGTTCGCCAGGCGGCCGGTAGATGCCGCGGCGGCAGGCGACGGAGGCTCCTGCCGAGCGACGCAGTGCGTGCGAGAGCTAGGCAGAGGCGAGCCGCTAGTCGCTGACCGCCGAGCCGCACGTGCTCGCGTCCGTCGCGGCGCGGCGGCGAGGCGCGGGGACGCTAGTGGGAGACGTCCTGCCGGCCCGGGATCCGCATCGCGGTGGCGACACTTTCACGGACGGATGAAGGAGGGCAAAACAATGTTTTAGACCAGCAGTCCACAGCCGAAGGGTCGGTAGAACCTCTCATAAACGTCACTCAAAGCACCGAGACATGTTCGGTACAAAAAAAGTCGAAAAAATCAGAAAACAATACAAAATGAATAAATCGCAAATATATGAGTACAAGGTCACTCTAATATCGCAATATTTATATGCAGGCGCGGATCCACGGGGAGGGAAATGAGGGAAATTTCCCCCTAAATTTTTTCTGTACCTATTTTTTTTTTTTAATAATTTATTAATCCTTGTTCGGCCTGTTAGGCCTTTCAAGGTTTTGAATCATACATACAATTTTTGTACAAAGTTAATAACATTCGGCTTATTTTACATATTTTTGAATTTACAATTAAATATTAACTAATTACCGAGGAGTGTCCAGGAAGGGTCCTCTAACTACTCGAATTTATTTCTAATTTGTTGTTAATAACTGCTTTCTTTTCTGCGATTTTATGGAGGTCGAAGTAAATCTTTAGAATGCCGACTTTTGATTCTTGGATATGGTTTTGAAGTTGAACCTAACTTAAATTTTTGGGTTGCAGGGCAGGATGGTAGGTTTGCATAAAATCGGGTGGAGAGTCTGTCTATCCATTGTTTTATTGGGCATATAGCGAGTTCTTTTTGAATTTGCTCGTTGCGGATATACCAAGGTGCATTTACTGTCCAGCGTAGATACTTGTTTTGAATCACTTGTAATTTGTTTAAATTGCTATTTGCCGCACCTCCCCAAATTTGACAGGCGTATGTTAGTGAAGGCCTTATTATATATTTGAAAATGGATATTGACGTGTCGATGTTGATCTTTGAGTTTTTATTAATTAGTGGGTACAGTTTTAACATTTTTATAAATGTTGTGTTAGCTGTTATTTTTATGTGTTCTTTCCAAGTTAGCCTTTTGTCAATGTGAAGTCCTAAATATTTTACTGAAGTTGTAGGGGAGAGCCATTGAATATATGTGTTATTTAGAATTAATGGATTTATAGTATAGATTTTTTTTTAATGAGAAAATTTTTGCTTTACATTTAGTTGGGTTGATTTTAATTTTCCATTGCTGAAACCATTCTGTAAGTGTGTTTAAATCATCTTGAAGTTTGTTTCGTCCTAATGTTAAGTTTTGATGTGTTGTAAATATTAGGGTGTCATCTGCAAATAACGCTATTTTTGAATGCTTTAGTTGTGGAAGGTCTGAAATAAATATATTGAATAGGGTTGGTGACAGAGGCGATCCCTGAGGGACACTGGCCGTGATATCATAAACAGAGGACTGTACTAAATTGACTTGTACTTTGAAACTACGATTTATTAGAAAACTTTTATTATTTTTTGTAAATATTGCGGGAATCCATATTGCCGTATTTTATATAGTAAACCTTGGTGCCATACTTTATCGAACGCTTTTTCTACGTCCAAAAATAGTGCTAATGTATGTTTAGATTTTTGGAAATTAGTAGCGATGAAATCTGTTAGTCTTAAAAGTTGATGTATTGTTGAATGGTTATTGCGGAAACCAAATTGTGACGCGGGTATAATATTGTTACTGTTTATGAATGTGTTGATTCTCTGTAGTATTAATTTTTCGAAGATTTTCGAAAGCGTTGGAAGTAGACTAATTGGTCGATAATTCTCTGTTCTCGAATGGTCTTTACTTGGTTTTGCAATGGGGATTATCAGTGCCATTTTCCAAGATTGCGGGAAATAATTTAATCTGAGGCAAGAATTGTATATTGCTGTTAAAGAACTGATTGCTTGTTTCGGAAGTTTTTAATGATTATATTTGGAATTTTGTCAACACCTGGGGATTTTTTGTTTTTTAGGTTTTTGATTAAGTATTGTGTTTCTGATGGGGAAATGAATTTAATTCTTTCTGGGACTGTGCAATAGAGTTGCGAAAGCTCTGAATCAATTTTGTTTGTAAATGTAACATTACCGGTTATATTATTTGTAAAAGTGTCTTTAAAATGTTTAGCTAGGAGTTCAGCTTTTTCATTATCAGTAGTGGCTGTTATGTTGTTTGATGTAAGTATTAAGTTTTGTGTGTTTTCTTTGGTTATTATTTTTATTGCTGTCCAAAGCGATGCAGAGTTTGGTTGAAGTTGCGAAGTATACTTATCGAATTGAGTGAATCTGTAACGTTCTAATTTATCTTTAACTTTTTTTGTGAGAGAATTCAATATAGTTTTAATCGAGGAACTTCGGCTTATTTGCCACTGTCTGCGTATTTTATGTTTATAGGCAATTAGGTTTATTATATCGTTTGGTAATGGAATTATTTTTATTTTGTTCGGATGGCTTTGTCTGATGGTTGACAATTTTATAGCATTTTTTATGTTGTTTTCGAAAGTTTCTACAGACTGATCAATGTCATTTGTTGTATTTAAGTTTTAGGATACTTATCTAGTTGCATTATTTGTTTCTGAAATAAGCTCCAATTTATTTTACCATTTATTAGCGGATTGTAAGAAGTAATTGTTGGTGTTGTTTGGTTAAATAGTATTAATATTGGGTTATGATCCGAATTTAATGCTGGTATTGCGTACTGATATATAGACCAGTTTACATTTTGCGTTAATACTATGTCAAGTATATCTGGTTTAATGTTTTATTATACGGATAATGAGTGGGTTGTGTGGGTGCACGTATTATCCAATTATTTTTAATGGCAGTTTCTAATAATATTTTTCCTTGAGGAGTTGTGGTGTGACAGCCCCATGCTTGATTTTTGGCATTCAGATCTCCTAATAGTATTATTTTATTATTATTTCTGAATATAGTTTCCATAATATCTATTGGCAGTTTTTTATTTGGCGGTTTGTATGCTGTTATTAATGTGATGTTACCTACTGAAAGAGAGATGGATATTGCTACCATTTCTAGATTATTATTTTGTGGGATTATTACAGGGTTATGTTTTATTTTGCGTTTAATTATGATAGCTACACCACCACCTGTGTGGATCGCATTTCTGTCTTTTCTATATATTATGTAACCAGGAATGTTCATTTTATTACTATTATTGAGGTGAGTTTCAGTTAGACAGGCAATATCTATTTTTTGGTCGTGGAGAAAATGTTTAAATTCGTAGAATTGCCTTTGAAGGCCGTTGGCATTCCAATTCAGGAGTTTTAGATCGGCGTTATGGTCCATGGTTAATTACTGTTGGCAGAATTTGGTGTAGTAATTGTTGTATTTGAGGGAATAGAGCATTCATTATTTGAGCTGTTAATAATGGGATTAATGAATTTAAGTTTGCTGGCAGTTGTGTGACTGGAGAATAGTTATTCGTAAGGTTGTTACGTAATTCTGGGGATACTGTTGGAAGGTTTGGGAATTCACTCATATTATTAAATTGGGAGGCAACCTCGTGTTTTGACTGGAATTTATAATCCGAGAATGTTGGTTAGTAGGTAGATTTGGCCTTTGGTACTCCCTAAGATTGGTTTGAGAATTTGGAAGAACATTATTGTTGGCCATTTTTGTTTTGAATATTTTACAACCTCTGTAATTAGCAGTATGATTTTGAAAGCAGTTACAACATTTAGGTGGAAAACCTTTAGGCTTTGGACATTTTGAATAATGATGTTTATCTAAACATCGCACACACCGTGATTCTAATTTACAATTTGCTTGCGTGTGGTTTATGTTTTGACAGTTTTTACATTGAACAGGTACGTTTGATTTGTTTTTAAATTTCACTTTGATAACACTATTGAATAGTCGATTTAGGTGCACTATTTCACGTCCCTGATCATTATCTAACAATTGTATTGCACATATTTCTAATTGTTCCCTTTTTTGTTGAATAATCTGTAAACTGAGATAACTGGATACATTTTTTCTAATTCTAATCTTATGTCTTCGTTTGAATATGCTGTAGGGATGTCGTATATTGTAGCAGAAATAGTTTTCTTTGTTGGTTCGCGGTAAGTGAAATATTGAATTTCTTTCTCGTAACAGTATTTACGGAATTTTCTGAAATCATCTATTGATGTAAACAGTATCGCAATATGACTTTGTTTTACTTTTGAAGTAAAGTCATTTGTAACTAGTTTTTGAATTTCTGCGATTAAAGAGGTAAAATTTGGCACATTTTCTGCATTTTTAATTACGTTTATTGGGGGAATTTTGGGTAAGTCTAAGTTTGGATCTGGAACAATTCCTAGAGGATCGTACCTGTTTTGCGTCGTAACGTTGTAGATTGTCTGTTCTGGTTGATCTTCTGCTGCATCCAACCCACGTTTTCTTTTATTTGCTGTGGCACTTTCTTGCTGTTCTTTTGTAACCTCTTGCGTATTCGGCGCACTCGGTAGTTGAAGGTTAACACACGCTGCTTGATTCACTGGTTGCACTGGATTAAGATGTTCGCGTTGCTGGAGCTGATAAAGTAACATTTGGTTTTGCTGTAATTGTTCCTGTAGTTGATATTGCGTTACTTCATGTTGTTGTAGCAGTTGCTGGTATTGTTGGTGAATTTTTGCGAATTCTTCATTCATTGTAGCGGGAGCACTGTTTGGGTCTATGTACATTTCTTCTGCATCTTCGTTGTTTAGTATTTGCACTGACCTGGTGATATGTCCCCCTAGGGGGACATCGCCGTTTAACATGTGGTTCACTTCAGTAGTAATTTTAATTGTACAGTAAGTAGAAATCTGAACAAAGACGTTTTGAGGTACACTTTCGCCACCTTCGACCTGGGACCGGCTGCCCCGGCCCTTATCTTGGCACTCTGCGATAAGCACTAGCTACCCTCGGAGCGGCAGGCACGTCTACTCGCGGTCGCTGCCAAGACTGAACTGTCTGTACCTATTAATTTCAATTTTTGTTATTGTTTAAGGTCGCATCAACCACTAGGTCATTAGCGATGACTATTGGATGTAACGTTATGGTACGAGGATGATACGATATGGTGATGGTAGGGGTGAAAGGACGATAAAATACAATCATGCTCGAGACGGGACTCCAACCCGCGACCCCACGGTTCAAAATCCCTATGGCACTACTGCCTTATCACGAAATTGAAGCACAAATATTTGCGGATAATCATCAAAACGAATAAAATCGTATAGCAACATGAGCTGATTGTAGCCTGCGACATTGTACAAAATCTGTAATGACATTCGACCAAGACATTTTAATTTCCCTTCCCAAAATTTGTCTACTATACCTAATCCGTCCCTGGATTAGGTGTAGTAGTTTATATTAATTTACATACATGCAATACCTAAAACTTACAAAAGAACATACAATTCATACTATTTAATTACACTATTTCTATTTCAATACATATTATTTCTTTGTCTATTGCCCCTACCCAGTGTTGCCAGAGCACCATCATGATGGAAGCATACCATAATTTTTAGCCACAGCACGATAACTACCATAATTTTTTTATCGGAATTTCTATAAAAGAAACAAAATCAACAAATCTTTTTTAAATGAAATACAACTTACGAAAATTAAAATATTACTATACAATATTAAATGTGGAATAATTGGAAATTGTAGTTTAATCTTTCAATAGTTTCTTTTAACAATTATGTTAGTGATCCGCGAAATTTTAAATTGCGTATTTAATGGTCCGCAATACCTAAAAGATTGTCGATTGCCGTCTTAGCAATTTCTACGCGGATTGTTAATATCAGAAGGAGGCTCAATTTAGACGGAAATTCTTGAAAAATCGTGATTTGAACTGGTCCGTCCAAAAGGAACAAGAGCAAATAAGTGGGCATCTTCCTTCCTCCGAGCAAACTTGCAAATAGGGGACATACTAGACATTTAAGGACTTCTATGAGTTACAAGTATTTTCATTAGAAAGATAATGTCTCTCACTCCAGTAAATAATTTGCGTGCAGTGAAACTGTTTCCGTTCTAGCGCATCGGTCGTCAATCTTTGATTTTGCAGGATATAAATTTTAATTAAGTATTTACAGAATCCAAGACTGCCTACTAGTTGCTCTTGTAATTACAATAAGGCAGTTTAATCAATTTGACAAGTGTCAAATTTTTGAAGAATTCAATGTCAAAAAAGAATCAGTACAATATTAAACATCCTCATTATTGTTAAGAATGACTTATTCACACGATGATCACACAGAAAAATCGGAAAAGTACTTACAAAGATTCCGAACAGCCAATTGCCTTGTTTCAATAACAATTATACTGTGAGGGAGACGAGTAGTAAACTAACCAAATTGAAGAGATATGCGGAGCAAATACGCAGCGCCCATCAAATTGATAAGTTCTGTTCCACGGAGATGATGAATAAACAGAACAATTAAAGTAGCTGAGACTACTGCTTCAGTTCTTTGAATATTCACGAGAGACAATAACCCTATTTAGATCTTGCCCGATGGACAGGAGTCACCGTACATTTACTACTTCGGAAAACGTGATAACGGAAATTCGGTTATATATCTAATTATGTTCTTATGACGATTCCTTAATACGAATATTACGAAAGAAGGAGTGCGCGAAACGAGTTTTCATAGTTCCACGTAACCGCCACAATGAGGCCACATTCACCAAGTCACGGTGAAGCGACCCCTCCCCCTCAGGATCGTTTTCCCGCTTCGAATTCGAAGAATAGAAGAGATTCCATTACACTTCAAACAGTACACATTTTATATATTTTAAGAAGTATAACTGTTTTCAACTCATGCGTAACTTTATTGGTCGGCAACGAGTCCAATAATACACTGACGAGTGTTGCGAGTTCAAATCATGTAGTACATGGTGTGGCTGATCTTTCTTAAATTTCCTTCGCAGTCTCGCGTTGTGATCCACTGCTCAGAACCATCAAGCGCTTTAGTACTTGGATACTCTACAAGCGAACATATAAATACGTTTTCACTATCCAGTGGACAGGTACAAACCTGTTTGCAAAATCTGTGACAACAAAACCACTCGATGAAACACCGAAAAAAAAAAGATTTTTTTCGAAAGCATCAAAGAGAACCGGGAATTGAATTGTGTCAGAACCTCTATTTGGGGTTTTCATAAATATTTACGATGTGACGGCCATGGGGTTTGAGGCATGTGTGGTAACGGCGCCACATTATCATACCTAATTGAAAACTATGCCAATTATTATTTCTAGTACGTTTGAATGCGAAAATGAATGTTTTTCTTCCTTTACGTTAAGCCGTTTATACTTCTGCTCTAAGGAGCGGCTTCTAGCGGCTGGCTGTCCTGATCGGTATAGTTTTCCGTGGATTCTCCGATTAACATCAGGCGAATGTCGGAGAAGTACCCTAACAAACGGGCCACGGACCGCGCGAGATCTTTCTTTCCTCTTCCTTGTCCTATCCTCACCCCTTACACACACACACACTAACACGTACTACACTACCACACATGCCAGGAGACCGGTCGGGGGCTTAGAGCTTTTTCCGGCTGCGGCGGTGTCCCGCTAGTGAGGGATACCTGGTTGTGGAAACCCCTCTAGTCGAGAGTAGGTCGGCGTTGGATCTCACCATCCAGTGGGGGAGATCACCGCCACATTCGGATGAAAAAGCATGCAATACACTTACGGGAATAATGAGATTGGTAGTTGACGTGCCCGGAATCAGTAACAATCAATCTATATGCAGAGCGGCTGTATAAACTCTGCTTCTACGCTGCCGTCGCGGTGCCGCGCGAACGGATGCCTCTTCAACGCACAGTGGGCAGAAGGGGGGTCAGCTTTGTCATACAGTAAAAGAAATATTACCGAGTGAAGTGGCTCAGGGCGTAGCGCGTTGACTTCGCATTCGGGAGGCCGGGGTTCAATCTCCGTGCCGGCCATTCTGACCGCGATTTTCGTAGTTTCCCTCGGTCATCCAGGCAAATGTTCGGATGGTTCTACTGAAAGTCCGCTAGCCGAATTCGTTTACTACGTGAAATCACGAAGGTTAAGCAAATTCGAGACATCGCGGTTTGCTGGTTGGATGACAGACTAGGGGCCCCAGGATCTACGGGCCCCAAGGCCAACTGACCTTTACAGGACATATAATGGCTAAAATAGAGATAGAAATATTACTAAATATTGGCTACTCATTACTAAATATATTACTAAACTATATTACTTACTAAATATATTACTATACTATTACTAAACTAAATATATTATATGACTACAAATATAACTTACTTAATACATGGCGAATTTGAAAATATTTATAATTGATTGGCTGATTATTTAGTGATTCCGGGTCCGTTAACTATTCTGGTTTTCACTGTTCAGTCACGGACGTGTAGTGCATTTAGTGTACCGGGAGGGGTACCGTGTAGTGCATTTAGTACCGGGAGGTGGCGGCATTTCTCCCCTGCTGGAAGGTGATATCCAACTCCGACCTATACCGTAGCGTGCGAGGTTTTCCCACTCCCCGTACCTCCGCTAGAGTGGCACCACCCCAGCTGAGAGGAACACTAAGCTCCTGGCTGATTTTCCGACGTACAAGGGAGTGCAATGTATATGTGTGTGTAAGGGGGGAGGAGGGAACAAGGATGAGAAAAGGAAGATCACGCGTGATTCGGTGCTCTTTTGTCAGGGTACTGCTCCGCTATTCACCTGGTATTCATCGACGTACCACGCAAAGCAATTGATCTTTTCAGTAGGGCCTCCACAATTCTCCTGCAGGCAGTGGATCCTCCAGATTGAGTTGATTTCGAGCTACCTATGTAGTAACTAGTTTGAAAATCCGCTACATCGGACTCGAACCGTTGGGCTTCCCCATCAGTGACGATGCAGAAGCAATAGTTAGATTTATAATAAATTAATGAATTTCCTGTATATTGCATTGAGTCCAAATTAATGGTAGATACCGGCTTTCGAAAACACCATCCAAACACGCGCAGGGTTTGTTTCATAATATTCATGAATAGAAAATATGTTAAAATAACAATAGATAATAAAAAAATACACAGTGAGTAATGAATATTATAATAATAAAAATAATAATAATAACAACAACAATACCATTCATACCAATGTTGGGCAAGGCCTCTGCCTTATAGTGGGGGAGCTCAAAATTGTATCGGCCCTTAGGTGAGCTAGTCCTGGAGCGCGCTGTAATGAATATAACTACTACCTACATGACGAAGGTATTAAATTATCAAAACAAAATGAAATTATTTTTGTAATGTAAATTATATCGACGCAAAGATAAGATTTCGAACTGCATACCGATGTTTTGGAAACCGTTTTGACGGGAAAATGTAAATAAAAGACACATAAACCCTTCATTGTTTGGTATTTATCGTTTAACTTAGTACTCGCCAGTTAATTTAGCATCGCAGTGTGATACGCTATAATTTCCATCTTCTTACTAAAAACATGGTAAATGTATCCATTAAATAACATGTGTTACGTATAATCACCGAAATAAAAATATCACATTCGTCTGAAATGAAATTACTATGTATGAATGAATGATTCTTACATTTTTCTCTTTTAATTGGAAACAATACAATTACAAAACAGAAAAGTTATTTGATTAGATAAGTTGTTTTTAGAGCATTACTGGCTTACATACGTTGTGGACGTTTTCAAATGTCATAACTATCTCTGTGATTAAATGCATAAAATTTAACCTTTTAATGTGATTCCGTATCTTGTGACATAGGTATTGACATTGGCATGGCCATTTCGCATAACTATCTTAGTTCATGAAAAAATACATATTATCTCACATGCAATTAAAAACATTGATTAAAAGATCTACTTTTCCTGTTGATCATTTGTCTGTCATCTCGCAGTGTTGAGGCCACTGTAATCGTCGACAACGCAGCAGGTTGGACTTGCGCAAGGGTTACCTCAATCGGCTCATTGTAAGTTCATTGCTCTCAAGAAGCCATAATGCACGGCCCTGCTTGAAGTGATATGTTTTCTCATATGGGACTCTAAATTTTTCGTTTCTAAAAAATGACACATTGGAGAAAATGTGAATGTATTAGAATGGGTATGTTCATTATATTTTAAAACTCAATTTTTATTTTTTTAAGTAAATAAATCTATAAAAATTCATATTCCGTTCTACGAATTGTATCTTCATTGCTCCTGCTCTCTTATAGTAAGGTTTTCTTATGCGAGTGGTGTTCATTTACTAGAATCGATCAGTTCAGTATTTGGATGAAAAGGAGAAAGGCAAAGGGAGAATAAATAGGCTGATTTGTTTTAAGAACTGTGTACAAATAATAATACTAAAATCTAGGAGATGATATTGAAAAAGTTCAAATGTGAGAATCTGCAAGCTCACATCATCCAATAACTAGTTTTCAAATAAGAGAAATTTTTACCGCATCTAGAGAGATACGTAGAGAGATAATACATCACGAGTGTTTCAGGGATATGATCACAGAATAACGGTCAAAGGTAGTTATATGGTCTGAGGGTTCATACCCGCCTCAATGTGAAATGTCTTTTGAGCC
Organism: Acheta domesticus; assembly: GCA_031308135.1. Taxonomy (NCBI): domain Eukaryota; kingdom Metazoa; phylum Arthropoda; class Insecta; order Orthoptera; family Gryllidae; genus Acheta; species Acheta domesticus. Next base: position 125,498,872 of record JAHLJT010008446.1, on the reverse strand, counting down.
ATCAATAATAAAGAAGCAAAGGGTTCCAAGTCCGTCCGGTCGCATGCACTACTTCACCA
>JAHLJT010008446.1:125438499-125498713 GCA_031308135.1 Acheta domesticus | reverse complement strand
CTAACACCTTGACATAAAAAAGCGGATTTTATCCATCAAACATCTGCATTCCGTCGATCCTCTCGGTTCCAATATACCCCAATAAATTGCCGATAATGGAGCAGCCCTACTGTGAACTAAAACTCATTTAACTCGTGAGAGGTTTCAGTTGCGGAATGGGGAGCGCGTGCTTTGCCAAACTCCACCAACGCTAGCTGAGTGGCCCCGCTGACCGCCGCCCGCAGTAGTCGCTCAGGAATCGCCGACATTTTCAAACATTTAATTCAGCTGCGGCCGCGACGCGGGGCGGGGGCGGCGCGGGGGCGGCGCGGGGGCGGCGCGGGGGCGGCGCGGGGGCGGCGCGGGGGCGGCGCGGGGGCGGCGCGGGGGGCGGCGCGGGGGCGGCGCGGGGGCGGCGCGGGGGCGGCGCGGGGGCGGCGCGGGGGCGGCGCGGGGGCGGCGCTTTGTGCGGGCAGTCGTTAAGCGCGCGTGGCCGCCCATGCGCAGACACGGCCCCAAATAAACACGCGCCGCAGTTTTCCAGCGGCCGCGAACTTGGAAACTGAATCTGGCGCTGTTTTGTTACCCTGTTGATTTATACGTGCGGCACTGCAACGCGACAAAAGCCCGCTGCCTCGTGACTTATGCGCCGGCCCCGTCTGGTGAACCCCGAACGGCCAAACCCCGAGAGCTGACAAATTGCGACGGGGCCCGCGCTGGTGGGAGTGGCGATGTGCCGGGGGGGGGGGTTGAGAGCGGTGGGTGGAGCTGTGGCCGATTGTTGTTCGAATTTTCCCGAGCGCGCCGCCGCAAGACAATGGCGAACGACGAGAAATCTTCGAGAAAAGCGCGTCCGCTTCAAGAATGCTGTGCGGGCCGCGCCTTCCGTCAGGCCGTGCTTTTAGCCCACTCACCCCCCGCCGATCCGCCACGCATCTTATCGGCGAACAACAGCCCTTGGATGGCCGAGTGCCGCTCGCGTACGCCAAGGCTTATAACCGTCTGATTTTACATGGCAATCCATTCACTCAACCAATGAGACTTACAACTCATGAATTGATCCCATTATAGAAAGACATCTAACAGAAATATGTCTCCACTTCTACTCTAATTCATTACTTCGTACTTTTGCAGCGCATTTATCACATCTTTTCATTTCCAGTACTTGATTCAAATTTTACAATTTTATCTCGTTCCTTGGTTAATAGTTATTTGTTCAATAGTATTTCTGCCTTATTTAATATGAAACAATTTTGCAACGCATTTCAGAAGCCATATAAATGGTTTGATTCATTATTACATTTGCTTTTGCAGAATTATTATGACATCAACAACATCGGCATGACATTTTGCAGAGGACATGAAGACAACTATCAGCAACTCTCATCAACTGCCTGATAATGCTATACTTTCTGCAGTTTGAACTACACAGAACAGACGATAATAGATACCGACGAAACCCAATAACTCCGGATTAAATTAAAAAGGTATTGTAGCTTTTATAAAGTTCTCAAAGCGAAAATATCTATAATTTTTCAATAACTATACAATAAAGTAATGTTGAGTAAATGCAAAATTTTAAATCATTACCTGCTGTAAATATTATATCGTTCTTGGTGAATTACCGTCTTGTAGATACAAGTTTTCAGACACTTTCTTTTAACAATAGAGCAAATGCATAAATGATTCATTGCCTACCTTCTAGATCACGGGTTCCCAGTGGAAAATCGCCCCATGTGGCGATCGATGAAATTTTAAAGGTGGTCAGTGATGAATGAGATATCGATTGAGGGACTACAGTTGAATATGAAATGGCAACTGATCAGTTTAATGAAGATCAAGAGCCCATTGAATACAAAATATATATTAACGATTAACAACGCATAACAGTCAAGAGTTCTGAAGTGATATACAAATACACGCAATGATACTGTTCATTATTGGACTCTTCTAATCACTAGTATATTATTATTATGAATATTATAGTATACTACTCTGAATACTATTGAATGTGTTCGTCACTCATCCCGAACATCTGTTTTATTACCAAGGATCTACCCTGCTATCACGGAGAGAATCGTTACGCTGAGCAATGTTCATGGGACTCATGAGAGAATGAGCCGTCTTCACTACGTCAGCCTCATTGAAGGCGTTGATTTCATACTCCGTCGTTTGAAAAGAAAAAGAGGAAAGGAAAAAAGAGAACCCAAAAAGCAAAGACTGAGGAAAAGATAAATCAAAAGGACAGGAAGAAGAAGTTGACGATAACAATAAATGGCATCGTAGTAAAAGATAAATTCCTGAAAACCCCTCATATATTCTAAATAACTGGAAGACCTATTAGCGTAATTCCAATTAAGTGAAACCGGGATTGATTTTATTTTGATTACATTTACTGCAACTTTTCTCAAAGCTTTGAGTTTTTCCTCTTCAGGTTTAGTACAATCAATGATTACAAGGAACTAATTGTCCATAAATACTACAAATGTAAGAAAAATTCAAAATTAGTCCACCATCAAACCATTACGTAATACGTTTTACGTCCTCGGCAAATCCACGAGTTCGCCTCGCCCAACCCCGCGGACCACCCGGCAGGCACCCAGCCGGCTGGCCGGCCCCGGGGCGAACCACCTGGGGTGGCAGGAGGAGGCCGCGACGGACCCTCCGGCATGTGGCACATTTCGAGTGTATGTTTGTATGTACACATTACACACACACACACACACACACACACTATATATATATATATATATATATATATATACACGTATAAATACAAATTCAATATATATCTCGAAAATTTCAAATTTATAAAATATCGAATTATAAACTTCACTTTGCGGAACGTTCGAAGAAGTGTAAAAATTAAGTACCACCAATCGTAGTTTCACTTTAACGTGAATTACCCCAGTACGTGTTCCATTCATTGAGAATAACTACAAGCGGCATGGCAAGAAGTGGCACGTGCAGGAGAGAGCCCGTCCGTCGGAGCGAATTCCGCGGCGGCCCGCGCGCGCCGGGTGGTCCGCGAGGCGAGGCGAGGCGAGGCGAGGCGAACGCGCGGATTCGCCGCGGACGTAAAGCGCCTGCGCCGCCGCCGCCGGCGTCAGACGGCAGGGGCTCGTTTTGCTGAATTAGCCGACCGTAAATCATGACGCTTCTCCCTGACCCTCGAGGTGCCTTGACGAAATCTCCAGCGGGTGCGTTTAAGGAGAGGGGGAACTCCCGTTCGTGAAACGAACTCTAAAATTGTCGAGGCTTTACTTATTTTTAAGGCGACTCGTCACGTTCGTTATCGGACGAATAGCGAGGGCTCGCCGAATCCCGAGTGGTGCGGATGAGTTGCTCGCTATTTTCCGAGTGACGAACACTCGGCGCTCGCCCTACCCGCTGCGAGTCGATTTTTTAAACACATCAAAGGAAGCGAACATTTGCCGAACTCATCAGCTGTTCGGGATTGGGCGAGCAGTAGCTCGATGCTCGGCGAATGCCGAATGTGTGGAGCTGCCTTTAACTGAAGACATTGTGAGAAAAGCTTAGAGCTACAATAAAGGTGAAACGATACATATGACGTCTTGGAATGAAAGAGATGGAATTCCGGTTCTCACTCAAAATTATTACGACTACTGGATAAAGAATCTACAATATATGTCACGGTATTGGTAAAACAATTTTCAAATGGCTGAGACTAATGATACATTCCATGCCAGTGGTTTAGAAGGCGGAAGACTTAATTCCAAATAGACACATCTGACGTTGTGCAAAGAGGCTCTTGATATCGATTCACCATTTGCTGTCACGTACAGTCGCTTACAGCCTGGCGCTTACCTGCTGACTGGCAGGATTTTCGGCAACAGCTACATAACTAGGACGAGGTCAGCTGCTGCCTGGAGGAGAATTCTAGCAGCCGGCAGGTCTCATTGGTATTTTCTATGGTTTCCCCAGTCAATACCAATATCAATTCCAGAAAAATGCAGGCGTATGCCAGAGCAGTACCCTAGCAAACAGGCCACGGAGCGCGTTCAATCGTTCTTTTTCCTTACCCTATCCTCTCCCCTTACTTACACACACTTACACTTACAAGCACTACAATACTACACATGTCGGGAGCTTAGAGCTTGTCCCAGCTGGGCAGTGCTCCGCTAGTGGCAGATATATTGATGGGGAAAACCCTGCAAACCGACGTGTATGTCGGCGCCGGATCTCACCATTTAGGGGGAGAACATCATCACATCACTTTCTAAAACAAACTACACTTACGGGACTAATGATCATAGCAGTTGACGCGCCCCGAAATGCGAAATAATCAATCATAACCAGATAACACGAATTTGTTTAACAGGAATATCGATTAATTTGATCCCTTAATTTGATCTCAAGGGATTAAATAAGCCCTCGTGTTAACTTCTTTATTAGGTACTCCATTAACTGCATTGAAATGGACAGAGGCGTTAGGAATGTCGAAGTGTGAACTCTGCAATTAGAAAAACAGGGAAATGGTTGGATGATCTGGTTCTGCAACACGCAAAGCTGAATGAAAGCAGCAGCATTCTTTCCAATAAACATTGCACCAACCACTTAATGCAAATGGAGACGATGTGTGCAAGGAGATAAGGCTGATGAGCCAATTCAATTCTTAAATTGGCTCTCGCGCACAATTTCGCGTTCGCACTCCTGAATAAAAATTATTTCTGCACTTTATGGACATGTCTTCAAGAAATATTAGATTTCAGGTCTGAAGAACGCTTATTGAATTTTCTTTCCTTTCCAAAGAAAAAACATCTTGACTAGTTCAGATATCCGTGAAAAATCATGTTTTCTATTTTTATTTTTTTTAGTGCATTGCATATCCCTCAAGGGCACTTGGATGACATCATGCATACAATTAAACACTTGCACGGTAACTGAAGATCTCAAATGAGTTAAACAAACCTCGCACTGACATATCACAAACATCAAGTAACAAAACAACCAAGAACGATTCGATTCTTCAGCGGCCTATTGCAAACAGACTTTTGAGTGGCTGCGGCGGAGATAATGCTCTTGAGTACAAGATGTTCAAAAAAAATGTAGGTACAGAGGTACCAGCGCCTGTTCGCCATATGACAACATCAAATTAAAAGAGAGGAGATGGAGAGCGAAGTCCGAGAGATAGTCAAAATATTTTATTTATTTTATATTTGATCGACAATTTTCGTTTCAAAGTTCTAAAAGATTTTACATAAAATAGCATTTAGAATTGGACATCCCAAGGCTACTTGAAATCGACTCTAATTTTAATTGACTATCATATTAAACTAAGAATTGTATTAGCGCTTTAAAAAGTATTGAGTACAGAATGTTGAATAAAATTAATTTTGTTTCCTGAAAATGATGAACATTACGGCAATCTAGATGAATCTTTCGGAAATCGAGAACGAATACAGTGTTTTTCCACATAACTAAGTTTTACTAAGGTTGAATTCAGATAAGCAAGCTACATCAGAAATTGAGGAACAAAACCGAGTTGATGTTTGTATGAAGATATCTAGAGGATCAACGTTGAGATTATTACACATTTCCGAATTGAGAATGAGCGGTTGGATTAGGTATTATTTTACAATTTTAATTTTGACAAATGCAAGATAAATTGTTAAAGTTGATGTTTACTTGGACTCACAATTTTTTAATTTGACCATGCGTACGTTAATGTAGGTCAAATGCTTGATTTGTATATCAGTAATCCACGTTCTGTTTTTAATGTTATTTGGATGTTAAGGATTAGTTTCAAACCTTTGCGTTAATGAAATTCCTGTGATAATTGCTTCACTTATAATAATGTAGTATTTCAGAAGAATATTTTTTGGCGTTCAAGCAACAACAATATAATTAATTTTTAAGGGTGGGGGATCAGTAGGGCATCGTAGCGTAAAACGTTTAGCTTGCGATTTCTCTAACGTCATCTCCAACACTTCAGTTTTCGATGCATTTAATATATCTGTGGAGGTATTATTGTAGATCGTTTTAGGCTATTCAAGTATTAGCATCCGAGATTTAAAAAAGAAAAAAAAAACACAAGGAAAAACGACTGTCTTGTCTGCGTGAAAATGTTTGAGTTTATGAGTTCAGGGATGCGTCATCGGTAGATATTGAAGCTTCGAGATGCAAGGGCTCTTCGACACCTGCATCTTTGGCGCCGCTCCGAGTGGTGGTGGTGGTGGTGGTGGTGGTGGTGGTGGTGGTGGTGGTGGTGGTGGTGGTGGTGGTGGTGGTGGTGGTGGTGGCGGTGGTGGTGGCGGTGGTGGTGGCGGTGGTGGCGGTGGTGGCGGTGGTGGCGGTGGTGGCGGCGGTGGTGGTGGTGGTGGTGGTGGTGGTGGTGGCGGCGGTGGCGGCGGTGGTGGTGGCGGCGGTGGCGGCGGTGGTGGTGGCGGCGGCGGCGGTGGCGGCGGGTGGCGGTGGTGGCGGTGGTGGTGGCGGTGGTGGTGGTGGTGGTGGCGGCGGGCGGCGGCGGCGGCGGCGGCGGCGGCGGCGGCGGCGGCGGCGGCGGCGGCGGCGGCGGCGGCGGCGGCGGCGGCGGCGGCGGCGGCGGCGGCGGCGGCGCGAGCGCGCACGGGCACGGGCAACCGGAGCGCTGCCTCCGCATCCCAGCGTCCTGTTGCGGCAGCGCAGCGGCTGCGGCGGCGGCGACGGCGGCTACTTGTGGGAGCTAATTGCCCTTTGTCGCCGCGCATTCAGATCCGCGCGTGGCGCGTGGGGGCGCGCGGCGGGCGGCTGGGCGGCTGGCATCGCCCACCGCGCGGCCACAGCCAAGGAGCGCGAGTGCCATCCTCCTCGCGCCGCCCGCCCGCACCGGGCCTTCCTCTCCCGAACGCACGGGCTTCCCTCGCAAGGCGCTCATCAAGTGCAGGCTGTTAGAGATTCTGGTGTCACTTGCATTTAGCCATTGTATGTCTCGTAAAGAGGAATTCGCGTCGGCGCCATTAGATCCCGGGGTTCCTAATCTGCCACCCAACCAGGAACCCGCGATATCGCGAATACGCGTATCCTTCGTACTTCACGTACTTGACAAATTCGGCTATTGCCGCCCAATCGCGGCCGTGGCATTTTAGTAGACCATCCCAGCATTCGCCTGGATGATCGAGGGAAATGAAAACCCCGATCAGGCTGGCCGGCACGGGGACTGAATCCGAGACTCCCGAATGGAAAATCAGCCCGCTACGCCCTGAGCCACTTCTCTCTTTTTCAGACACACGGGCTTGGAATACTTCTAGGTCGAAACGTCAGTACTGCTACATTAATGGAGAGTAAATTAGTTTCGGGTATGTCAGTATTGTAAGTGCAGTTTACTATAACAGCATTTTTTAAAATAGGAAATAGGAAAGCTATTTTTCTACCTGTTTGTAGCTCCGACGAACTAGACAAAAAACGAATTTCTTAAGGATATACATTGGAGAATTCTACAGCAAATTCAATATTCAATATTTTCAAAAAACGTGTATTACATGAGAATATTGCAATTTAGACCAAATTCGTTGGTCGTTACACGCGCTACCCGAGTCTCGCATTCAATAACACAAGCAGAGTACATTTTCGTGAAATGGCAATACCCTTTCTAACATCTTTGATATAGGATACATTGGTGGTCGTAATATAAACAAGATTTCGTTTTTTATCTTTCCACTTGTATTTAAAAATGTAAACAAGCATATTTTTAAGTGGTTCATTGCGATGATAGGTGGCACAACCCAAAGGAGTTCTATTAAAATGGGTGTGAAGAAATCGATACAATTCTAATTCTTAATCTACTTCTGCCGTTTAATAATGTTACATGTATCAATTCATTTTGGATACACAAACAAAATATACAAAAAGAAAATTGTCACAAGTCGATAGTAATACATATACTACATTACCACGAGAAATTGGTTTTACTTTTACTGTAGTGTCTTGTGAACAGTTTATTATATGTGGGAAAACTTCATATATTATTTACAACCCCACAACCCCATATATTATTTCCAACAATGGAATTAATTAGAAACCAATTTCCAAAGTACGTGTAATAAGTAGCCGCATCCGTGGCTTTCACCTCGTCTACCTCCTCCGATTATTCCGGCCGGCGAGGGAAGACCCCGAGCACCGCGCATCTCGGAAATAACACGGCTTCCAAGTGACGTCACACACAGGAAACAGTTAGCGCGGAGATCAACGTTGAATCCAGAATCTCGACAGCGAGCCCCAAAGCGGCCGACGCGGGCGCGGCGTGACGTGACGGCGCGCGCGGCCCACGCGCGGCCGACGCGCCGGAGATCAACACAGGCCGCCGCGGGGGGAGGGGAGGGCGTGGGCCTTTTCTTCCTTCCCCTCCCCGCCCCGCCCCCCTCCCCTCGCCAGCCTTCCAAATTAAACACACAGGAGAGATACAGATTTTCGAAGCGATTATGCAATATTAATTCAAGCTACCGAGCACTTTCATTTTTTGCAGTATATTCTGTGGAGTTTTTTTTCTGTTCTGCTACTTTCTTATTATCTCAAATGGCACATACCCTCTTGTTTTCTGAAATAACGATGTGAAGTTATATTAATTAGTGGTTGATGAGGTTATTGTAGAAGAATGCTCATTAATTTTTACATTATTTACAATTGTGATACTCCTTAAATGCGAATGCAATGGATTTTTTGAAACGACTGATTGATTAAAAATAATTTATTACGCCCACAATCAATTACACTTCGAGTGACGTTTCAAAAGAATTAAAGCTACATTTACTGTCCAGAAGCAAACACGTGTCCAGCTCAGCATTCGTGTCAAGTTCGTTGGAGAAACGGGAATAAAACTATGCTCGAGATGACGGACTTCACCTCAAGAGGAAACGCATATAAATTACGTTATTAACAATTACATGTTCATTCATAAGCACACGTCACAAGAACCTGTAATTAAAGGAAACTTAAATATTTTGTATTCCAAATGAAACACCAATGCGTCGCCAGAAATATTTTGGCTTTAGTATTCCGAGGAAATCGGGGTTCCCGATTTCAAGTGTCCGAGCAACCGTTTCGGAGAAGACCAAATCACACGCAGCATTAGCTGTAAGAGTTCACCACTTTCCCCAACCTATTCGGAAATACACACTCCTTCCACTATCACAACATTAATTACTCTCGGCCGCTTTATCTCCCATCTGGCCAAGCGCTCGCTGCTGCGGCCCGAGGCGACGGCGCTTTGCCGCCGAAACGTTTCCCCTCTCCAGCGCGACCGGCCGCTCGCTGCAGCGCAACGCGGTGCAACATGTAGCAGGCTCCCTAGCGGCGGAGCCGGAACTGTCCGATTCGCCTCCTTGTTGCAGCGCCCACATTTGCGAGAATTTCCCGTGCACAGGCACGCTGCTACAGAGCGGCGTGGAAATGAAACATGTAAGAGAGCAGAAATGAAAGATGGAAGCTGGCTTGGAACAACGAACGACATGCCCAATTTTGCTCCTTCCTTTCTTAATATGCGTGTTTATTCTTTACAATTGTCAAGAATATTATCCCGGCAATTTTTGAAGCAATGTAATTAGAGATATCTGTACTCTTTCAATATTATTTTCCTTCTCAATAATAATAATAATAATAATAATAATAATAATAATAATAATAATAATAATAACAACATAATAGCAATTGGAACATTTTGAAATGTCACTATCAGCAACACTATAGTCATCACCAACACAATTATTATTGTATTTGCATTTGTATCACACAGATCTAGCTGTTATGACAATTTGATCCACTATATTAACGAAATTTTGACTCGCTTGTAATGTAGTAAAATCTAATACGCTTTACTGATGCATGAAATATTGGCAGGCTGAATACAATCGATGAGTGATTCCGTGATGTGGCATTGCCGCAGGCGGACTCAAACCGTCAGCAGTCATCCACGCTACGTGCTTGGATCAGTATGCAATATTTTACTATTAGAGCCATATTCCCGGGAGCATGGAATCGACCGACAGCCCAAGGGCTCGGATATTTGGGTTTCTAGGGAATTATGCACTGATGAATTGGATTGACTGGTAGAGTTAGAAGGTAGGTAGGATACGTGATCGTTCACCGTTAACTTGACGCATCACACACTTTAATCACCTTATCTTACCCGGAAATGAACTAGCTTACCTCAACTCTCCATTTCATTGGACGATGCTTTTACTTCTCAGCAATAGATGTTAGCCTCTTTGTGACGTCCCCTTCCTATGCGAATGCTAACTGATGAGCGTAATTCACGTAGGAGGGGTTGTCACGTGAGAAATGATCAGAGTGACCGGAAGAGCGGGAGGGGGTTATGAAGTGGGAAGATATACAATCATAGTAATTGTGAAATATATGAGTTTAATTAATTGTTTCATGCTGAGGATCACCATATACATATTTGAAGGTACACAGGATAGTAATGAGAGAGAGGGAAGGAGCGCAATGGAGTATGACAAGGAATGTCGAGCACACTCATGTCGGCGTCCGCTGGCTTACCATAGCCTCCAGTTCTCCGGCGGGCATGTTGTCGTTCGACATCGTGGGTTGCTGGTTTCCTGGCGAAGTGATGGCGTGGTGTCGCTTCTGTGGTAGGACTGGCCCCTCGGTGTTTTGTGAGGGCCGTTTATATAGGCGCTCGCTAATTTGAGGGAATCTTTTGGCGAACGTCATTTTAGAAAGTGGATTTTCCCCAGGCAGGTGTCAACATCGTTTCTAACTTCCCGATGCTTCTGCTTGGGCCGCAAGATGATGAAATATACGTTGAAATAGTTTATAATAATTATACTTGTTATGGCGTTGAAATAGTTTATAATAATTGTATTTGTTTATGGCTTATCACATGGCTCCCTTATTTCTCAGAAAAACGATGCCACTTGGCTGCGTTTTTCGTCAAGGAGGGTGAGCGGTGGAGGTCGTTGGTGTTGATGTTGATTACGATGGTCTTGGAGCGTTCTAGGGGTCGGTCTTGAAGTGCTAATGAGTTCCTTCGGTTGAGCTGTTGGTTGGCTTACGTATGAGTGCAATTTCTCGACAATGGTTAAAAGGGTGAGATAGGAAAATCAAATGAAGGGGGGGGATTGATTAAGGGTGGTATGGAAGAATTAAGTATGTAGTGATGACCCAATACATATCAAGGTGAATTGAGATGAACATGAGATGAAATAACTAAGATGAAGAAAATGAAGTACGTTATGATGGACATAAATGATATACACAACACATGAAATACATTATGGATATGAATGAAATACACTATGATGAACATAAATGAAATACACAACACATGAAATACATTATGGAAATTAATAAAATACACTATGATGAACATAAATGCAATACACTAAAAATGAAAGGCATTATGAGTTGAAACACAGTAAGGACGTGATTGTGATATATACACGAGTTTTGTTACTGAAGGTTCTTGGATATTTTCCCACTTTTTAGTTTTCACATTACATATTTATAACCTGTCTAGATTTTATGCATTGGATTCCACTTCTATTATGTTTTATATGTAGAAATTCACTTGCACTATGGTTTTATACAGTATTTCTTGAGATTTGCATATTGAATATCACTCACACATTATCTCTTGAAATTTGCACATTGAATATCACTTACACAGTATTTCTTGAGGGTTTCAGATTGAATATCACTTACGCAGTGTCTCTAGAGGTTTGCACATTGTATATCACTTACACTATGATTTTCAATATTTTGTTTTAGGTCGTATGTTATTAAATTTCATTTGCACTGTTTCTTGTGTTGATTGTTGTTGTACATACCTTTGAGAGGTATGGGACGTTCGTGAAGTCTGTGTTGTTTGTTTCCACTGGGCGCACTTGTTGTAGTTGTTGTTCTTAAGTTCCTTGGGGGGGGGTATTGCATATTGGGAGTGATTTTTAGGGTTGCTGTGGGAATGTTTGTCCTTTGGATTGACTTTGGAATATGCGATCTTGGCGTGGATACAGCAGTTTTGGCGGTGTGTTGAAGATGACACTAGATGAGCTCGACGGCAGGCCTTCTGGAGGTGAGCCGTTGGTGCTGGTGTCGACGGTGTGAGGAGTTGGTTGTAGATAGGTTCAGGTGGGTGAGAAGGTAAGGTTTGAGAATTGTACTGAAGGGTTATTTTGTTGTGGGTTTTTGGAAAATAACTTATGGCAAGACATATTGCGGATGTATGGACGAATAGTTTTATATAAGGGGTATACCGAGGCAGCAAGGAGAGCAGTGATAATTAAATGTATATATTGGTGGGTTTCTGGGGGTATAAGGTAATTGGATTGCTCTAAGAGTTTGGCCTTTTTGTCAATATCATTTAATTCATTTCCTAGATTATGAAGAGAGAAATGTGACTTGTAGTCCTCAGTTTCTAAAAATGTGGAGATGCGGGTGAGATTTATGTTTGGAAAGAAGTATGGTTTAACAAGTTAGAAATTGGTGGGATATGGAAGCGAGTTGAGGTGTTATGAATATTTAGTAATCTATTGGAGTGTGGATTTAACGTGATAGTGCGTCTGGATGCCCAGCATGTCATTGGGATATTAATTTGTCCTGTACCATCGATGAGGAAATGGGAAATTGCTGAGGTATTACTAGAAAATCTCGAGTTTGGGCAATGTAAAGTGAATTCGAGGGGCTTGAAGTGCTATACAACCACAAGTTAGAATTCCTAGCGCAAAAGAATGTTGTTGGTGGTTTATTTAATACCTTAGCTTTGCACAGGCTTTTAGCGTCTTCGGTATGACCAGAGAAAAGAGCATATAGACATGATGAAGAAGGTGGGTTAGAGGTGTGCTTGCGAGGGGGGCATGCTTTAAAGTAGTCAGTTGTGCAGTCAGTCATGTCTTCGAGGTCAAGTTCCATAAATGCTTCTTTATTTTCAGTAATGGCTAAGTAAGAGTGTGATGGGATGATAGACATTGTTAGAGAGCTATCGTTCAGAGGCACAGGGAGGGGTACGGCGCGGTATAAGTGAAAGAATCGATTTGGTGCACGGAGTGGGATTTCTATGTATAGGTGGAGGAAATCAGAGTCAATGGATGCAGTAACTTTTGAATGTCATAGTAAATAAAAAGGAATTCTTTTGAAGTGGTGTTGGTAAGTGTAAATCACCAGGAAGGTTTGATTCAATTTGGAGGAGAGATGCAAGAGTTTGTTGTGGAGCGAGAAAGTAGGGGGAAAGGCGGCGTTGTTGTAATACTGACCATGCAGTTTGAAATTGATTAATGTTGATACCAATCTCTTGTGTGATAACTTCTAAAGTCTTGATGTTGGAGGAGATTGTATTTATTGTCAGTAGTTCTCGTATCATGTCGTCTGTCGAATTTACAAAATTTTGGAATTGTCTAAAGGATGATAATAGGTTGTTGTGAGCAGTAGCTAGTTTTTTCGATTAATTTTCCGTTTGAGTCAGTGTTGTAAAGGGTACGGTTGAGTACTGTGGCCTGTTCGCGAATTAAATGAATTGTTTGATTTCCATTATTTTTGAAGGGATGCAATAATGTTATTTAGTTTCAAGAGGTCAGAAGCGTCTGCGGTGGCCGAATAGCCATTTAAGTGCAGTTCCGCCGATGTTAATAAGTCCGCGTTTTGTGACGGTGTGGTGTTTTGTCTGTTCTGGAGGGTTGAATGCAAGATTTGATGTCATTTAGGTCTCTTCTATACTGTGTTAAGTCAAAATTAATTCGTGAGATTCGTTCTGGTACCGGTGGATAGAGTTGCGTCTAAGCGTATGGATAGGAGCTTTTTGCGAAGTGTTTGGAAAGGTGAGTATTTGTTAATTTCATGTTGGAGTGTAAGTAGAGATGTTAGTGCGTTGTCAATTGGTTTGTCAAATGTGCTTATTCGAAATAATTGTGCAATTGTCCATTTATCTCCGGTTAGGAGTAATGTTCCTTCATGTGCGAATGCAAGGCCTTGGTCGTATGGAATTTTAGAAATTTCGATTTGAGAGGATGTGGGTGATATACATAGGGTGAGGACGAGAAATGCTTTTATCTGCAAGAGAGAAAAATATATCGAAATTATTTTTTTACGTTTTCTGCTAGAATATTCTAGGGGTTTTTGCATTATCCAAGGGGACGTTCGTTACATTAGTATTTTGGCGAAGGGAGCGGGTGACGTGTGGAGTAGTGGTATTATGGGTTTTACGATTTGCAGGTTGTTTTTCATAAGGGGAGGTAAAGGGTGGGTGGTGATGATGGTTGAGGTGTTTTTGGTGGTGTTGGGTTTGATGTTGGTGGTTGGTGATGGTTGTGGCGTAGCTGGTGCGGGTAGTTGGGATGTCGATGGAGATGGCGTCACTGATTGTGGTGGAGGAACGGGTTTTTAATCTATTGGCATGAACAATTTGTTCTTTTGTGCCATTTGGAGTTTTTATAATGAAATTTACAGGGCTTAGTTTTTGGATTACGATGAATGGCCCTTTCCATGGTTTGGCGAGTTTCCGGGCTAGTCCCTTTTTAATTGCTGGCGTGTGTAAGTATACATAGTCACCTATTTTTAATGTTACAGGAGCAGTTTTTCTGTCATAGTATTTTTTCCTAATTTCAGCTGCTTTTAGATTTAGGTTAGTGACTTCGTCATAGGCAATTCTGAGTCTTTCTCGTGTTGCTTCTGCGTAATTTTCGTCTAAGTTGTAACATGGTCGTTTAGGGGTGAGTATTGTTTCAAATGGCATTGTCATATGACGTCCTTTGTCGAGGAAGAAAGGGTGAATGGCCTGTTGAAGAATGCGGAGTCGATCTGTAAGCGGTTAGGACGTGAGGAATGATTAAGTCCCAGTTTCTCATGTCTTTGTTTACGTAATGGGAAATCATTGTTTTGAAGGAGGAATGAAATCGTTCTAAAATCCCGTTCGTTTGCGGATGGTAAGCGGTGCAAAATAGTCGTTTTATTTGAAAGTAAGTTGCAAATGTTCCTAAACAAGTCCGAGAGGAAGTTTCTGCCTTGGTCCGTAAGTAGTTTTTCAGGTGTTCCGTGCGAAGGAAGAATGTACGTAACGAAAGCCGTTGCGACAGTCAGCGCTGAATCGTCTGGTATTGCGATAGCTTCTGCGTATCTTGTAAATAAGTCTTCGAAAGTGAGAACGTATTGTTTCCGTGTCAGATTTTGGTAATGGTCCTACAATGTCTAAAGAAGCAAGTTGTCCGGGAGCTGTTGGATAAGTAAAAATTTGCAATGGTGCAGATTTCCTGTTCGGTGATTTACGAGCTAAGCATGAGGGGCATTTATTGCAATAGTCAATGACTTGTTTTTTGATTCCGGTCCAAATGAATTTAAGCGTGATTCTATGAAGGGTTTTGCAGATGCCTTGGTGCCCAGAAAATGGTGCGTCATGATATGCGGATATTATTGAGTGTTGCATTGATTTTGGTGCGACAAGTCTGTCTGGTCGATTTCTTTTCAGAACATGTTCAAAAAGGAGGCCGTCACTGTCAAGGTAGTAGTTAGGGTAGTCTGGGTGTTTCGAATGGTTTTCAATATGTTGTATGATTTTTGATAAGTGATTGTCAGTTCTTTGTTCATGTCGTATTTGCGGTCTGTCGAAAAACGGGTCTGAAATAGTAGAGATTAGTGGTGGGAGTCGTGAGAGAGCGTCAGCATTGGAAATAGTTTTACCTGCTTTATGAATAATTTCGAAATCGTATTCCGAAAGAGTGAGTGCCCATCGGGATAATTTTGAACTTGGGTCTTTCATTGTGAAAAGCCATTTAAGAGGTTTATGGTCTGTTACCAAATTAAAATGTCGGCCATATAAATATACTTTAAAATGTTTGACTGCCCAAATTATTGCTAAACATTCACGTTTCTGTGGCGCTTCTACGTTGCTCTTGTTTAGAAAGTTGTCTACTAGCGAAAGCAATAGGTCTTTCTTTTCCTCCGATGGTTTGCGAAAGTACGGCGCCGAGTGCATGATTGGAAGCGTCAGTTGTTAAAGTGAAGGGATTTGAAAATTTGGATATGCTAGAATTGGATCTGTTGTAAGAGCCGTTTGCAGTTTTTGAAATGCGGTGTTTTGTTTCCTTTGTCCAAATGAAAGGCGAGTCAAGTCGAGTGAGAGCGTTGAGAGGTGCTGCAATTTGAGCGTAATTTGAAATAAATCGTCGATAGAATTGTACAAGTCCGAGAAATCTTTTAATGTCTGTGGCGTTTTCTGGTTTTGGCCAGTTTTGAATAAACTGAAAATTTTTGAGGGGTCAGGTTTAACGCCATTTGTCGAAATGATATGTCCGAGAAAGTGCGTTTCCTTTTTAGCAATTTGACATTTTGTTGGTTTGAGTTTAATGTTGGCGTCACGAAATCTGTCGAGTATTTCCGAAGTGTGTCTAAGTGTGGTTTTAATCCACCCTTTGAATGAACAATTATATCATCTACATAAACAAGGCATTTTTCGTTTGTAAGTCCTGAAAGTACAGCGTACATAAGTCTAGTCCAAGTTGCAGGTGAATTAGCTAGTCCTTGCGGCATAACATTAAAGTGATATTTTCCAGTCAATGTTGAAAATGCTGTTTTTTCTTTGTCAGGTTCGTGCATGGGGATGTGAAAGAAACCGCTAGCAAGTCTAATACAGAAAATAATGATGATTCGCCTAATTGGTCGAGTATGTCGTGAATGTTAGGGAGGGGAAGGATGTCTCGTTTAGTAACTATTAAGTGCACGGTAGTCTACACATAATCTATACTCTGGTTTGTCGGGGGGGGAAATGGGGCTTTTCTACTAAAATAACAGGGGCGTTCCATGGGGATGATGATTGTTCTATGGAGCCGTCGTCAATTAAATCTTGTATGATTTTGTTCATTGCAGGTCTTTGAGAATGTGGGACGCGGTATGGAGCTTTGAATATGGGAGATGCATTTCCTGTATCTATTTTGTGCTTAATGAGATGCGTCCGTCCTAATTTGTCACCGTCTAAAAGAAAAACATCACGATATTTATCGAGCGTAGTGAGAATTGCCGTTTTGTCGTCAGGTTGCATGTGCGAAAGGTCGAAGTAGTCACTGAAGCTTTTTAAGTCTTGATTTGAAATTGTATGTGTACGTCAGGGTTCATATTTGTTCCGAAGCCTATAGTCATAATTCCTTGTTCTTCGCGATTGTTATTTAATACCGTAGGAGGATTTCCGTGTTCTTTGCATTGATCATTATTTTGGGACTCGAAAGTTTCGCAATTTGATTGCGTTTTATCATTAACACATACATTATATACATTATTATATTATTGCAATTGCTACCATAATTATCTTTGTTGTAGTCATCTTTGTGACTATCACCATATATGTATTCATTATATCTTTGATTTCCAATATTTCCATTATTATTGTTATTCACATTTCCATTGTCGACATTTACATTTAAATTAGAATTATTCCTCTCTTTGGAAGAATTAATTTCATTGTTAATTATCGTCCTGTCTTTGCAGGGATAATCTAACGATTCCTCAGGTGAACTGAGTTGTGCCGGTATACATTGTGCTAAGACAGTATTACGAGGCACTGTAATGTGCGCTGAAGTGACATTAATTAAACGTGCAGGTATTTCCGTTTTATTAATTATTTTTCACTAGTAGTCTCGCGCCTAAAATTCCGTGATGGTACATGTTTTCAGGTTCAAGTACCGCGAAGGGAGCAGGGATGTCGTTGATGTACGCATTGCAAAAATATTCGCTTCTAGGAGGAATGGTAATTGTTTCGCGCAGTCGTACGAGAGGAAAGGAAGGGGCGGTATTTTGGTTTGTCGGTGGTGAGCGCGGTGTGGAGCGCGTTGGGTGTGAGGTAACAGGTAAACTGGGCTTTGGGGGCGGTGAGGTGAAGGGGGGTGCCAGTTGAGAGCTGGTGCGCTCATCGTCCGCGGGGGCTGGGGGTGGATTGGGGTGGGTGACCTCTGTGGTCGTTGGGGAGTGAAAGCTGTCGTTAGTCATTTCCTCGTGTGCTGTGCCGGGGCGTCTGCTTTTGAGATGGCGTAAGATCGCTCAATGGCAAGGTCACGGTTCCTATGCGTAATGTTGCGTTGCTATAGTCAAGTAAGGCGTGCTTGTGAAGTAAAAAGTCATTGCCAATAATTCCATGAGCCAGGATATGCGCGGGTCGGTTACATATAATGAAATTGTGAGAAGTAGAGAAAGATGAAGCAGAAGGAAAATGTATCTCAACGGTGGTCGAACCGAATACGCTGAGATGGTGCCCTGTTACAGATTGTAAATTTTTATGTGGAACTTTTTGAATTTTTATTGATTTAGGAATGAATTCTCTAAATAAGATTGATTTTTGGGCTCCGCTGGCGATCAAAAGAACAAGTTCATTGCCAAAGATTGTTGTTTTAATGCAGGGGGACGGGATTAATTTCTCTTGTATGAGTCCGGTATGTGGCCCCTTGGGATTGTTGAATTGGGAACCCCCGGCTGGGCCGTTCTCGAGAGGTTGTTCACGTTTGGGTAATATGTGATGGGAAGGGGTGGGGGTGGGGTAGAAATTGTTGAGGTTGTGGAGTAAATTGCATTGATTGTTGATTATGACGAAAGGAGAGGAAAGATCTACACTCTTTAATGGTGTGTTTGGTTTAGAGCAGAAATAGCAGATTATTTGTTTCTTTTGTGAACGAGAATTTTGCAATTGTCTGCACTGTTCTATTGAATGATTTAATCTTCACAAAATCCGCAAGATAATTGTTGACTGCTTTGTCCGTATTTGCGTCTACAATTTTGTGACGTATGATTCATTAAACCGCAGTAGGTGCAAGATGGTTTGGGAGTGGGGGAAGGGGAAGAAGAAAAGAAGAGGAGGAGGGGGAAGGGGGTATGCGGTGCGGCAATGCATAGCGGGGTGCCCGGATTGAGCACAGAAAGAGCAAATTAGAGAATGACCTGTTTTGGGAGTAGGGGAAGGCGCGTTGGATAAATTGTTAATAGTGCTACAGATTGATTCTAGCGTTTTATCGATTTTGGTTAGCGGAAGGAGTTTTGGAATAATTTTCCATAAATAAATTTTCAGCAAGGTTCGCTGCCTCAAAACAAGATTTTGGGTTTAGATTTTTCTACGGTGTTAGTTAAGTGGGAAGGAAGCCGAATAAAAATTGTTTAATTAATAATTGCTCATTAATGGGAAATGATGGGGTGGATGAGGAACATAAGTTAGCAAGCTCGTATAGTCGGAGTGAAAATTGTTTCGGAGTTTCCGTGGGAAGCATGGTGCAGTTGGAGTATCGACGAATTGCATTAGAGAAGTCAGATTGAGGCGTAAAAAGTTGGCGAAGTGCAATTTGGAAATTGTTCCATGTCGTGATATTGGCGAAATCGGGTGCTAATGATACTAAGCGCTTGGCGGTGCCCTCGATATGTGCTCGGGCAAATACCAGCCGTTCAGGATCTTCCCATCCAGCGATTTCTGACATGACATTGACAGTATTAATGAATTCATTAACATTTTGATTTGCTTCACCAGTAAATTTTTCGATGTAGTTATGATATGCAATTCTTTTGTCGTCGAGGATAATGGTCGTCATTGGGGCGTCAGAGGAGGGGTGGTGACGGAGCCGGGCGAGGAGAGAGGCATGTTGCCCTACGGGACCGTCACGCAAGGAGTCAAAGTGAAGGGTGCTTCTGTCGTCCGAGTTGCGAGCCTGTTGAGAAAAATAACTCTAGAATTCTATATTAAATGAGATGGCTAACAATCTAAATTCAAATAATTACTTAATATTCTTGAAATGTGTGTGTGTGTGTGTGTGTGTGTGATTACTTATTCTGCATTAAATAACTAATACTAACTACGACTAGTGAGAAGGGGATGGAGTATGAGGGTGAAATCAAAGAATTGGGAGCATTTTTTTTTTCAATGAGTTTTTAATGAAGCTAAAAAGTTTTGATTTCTTAATCGATTTCTAAATACAAAGAGCCAGAATCTAGAGAGATCCAACTACGAAGAGAGAGAGAAAGGATAGCGAAGAATGGCCACTCTGGATGTGAACGTACGTAGCCGCTGGTAAGACGACGTAGACGTAGGTTCGTTGCACCGAGATGAACCCTAGTGCAAACCGCTGCCACCAGATGTGACGTCCCCTTCCTATGCGAATGCTAAACTGATGAGCGTAATTCACGTAGGAGGGGTTGTCACGTGAGAAATGATCAGAGTGACCGGAAGAGCGGGAGGGGGTTATGAAGTGGGAAGATATACAATCATAGTAATTGTGAAATATATGAGTTTAATTAATTGTTTCATGCTGAGGATCACCATATACATATTTGAAGGTACACAGGATAGTAATGAGAGAGAGGGAAGGAGCGCAATGGAGTATGACAAGGAATGTCGAGCACACTCATGTCGGCGTCCGCTGGCTTACCATAGCCTCCAGTTCTCCGGCGGGCATGTTGTCGTTCGACATCGTGGGTTGCTGGTTTCCTGGCGAAGTGATGGCGTGGTGTCGCTTCTGTGGTAGGACTGGCCCCTCGGTGTTTTGTGAGGGCCGTTTATATAGGCGCTCGCTAATTTGAGGGAATCTTTTGGCGAACGTCATTTTTAGAAAGTGGATTTTCCCCAGGCAGGTGTCAACATCGTTTCTAACTTCCCGATGCTTCTGCTTGGGCCGCAAGATGATGAAATATACGTTGAAATAGTTTATAATAATTATACTTGTTATGGCGTTGAAATAGTTTATAATAATTGTATTTGTTTATGGCTTATCACATCTTCGATGGATCTCTTGAATAACATGAATATACTCGAACAGATTTGGTTGGGAATTATGATAAAGTTCGTCGCATCAGGACAAGAGTATGAGTCTTCTAGCCACGTATATAAAAATTCATCGATTTTTCCTTTAAGAACCTAGTATTTCTTGAGATTATCATTCTTTTTTTCAATGTCGCTCTGGAATGCAAGTTTTACGAACCGTCAGGATGAGAGGATGGTTTGCTGAGTTTTGGTGACGGTGGAAATAAATAGATAAAATTAGCTCTTTCCGGGCAGATATCGTTTGTGGATGATCATATCAAAATGTATTAACTCAGTAAGAACTTGGAAAATTTGAAGAATGTGGTAACTCAATACGTTAATCTCTACTTTCACTTGGCGTATCGCAGGTGTGAAATAATCCTAGTGAAGTAAAGGACTAACCATTTGAGCCAATATCTTCTTGCACTAAACACACGTGGAATTAGTACATTTTGATCTGTTGTCCCCACATTTCTGTACACTCCTCAGAAGTGGCCTCATTCCAATACCTCTCGAGATATCAACGAAATCTTACAGCCGGGAAAAATATCAACGTAATTTATGAAAAATTGGAATAAAGAAAGACAGTCGAGAGATAAGGTTAGTCATGTAGGAATGTAGAAAGGTTGAAAGTGCAGTAATTGCAAGTACTTACAAAAAAGTGCGCATACACTAGATACAGTATATTTGTAACACACAATTTGCTGCGCAGAACAGCACAAGTAAATTACCTTGGAAATGCAACGTTCATTTCTCAATAGGAATCGGAAAACTCTGAGAAATGCTTTATTCCGCTTCATACTTTCCCGAAAATCGATAAGCAAAAGTACGACCCGTCTTTGGCTCCATTTCCTCCGTGCATTTTTAATGGACAATAGCAAAGCCGAGATCTTGATAATGCGCGTCCTCGTCGCCAGGGATGTAGTTGCTTCGCCTCGAGAGCGAAGTGGGGGCGGAAGTTCGCCGCTGAGCGATTCGAAATCCCCCTCGGAGGCCGCGCGGCGGCGGCGGCGGGGGTGGCGGCGGCGAGGGCGGGGGCCGAGCGACCGCCGCGAGGTTGCCATGGGGACGGCGCCAGATAAAGCGGGATGGGAATAGCTGAATACTAACTTACGAATTCTTGCGAATGCCCACATTCGTTATCGGGCGGGGGCGTATGAGCAGCGGGCACGAGGTCGCCGCGAGGCAGCGCGGCCGGGGTCGCTGGGGAGATGCGGCGCAGATAAGCGAACGCCTCCGACGCGCGCAAACGCTCCGGACACGCCCGCGCGCCCCGGGGCGGCTGCGGGGAGGCTGCGGGGAGGCGGCCCGGCGCCTGAGCGGACTGCGACACTCCTCGGAGCGGGTTCTGCCTGGCAGGATTATTACGCATGTGGGTCGCCCCCAATGAAACTGGGCCTGCCGGTGCATTAAAATGTTTACTCTTTACTGATACGTTATTGCTGTCCATACGGGGCTCGATATACACTGCATAACTTACCACGTTTGAGAGGATCGTGGTAACGAGGGAAATATGAAAACAGTTGAATGTTGTTACATGTTGTCTTATGAGAGGGAATTATGGGATGGGAATATGAAAAGACAAACCGAATCAAGTTAACAACCAGTTAATTAGTAAATAAGTAAATATGAATAATTAAAACTAGGTAAAAAATAAAATTATGATGTACCACGGGCATTTAGCAGTTCTAATGATCTCCGGCGACAAAAAGCCGCTCGATCATCAGAACCCGTATAACGCCCGGGATGCACAAACAACTATTAATGCTATCAGTGTGGAAGGGGAACAGGAAGAGCGATATGTACGGAACATACTTCTAAACATGCTTATCTTGAAACGTGGTACAGGCAGCCCAGCGATCCAAGTGATGAAGACCATGGTGGTGATTCCCAGAGTGACTGTGGAACACTGTTCAATGGTCTTCATTCATTGTTGCTGCAAATTGCCACCCATTAAGATCTTTTTTGGTAAGACTAAAGTCTTAAGAATAGCAATGTGAGAGGTTAGAGTCGTAAGGGTTTTAGAGAAGATGTGGCTTGCACAGATTTGTACTAGCGATTTGGACGGAACCTTCTCGAACATCTCCCATATAATCTTGACCTCCATCTCACAACAACCATATCTTTGATCCATTCAAGAAAGCTTCTAAAGGGCGACTATTCATAGACAATGATGAGGTCCGGAAAGACGCTGAAGAATTGTTTCAGAGGAATTCCGGAGGTACTCTTTCCATGGTATTCGTGTCTGGCGGACCGTGGGGAAGCCTGTATCAACCTTCACAGGAAACCTGCTTAGACATTATGTTCTATATGTATCACTCTTTATTATGTATATTTAACACACTAATAATATCAAACCATTGTCAAGCCGACAACAGTCTCGCTTTGATTTGGGCGACAAATATTTGCCGGCGTGTAGTGGAGAGAGACTAGGACCCTTACGATAAGTCTCCCCAGAGGTTTGACTCCACCGCGCCGGCCTGTCATGCCTCTCTTCTGACACGACCCGACTAAATTTTGTTTGGACGTTTAATCGTCGCCTTTCGGAGATTTTGGAGATCAAGGGGGATGGGACGTACGAATGCGGAACGATAGAGCCCTTTATTCTTTGCACTAATTATACTAGAGAATTATTTCAGATTCTGTGAGAACTGCATTGGCAAGCATTTATATTCTCCCTGACGAGACATTTAGACATCATTAGAAAAAAAAAACTCCAGAAGGTCTTGCTGGCTCCTTCGTTCATATAAAATATCTACTATTCTCTCTGAAAAAGTCATAGAGTCGCAGTTTATTTGTGGCCAGGATCGGTTTTACTGATCGCTGACTGGCCGTTTGAAGCTTACGCCGGGAATTTGCATATTAACTTGTAAAGGGAGTTTTTATTTAAATGTAATTTCATGTGCTTAATTTTTGAAACTGCATGTTCAGTAAATCTGCTCTTATTCTTTCGGATTATATATACTGTACATAATTCATAACTAAATTACAGAACTAGCATTACAAGAATGATACTACTCTTCGAAGCTTGTATTAATTCCGAATTTTGTAAGTGTAAATATTTCCATTATTTCATTCTAATTAATTCGTCAAATATTAGGTTATTTGCAAGGCATTACGTTCTACTTGATAGACATGATAACTTAATCACAGAATTCAAATTTCATTGATATTCTTATTATTAAACGATAAACATATTATTACTATTAGATAGTAACTTGAACAGTTTACAATACGAATTTGAATTGCTGAATTTAAAGTGTTTGCAATACGTTTTGGATTGTTTTTAAATACGCTGATAGAAGTTTGAAATTATTGAATTTTCAAGTAATCTTTAAGGTTATCTGCGTGTTTGTGATGGCATTCCCATAACATATCCTTATCAGACGCCAGACGCAATGGATGTTGCATAGACGAAATAGGCAAGATCAAGTATTTCGGGTATTACATGTTCACCGTGAGAAGGGTTGATCTCGTACCGGGACCTACCAATACAATCAGGGGATCAGCCCACTGCCCAGCCGGAGGATAGGAGCGAAAACAGGATGCGGAAGGGAGAAGAGCGCACGGACAGTAGTCCGTCGTTGAAGTTACTGCTCACGCATTCGCTAGGAATTAATGTGAGCAAACTGCGCTCACAACCGTTTAAAGTCTTTGGCTTCTCATTCAATGTCGAACGATGTCGTGAATCCTCATTGTCGAGACTCGAACCCCGGCCCCTCCGCTGAACGATACATTAGTTGTGAACTGGCAACCATACGCTATCGCACCTGCTCTGATTAAATATTACTACTTCCAAGAACTTTGCTATGTTAGTAGTTTAAACTGGCATGCTGAAATGAAATAAATGAAATGTAGTACAGAAAAAAAATTCTCCGTCGCTGAAAAAGGAACAATAGTGGGCTATAACGCAACGTTATGGTAGAAACAGATGGCATAATCTAGGTCTATGATCATTACGTTTTTATCTGCACTGAAGAAACAAGACGCCTTCATGCAATCCCACGCCCTCCTGTTTCATAGATCGACTCGCTCGACCTCCTCTGCAGATCTACTTCTCAGAACGCAGACCAAAACATTCGTCTGCGATGCACGAGCTAATGGCTGTGAGTACCTCGATGAGTGGCTACCTGCTTTACTCCGCAGGCGGGCACGCTTCGACGTCGCAAGGAGCAAACAATGCAGAAAAAATGTCACATGACTCAAACACGTTTCCGTTCGTACTTGAGTAAACAAAGGGAGCAGGATGCTACTGCTGGTACCGACCACTTTGTTTTGCTAACAGCACTTGCTAGAAAGGCTATGAGGAATCGTTGAAGAAAGAGAGGAGGGCAAAGAGGCAGGCGGGCCGAGGACGGAACGGGCGAGGCAGAGGAAGAGGCCGAGGCGGAGAGCGCGGCGGAGGCGGAGAGGCAGAGCTCCCGTGGCAGCAATGATTCGGCCGTGACAGGGCCTGGCGTCCAAACCGATGACTCGACACAAACAGCGGCCGAGTGGGGAGGGCTTGAATGCTGTCATGCATCCGCGCCGCAGAAGCCGCTGTCGCTCCGCCGCCGCCGCCGCGTGGGCCGCCAGCCCCAGTGCCGCCCAGCGCCCGCCGCCCGCCCCCAGATGCTGCGTGGGCCGCCTCTGTGTCCGCCCCGGCGGCTCCGTTGCACCCACCGACGCCACAATGCACGAGCCTCACCTACAAATGGCTTTCTCGCGTCCTAGCGGTCACATTGTTATTGTTATTTGAGTTTATATTCGGATCCTGCCTACAAATGGTTCGCAGTGTTTTGTGAATGAATATCCTCAGCGTTGTAACACGCAATATTAACACGAATTAGTTCAATCAACAGATAGATGCAGAGTTGGAAAACTTCATTACAAGACCGGAATATCACAAGCACCGAGACCATGATGCCTCTATCGCAATTTATATAAGAAAATTTACTACCTATTTCATGTTGCAATACACCCACATACTTTCCTATCTTGCAGTACACCTATGGACTTTATCTTAAAAGTAACACATCAAATAGAATGAGTGATTAATTGTTGTTGCTTAAGGTTAAATTCTATTTGACATTTGTATGGTGAAAATTTCAGAGCCTTGCGCCACCATCTCTCCGGAGCTCATTTACACGAAGTGATTGGCATTTCAATCAACATTGCCACATGTCTGCAGTTAATAACTCACAATCCCAATTAACAATCAAGAGGCAAGACACATGCAGGTACCCAAATGAAGGTGCCATATTCAGGCCCAAGGGAAAGGTGCCCGTTACCGAGACAGAGTTCTAATTGATGCTGAAGAAAAGAACCTTGCCGTGTTAGGCACTCGACGAATTCTAATAGCTGAAATAGAGTATGTTACTTGGTCTCTGGACGACCACGATGAGGGCTTCAATTAATTAAAATTATTTAAAAGAAGAACATGGTGAAACGGAATAGGATAATGAGGAAACAAGTTTCTTGTTTGGGTAAAGAGGTGCGTGGGGGTGCAGCCTCGGATCTCTTTCGAATACTTCTTTAGCCTTCTGTTCAGTGATGAATGTGGGCTGATGTTAACTTCTGAGATTTTTATTCACTTGAAAGAGGAAAATTATTCAGAAATTCAGTGCATTGAAATAGGTATCTAATAATTTAATATTTGATATTTGATTTTTTTGTAGTATAGGGAATTTTTATTGACCCAAATCAGATACGCCATTAACTAATGTGGTGATTGAAATTTACAGAGAAGGAAATCCTTTTATAACGGTACTCTTAACTTAATAGAATGCTTTGAGCACAAGTGTTCGTTATTGCATGAATGGGCGTGGCAAACAGAATAGTTTCTTCCTGCTGCTGACATAGGTATTAAGTCTAGTGGATAAATGTAAGAATCGAATTCAGTCTAATGCCGTTTTTCAGTGCAGTCAGAGAGAGAAATCGCATTTTCGCGTGGAGAGGAGTGACGCGTACATATACGGAGGAAAAGTAATAATATCATGCAAAGGGCTCCAACCGGCAGACCGCAACTAGAACAGTGCTGTGGTTTCCCCGTGAACAAATTCACATAATTCTTCCAAACCACAAAAAGGCAACCGGACACAAGGCAGGTTAGGAAAGCTATTGAGAAAAGTAATGAGCAATCATCAAAAAAATATTACAAAGATTTACTTAAGCTCACATTTGTGAACGCTTATAATTGTTATTATTTATTCATTCATTCATAACATTCTCTATATTATTTGCCATTGAAACATCAATGATACGCGCTTCTGACTATGTAATGCCTCGTAATATACAGAATCACACATCAATGATCAATAAGAGAAGTTGGGAGATATGCATTTGGACGTTTGAAACGTTATGACATTGTTCTCGCAGCGTTGCATACTTTTCTGTGGTGAATCTGAACGAACAATAGAGGCGTGGCTTTATTTTGTACTCGTCATTAGATCATCATCTTTGAGATTACGGTGCGTTCCCTGCTTCTAACTCATAATTTTCGAAGATACACACACACTCACACATACACAAACTACTCTAACTTTCAATATCAACTTTGCACGTCTGAGTATGAACAAATTATCTATTGCATTATTCTAGAGTACAATTATAAAGAAAATCTCTGAACGAATCTTTCCGTGCTTAAAATTCTTCTCGTAATATGCCTCAAGAAAATCAACTTACTGGTTGTAAATTACGAGGAGTTTTGCAATAAAAGGACAAGAAGATATTGAAAGTAAATTGGTTCCTTTTTATCAAAGGGCTTCTTCCAGCCACCGCCAATTTGTCTATGGTATGTACCTTGAACCATACCGTACGCACAAACATACTTGCAAACTCTTTGGGGTAAGTGACTAACCATAGACTAAACATCAGGGAAAAACTTGGAATCGTGTGTTTGGGACTAGCGGCATCGTATAGGTTGACATTTCGGCGAACTTATTTCGGCGTTTTTCAGAGTACGTCATACTGCTGTAAGGGAGCTAGTGTGATAGACTTATATAGATGGAGCATATGGTGATAATAAATTTGGGGCACATGCGTTCATTTGAATAACTTTTATGCTCATGTAAGGCTCTGCTTGCAATACAGAAGAATAAATGTCAAATAATTGTATACTTGAAAAGTACTGACCCTGCGAATCCATCCTTTTTTCTATCTCTCTCCTTTCAAAGCTATTCTCCTGTTAGTTTTCTAGCCTTATACAGGAGGGATATAGTGTACGCTTGCCAAATTAAGCCAAGACGTTTGTTTAATATTTCACCAACGATTAAAATATCAGAAAATTCACAACCAGAATGAAGTTTGGAAATTGTATGGGACAAACTCTAATATTGTCTTAATAGATAATACTTTCATAACAATCCCAGAAGGTTCATGTCAAATTACTGCCAAAAATTACATTGCTTAAAATTTCTGCGGTCAAGAAATTATTTTACTAGTGGATTTATTTTACCGGTTCTCGTTAATCTGCCCTTCATCTCCCTCTTTCCCCATGCATCTCCCTTTCTCTCTGTCTCTCTCTCCCTCTTTCTCTCTCTCTCTCTCTCTCTCTCTTTGTCTCTCCGTCTCTGTCTGTCCCTGCCTGTCTTTGTGTGCCTCTGTCTCTGCCTCTCTCTGTCCCTCCCATTCATATTTAGTTGCAGATTCTGCATTCTCTGAGCAGGTGAGGTAATATCGAGAAGCGCCGGACAAGCAAAAAAGTAATAGAATGTTCATGAAGGTCTCATCCTGTAGATGACGATGTGAAAAACGTTTCTTTGTTTTGGTTTTTAATGCCCGAGAACGCTTCGTTTAGGAGATATTTAACGATATAAATTCAAAATGCTGCTGAGTGTTGCAGGTTGCATTTGACGTGAAATACTTACTAGTTTTGTTCTACAGCGCATTCGTTCTACAACAGAATTAACCGCACATTAGCCGCACGTAAACCTTCTGGGTGAAAAAACACCTAGAAGTGCCTACTTCAAGGGAGATCGGCCATACGGCGTCGGAGTTTACCTCTGGGTCAAAAAAAAATGTTTTCGTACGCTGGGTGCTTAAACTGAAGTTTTCGATCAGAAAACAAGTTCTGTGAAAGATCACGGTTTTTGTCATAACTCTAGAGGGCGCACCGATTGCTCAAACATGGCATTTTTTGGTACTTTTTTGACATTTGGTCTTATTGAACACAATAAATGCATTGGAAAAGTGAACATTTTTTATGTTTCTGCCACAATGATACCGAACAACCTTTGTACAAATATATAATTTTTGGATGCCCTAAGTGTTACTAAAAACTAGCTAGAAAAACGATTCTGTAACGATTCTGTTTACATTTTGCCCATGTCATTCCAGAAAAATTCAACTGCACGAGCCTGAGTCTATGCCACTGGCCGCCGGCGGCTGCAGCGACGGCGACGCAGACGACGACGGCGGCGGCGACGGCGGCGGCAGCACGACAGTGAGGGATGCGAGGCGACGCGAGGCGACGCGAGGCGACGCGCGTCATGAGCGACTGGAGGCCGATTGACGAGCGTGATTGAACTGGCGCCGCCGGCCCGGCCGCTCGCCTCGGCGCCGGCCCCGCGCCCTCTGCGCCCGCTGCGCTCCGCATCTGCTCTCCGCGCAGCCACTGCAGTCACCATGCTGGAGCCCGGCCGTATAGCCTTTCGCTCTTCGCCGGACGAGTTTCTGCGGTATTTCCGAGACCCATACTAGCACTGTATAAATTGTATTACTGCGTAACCAATAAGGAACTTAGGGGTTCAGTGCGCTGACTTCGCAGTCGGGAGTCCGGGTTCGATCCCCGGGCCGGCCATCCTGACCGGGTTTTTTCGTGGTTTTCCTCAGCCATAAGGCAAATGATGGGTTGGTTCAAAAATGCCACGATCACCTCCCACCATCATCCTAGTCCTTTCACCCCTCCTATCACTTCATTTAGTACCATCAGGGAAAGAAACGGAAAACTACCCTGATTATATCCTCCCGAGAAAACCCATCATGATGATAAGACTGAGAAGCCATCTAGATGGGTCTCCTAACTTCCGTCTGTGGAGGAACAGGACCACAGAAGAACAAAGAAGGAAACTTCCTCCATCTTCTTTTTTTCATTTTTGGGAAATCTCCTGCGGCACATCTTACGGCACAGAGAAATAAACGCCCAAAGAATGGTTAAATTGGAAAGCACTCATAGTCACGCGTGTCATAATGAACCTGCTGTATGTCTACTATTTCTTTCTTTCGTGACACATTTTTTAGATCTCATTCCCTTCAGTACACTAATTTATTTTGATTTAACATTAAAAAATGGAAGATGCAAATTTTCAGTGCGATAACATTAACCCATTTTTACTGAATGCTACATTTCTAGAGTATTTTATGAATTTTTTATTCTTTTAGAAAGAAATTGAGGAAATCACATATATTTTGACCAGAAGACCTCAGACCACCTTTGAAATTGTTTTACGCAGAAACGATTTTTGATAAAAAGTAGTGCCGTCGAAAATATTGATGAACGGCATCATGTTCACACTGCGTACAGCATGAAGCGATTTGACAGCCAACACTAAAATTAGTATATGTTATGTTTATACAATACATATATACACTATGTGATCAAAAGTATCCGGACACGGACGCGGTGGTGTTATGGTGTAGTCGTGTTTTTCATGAAGGGGGCTTGCACCCCTTGTTTTGCGTGGCACTATCACGGCACAGGCCTACGGTGATGTTTTAAACGCCTTCTTCCTTCCCTCTGTTGAAGAGCAATTCGTGGATGGCGATTGCATCTTTCAATACGATCGAGCACCTGGTCATACTGTGGCGGAGTGGTTACACGACAATAATATCCCTGTAATGAACTGGCCTGCACAGAGTCCTGACTTGAATCCTATCAAACACCTTTGTGATGATTTGGAACGCCGACTTCGTGCCAGGCCCTGACCGACCTACATCGATACCTCTCCTGAGTTCAGCACTCAGTGAAGAATGGGCTGCCATTCCCCAAGAAACCTTCCAGCACCTGATTGAAAGTATGCCTGCGAGGGTGGAAGCTGTCATCAAGGATAAGGGTGGGCCAACACCCTACTGAATTCCAGGATTACCGATGGAGGGCGCCACGAACTGGTAAGTAATGACTTACCAGTTAAGCCAAGTGTCCGGATACTTTTGATCACTTGGTGTAGCTACACGGGAGGTCTATACAATATTTGGGACATTTAAAAAATTAACTTTTCCTACTTAATACCCGAAGTCTCTATCCGGACAGGCATTCTCTTGATTCTCAAATGTGATAACAACACGTGCCTGAAATAAATATGAACAATTCGGGTGTTGGGAAATCGTGCAAACATGATTCTCCATTCTATCAAAATAAGTACAATGCTGATAATTCGTACAACATTCCACAGATGGCCACAAACGATGAAGATGATCGTTCCATTAAATTTCGGGTCCCGAAACCTGCGTTGTCACCCTTCAGTCTCGGAAGACACGTTTATCCCTGTCCGTAGACATTTGGACGACGCTTACTTGTAGCAGAAAAAATGTCTAGAAAGTACTACAGCCGTACGAATGCGACGACGTTGGTTTCAGTTTCCATTCATCCATTGCGGTGCGCAGCCTCATCCTGTCACGTTTCAACCAAGAAAAAAACAACGAAGAAGCGAAAGTGGGTACTTGAAAATACTGTCAACATGAAACTCTGTGATTGTCCGCTCTAAGCAGATTTTTTCGCTTCCGCACATTTTGCATGATTATAAATAATGAACACGTAATTTTGCTGAAAATAATTGGGCAAATTTATAACTGAACAAGTAAGACAGAAAGCGTGAGGCAGTTAAGCGATACGTAAACAGAAATAGTTCACAAATCTCTAATATCCGTATTATTTATGTGTCTCTTGCCAAGTGAAACCTCGACGTGTCGAAATATTTGATACATAATATTTCTCAAATAGTCGTGATTCAGGATATAAAGATTCATCTTTACTACGCAAGACGAGCAGCGATAACAAATATTCTTCCAAGTTTTTCACGTTGTTTTCACGTCACAAGTTCATGCGTCCACGTAAAGACGGACACGCAGTTGACACGCCCTAAATTTGAATGTTTCTACTTATTTTCAGAAGTCCGACACGACAGAACAAGATCCTCATACCTCCCGTAGCTTTCCCGATTTTATTCGTCGCATCTGCTGTGTGGCACCATCTTTACGTGATCATTGCTTTACTCCGTCCACTCCATCTCTAAAGCTGTCTGGTGGGCCCGAGACTAGCGCGTAAGCTTTCCACCGCTGGGACCCGGGTTCGCACTCCGACACCACCATACAGAAATTACGGTGAACAAAACGAGTTTTCAGCAGATTTCCTCAGGGTTATCTCATATTGCCTGCCTCTCACCACCATTTTTTCATTCCCGTCTCTATCATTATCGCCATCATCATTCAAGTTTTATAGTCTTTCTAAGTCTTGCGTTAAAATATTTCAGAAACATCCAAAATGGTAACCATGGATATCAATTAATAACTACAACTTTAAACTGATGGAACTACAACAACACATACTTTCTCGGATTACTTTTAATGGCTATGCAAAATTAAAATACTACATTAAATTGGAAAAGTGTTCCCAATCAGTAAGAAAAATGTTCTGAGCGCTGTGATTCGACTTCTATTCGTTAGATTAAGCACGTCATTCATGTCACTCATTCACCTTCAACCTCACCCTTTTCGATTATTAAAAAAATGAACATTTACATGTGCAATTTACCAAAAAACCTGAGAGTTCGTAGAAAATGAGATCTGCACCATTATTAAGAAGAAAATAGAAAAGAATCAAATTGGAGCCGTTTTGAGAAAATAAGTGTTTAAAAATTGCATATATTTCACACAAATATTTTTTAAACAATTATTTTCTCAAAACGGCTCCAATTTATTTCTTTGCTTACAACCTTATTTAAAGTCATGTCTTTGCAAAACAAAATGTATTAAGAAAGATTATTTATTTAATTATATTTATTAAGAAAAAATCTTTTTCGTCAATATTGACGTCGAAAATATTTTGAACTTTTGCAATTTTCCAAAATTCAGAGATAACGAAAATGTGACCTACACTATTGTAAGCGTCCTTTCCGCCATCCCAGGAAAATATCCCAGGAAAAGTAAGAAACCCTGAAACATCAAAATATCCGTTTCAAACTTTGAGGGCCTTGGGTTCATTTTGATCATTCGGGAAATTTCAATTTCGGAGAAAATCATCTGAACGGTTTCGACACTAGAGTTGACCAGAGACAGAAGGACTAAAACCCAGACCACCAACAGACGTTTTGCTGTCAACCAATTTATCGGCACCAACGGCTCAGAAAACGTAGATTCTAACTACAAGTGTTAGAGGAAATAATTTACTATATGTACGAACAAGATTTATTTATTTACTTATTGATAAGCGTTAACAAGCGCGTCAATGGCTGTCGTTAGTCCCATAAGTGTAATGCGTGTTTTATCGCGGAGGTAGCAGTGATCCTCCTCCGCCGGATGGCGAGATCCGGCGCCAACCTACGTCGGCCTGAGGAAATTTTCAGTGTGGCTCTAAGCTCCCGACTAGTCTCCAGACAAGTGTGGTGCATGTGCATAAATATATTGTCTCTTTTTTGTATATCAGTAGTTTTTTGTAAAATATGAGATAGTCAATTAAGAGCAAATATTCTTAAAGTAAAAGTTCAGTAAATATATATTATATTCCCGCTTATATATAAAATATATTCAGTAATGAGAAACAATAGTTACAATAGTTCCTCTTTGGGTGGCAACAACCATGCAGTTAAATCTTGATTTTTTTTATTCCTCATACCACAGAGTTCACATCAATTCGGCGAGCTGTCAACATGTGTCATAATTCCGTATAAATAAACGGTTTGTAAAGTTACAATTAGTTTGTACCTTCCGAAGGGAACATATTTATGTTCACAACTCATTATTCTCCAACAGTTTCTTGTTACAGATAATTGGAGATACCTGGAGGTTGGTGTTAATAAGACCTGTTTAGAGGAAGCGCTTAAGTAAAGAGGAGAGAAAGTTGCTACTTGCTTTTAGTTTGCTCTCTTTCCAGGGCCCTTGCATTCCATTGGCCGTTGTAGTCCATACGAAGTAATTTTGGGTGGCCATTTATATTTTGAGAGCGTTTTTCATTGGCATTAACAATATATTTTCTTCGTAATATCAGCCATTGTTTCACAATTGAATAGGTATTTTTTGTGCCACAGCTTATCACCAGCTTAGCTCAGAGTTAACATTGGTGCTGTCTCTGTAGTGAATCTGAGGTTCGAATCCCGACGGTGGCGGGATGTTCGATACTAGCCAGATAGCTAGGTCTATTTCAGCTACTATCTGGTGGAGAAATATAGCAACCGGCTGCTCTGATCGGTATTTTCCCGTGGTTTCTCTGAAAAATATCAGGTAAATGCGGTAACCTAATGAAGGGACCACACGCTATCTCTCCTTCCACTCCCTTGTTCTATCCTCTCCCCTTACAGACACACTTACATGCACTACACCACCACACAAGTTGGGAGCTTAGAGCTTATCCTGGCTTGGCGGATGAGGGATACCTGGAGAGGGTAATATCCCGCAAGTCGACGTGTAGGTCGGAATCGGATCTCATCATCCAGTGAGAGAGGAACATTGCCACCTACATGCCAAAAATACGCCCATATCAGTTGGCGTGCCCGGGAACATTAATCAATCAGGACCAATCCAGAATTTATTTCATGGGATTCAGCAATTTCATGGCATTCAATTTTTTTACGCATAAGGAAGTCAAAATATGTTAAACAAAAAAGTGACTTAAGGCCCTTTTTCACGGTAGTTTTCGTGCAGATTTTATTGATTTTCCTGCAGAACGTACAGAAAGCGTGCAAGCCAGTCTGCACATTTCTCCATGAAAACTTTCGAGCACGTCCGATATTTAAACCAAGTTTTGTACAGATGGATTCTAGCGCCGCTAGGGTCCTGAATCGTCCCGAATCGTTTACTAATGGATTTGTTTACGGCAGAAATTGTCAAATTTTGAGGTCACGGTAGGTGCGTGAAATTTTACGTACTGGCGTGGCGGATTCGAGTTTTCTGCTTTTCTGGTGAACGTATTTTACTGCTTCTTGCAAATGTGGAGTTACAGAATCTCGCTTTTGCAGCCATGAGCGGAGGGTTTTTTCTGTGCACTCGCTAAAGCCTTCGAAGCCACAACCATACTTGTAGCGACAACAAAGACGGCCTTTCTATTTTTTTCTCATGTTTCACAATAGTACAGGATTTGATGTACAGATGAAGTAGCTCAGAACGCACGTACACTAGTGATGCGAACGTACTGGGACGGTGGAATTCAGCGATTCATTTGTGTGTCAACACAGCGCAGTAGTACAGAACTTTTCTCTCAACTCCATGGCGAGAAAGTAAAAAGGAGGAATAATTATTTACGATTTCAGTACATGTGAGTAATTAATGGACTCTGGAAGGACCTAATATATGTCGGTAAAAATGTGTTTGTGCTATACTATTCTTGATACCGACTCAAAAGGAATCATTCCAGAATCATTTTTATAAAGCCAAAGCCATTTAATCACCTTAGAATGAAACGGGATGATGCGCTTCACAATCATATTTATTATTAACCTTTCTTGATATGTATAATACATATCGGTCTAATCTAATGTATCTAATCTAATGTATAATACAATCTCGGTCTTCTGGGTTGACTCATACCATTCCAAGTGAAGTTTCGAAGTTGTCAGTGAGTGTCCCGAAGCGCGGGTTGCTTCCTGCGTAAGTGTGCGCCCTCGCATGGCGGCGTGGGCGGGGAGAGGATCGCTTTCTCCACAGCCTCGCGGACGGCCACCTCCCCACTCCCCACTCGCACCTTGCGCCGCCAGCAGCCGCCGGGCGTGGGCGTGTGTGCAGGGGCAGATCTACCCGGTTATTTTTTGAGGGAGGGTCGTAGATTTTTGTTAAATCATAAACATATTTGTTATTATATTGTATATTATTTACGGACCGTAAATATTCTATACAATATTGTTTAATAAATTCATAATTCGAACATAAATAATTATTTAAATCAATTTTGCCAAATAAAGGAAGGCAAACGAAAATCTAAGCCTTTTGGGAGGGCACGGGGACCATGGATCCGCCAGTGTGTGTGTGTGTGTGTGTGTGACAGTGTAAACGAGGGCGTAAGTTTGAGCATGACTGTGAGCGGAGGCATGGGTACAGGCCTAGGCGTATGGTAGACGTGTGCGAGAGTGGGGCGTAAGCGTGAGCTTGGGCGTATTAGCGTGGGCGGAGGCGTGTGCCAAAGCCTGGGTGTAGCCGTGAGGAGGGTGCAGGCATGGTCATACGCATGGAGAGGAACGCAGGATGGGCATAGATATGGGAAGGCGTGAGCATAGATGTGGGTGGAGGCGTGTGCCAAGGCGTAGGCGTGGGGTGGGCGCAGGCGAGGTGGAGGGCGTGGGCGGAGGCTGGTCGTGAGCATGGCAGGCGCTCCGGTACAATGGGCGATGAGTTGCATGTTCGGCGCCAGGGCTCGCTGGCGGCGCAGGCCCCCGGCGCCCAGCGCCCCTGCCAGGGCACGGGGAGCGCATTCCTCCGCCCCGCCCACGCGCGCTCGCCCATTCGACGCGGCGGCGGCGGCGGCTGACAACTCTTGCATCACACATTTACGGAATACAGAGCTGGAATTTAAACTAACGTTCCGTATTTCAAGATGAAATTGGGGCGGGAATGCGAATGTGTAGCTTACCGAAACTTTTTTGGTCTAATCTTGTGAAATGCAATATTTCAATATTATACTGATTTGGAGGAAATGTATCAATGCAAGAATCGATTATTTCAAAGATTTCTCAAATGACAGTAATATAATAAGGATAACGTAATATTTACGAGAGGCGTCTTAATGCCCAGTGACATCTCAGTATGCACACCGGTACCTCACCTTCCAAACTATCTCACTGCTCCCTCAACCCCACGACAAAAATACTCTGAATTGAATTGCCTGATTTTACATGGCGAGACTCAGGGCATGAGGCCTGCTCTTCCGTCTGACCACGCAAATTTCGTTACGCTCCTTTCACCAACTAGCGGAGAAAGAAGGAATTCCTTGGGCGACGAAACAAACCATTTTGAATTTAGCTCAGAGGCGTCATTGAGGGTTGAGGATCTTCTACTAACATGGAACAGCCGGATTTACTTCCCCTCCGACGGAAAGGGTACGAAGGATTTTTTTGCCCCTAAAATCGGGTTTGAACCCGCGGTAATTTTTCAATCGGGTTTGAACCCGCGAACTTGGGTTTAACAGTCCGATACGCTAACCTTACACTAAAGGTAACCCTAAAACTAAAATACTTTACGGCTTTAGGCACATTTCATTTAAAACGTAGTATTTATTACCCCATTAACTGTCCAAAAGTTAAGTCATATGGGCCATAGAAAATGACTGGGATAGAGGGACCAGCATAACGGCTTTTGCCACTGACCCACCTCCCGTAATTTATGCTTACACGTGAGTACCAATTTTTACGATTTTTACACTATTTTTTGTACAACACACCTCCTTGCCCTATGTACCTATCGTGAAATGGTGATTGAATATGGTTTATGAATTTTATTGTCAATTATAACGGTGTCAATAATGTCATGTCAATAATAGTCTATACACTGTCTGGCACCTTTTTCCGAAGAATATGTAACATGCAAAATCTTACGCACACAAAAATATTATCAGATATGCGTAACTGACATGAATATTTTAATAATTTGTATTAAAATATTTTGACAAATTATCGTAAATTGGCAAAGAGAAAATACGTCCATAACCATTACTGAGGAACTATTTGCTGAACTCCAATGTGCAGAGCTGTGTACTGCATCATTATTCCTCATAGAGCAAATCTGTCAGCTGAGACTCAATGAAGGACGATGGCTGACCTTTGGTATCCTAGGGTTGTCTGTCGTCACATGATCGTCCGGAACGCTCCTGATGCAAACTTTGATATGCCTGTTGTAGAGAATTGTGTTTCATAAGACATCCTTCCCCCTGAATGTATTTCAACGAAATAATTCTTTAATATGAGCTTCACTTTTCATTCCCTGCAACTTGTCCGAACTCTGGCATTGTTCGCTTGTTTCTCACTGGACGGTAATTGATGAAGAAATAACTAGTTTTTACGAAGATCCAAGGTGCCGAAAGAGAAAATCAAATTAAAATTCATGATTCAGATTTTTGACAAAACTAAGCTAGTGACACACGAGCGTCGCAAAACGTGCGTCATTGACGTCCGTCAATTTGAGTCCGTTGGTTGACGGGCTACACGGCCATGATCACCGCCGTGCAACTGACATTTGTTCTGTGATCTTGTGATAGCGAACATAGATGCTGCGAAGTTAGCGGCTTTATGCAACGCCGGTGAGACATTTTTTATTACTTCGAAATGTCTCAACCGTCGATCAGAGAATTGCTATCGAAATCAGAAGATCACATTAAACGGCAAGACGCCAATGTGAGGTATGCTACACCACCAAAAAAACATG
This sequence comes from Acheta domesticus, assembly GCA_031308135.1. Lineage (NCBI taxonomy): Eukaryota > Metazoa > Arthropoda > Insecta > Orthoptera > Gryllidae > Acheta > Acheta domesticus. Next base: position 125,460,492 of record JAHLJT010008446.1, on the reverse strand, counting down.
CTTTCATGTGCACTTCATTAATTAATCTTTTAAAGTGGAATCTATTCAATTTATGAATGAAAAATCGTATAATACATTCGTTTGCCTTTGTTGAGTTTTAATGCACGATAAATAACAATTACCTATTATCGAAGCAATGACATGATTCATCGTACATTTTGAGCTGGTCAGTATCCAAACACCGTCTGAGTACATACAGACGGGTCAGCCCCGCTTGTAAAACTCTATCTGAATGATACAAGTATTCTATTGGTTATAAAGAACGTGGGCCGTAATAAAATTCAATAAAGATAGCGGAAATTGGAGCAATTTAAGGAATCGACTGCTCAGACATCCATCACGTGCCTCGTGGAACGGTGCCGGCCACAATGCGCGGAGGGAAAGAAAACAAAACGCGTGAAGGTGCCGTCCGCGAAATCAGTCCACTGATTTCCGGTTATCAGCGGGCGCGGGAGGGCGTCTGGCTGGTGGTGGACGCAGGGGGGAGGGGTCGTGTGGGGGCGGCGGAAGATAAAGACGCGGCGGCGGTGGCGGCGGCGGCGGCGCGCGCCTCCGCTCGAGCGACGCTCGTAAACGAAGATTAATTAAACGTGTCCAGCGTCTCCCGGCCCAGCTTCGTCGCCGTCGTCTGTCGCCACTGTCAGCGGCGGCTGCCTGCGCCCGCCCGCGCACCCGGCCTCGCGGCGGCCCACGCGTCCACCCACGCGCCCGCGCCCCCGCGGAGCGCCGGCCGCGGTGGCTCAGCGTCAGCATTGTCTTCGCCTCCGCTGCCGTTGCTCGCTGACCAGGTTTTACGGTTGGAGACGGTGGAGTTTTCAAGACACCAGTTTCATAGCTGGGTCGGATTCAGCCACTGGTTGGAAGAGAATGGTAGCTGACGGATGCTCCGATCAGTAGTTTTCTGTTGTTTCTGCGATCAATGCCAGGCGAATACCCGAGCAGCACCTTGTAAAAAGGGCCAAGGACCGGGGGCGTTCTGCCTTTCCACATCCTTCCCCCTCCTCTCCCCACCCACACACATCCAAACACACTTGTATGCACTGCACTACTACACATCGGGAGCTTAGAATGTATTCCTGCTGGGGTGATGCCTCCGTGCGGGAGTTGCCTGGAGGGGGCAGAACTTCGCAAGCCGACATGTAGGTCGTTGCCGGATCGTTCCAACGAGGGAGGAACACCGCCATCTCGGGTTATAACACTCCACAGGAGACTAGTAGCAGTTTACGTTCCCGCCAACGCGAAACAATACTTCCAACCCACGCGACGGTGGCCTCGCCGCGAGGGCTCCCGCAGATTAGATCATCAGTCATTTTATTCTCATTATCCGCATTATCGTTATCATCAGATTAGTGGCGAACGTGATGTAGCGGTCAGACTGCTCCCTGCCAATGCTGGGTCCGCGGTTCAAATCTCGATCGATCCGTGTGAAATTGGTGGTGCACAAAGCAGGTTTCCGGCAGGTTTTCGCGGGGTTCTCATCTTTCCCCTGCCTCTCGTTCTTTCATTGCTCCATCAGCACTAGCATCAAAACAACGTATCAACTAATTTATTTCATAAAAATATTTCTTCGTTAAACTGAACACCACAAAAAAGCCAATACTCTCATTTCCGAAATTCATTTGTAAACTATGGGGCAAAACCCATGATATCTGTATTACTAATTTCAAAAGCGCGCAGAAATTGAATGACAACTACGCGGCCTCCTGCCATGTGAGATGCGACTGTGGTATGGTTAGTTACACAGGAACTCGAGAGAAAAATCAAAAACAATGAAACACTTTCGATATTGTAGTAATACCAATTTCACGGAGATAACGATGTTGCCCAATTTACCAACGCGTTTTCACCGACTCAGACCAGGAAGTTTTGGCTATTATTAGCTATCGTGTAGATCTTATCAATAAATGTCTGTAATAATACTTTTTTACAATTTGGCTTATGCTATTACGGTAAATAATTAGTATAAACATTCTTATGCCTTAATTTTGTGTTCCCTGGCCACGCTATCTGTTGGTACAAGTACAGAGACTAGTCAACTGTTTTTGAAAGTGGCAAATGTACTAGCACCAGAGGAGCAAAACAGTGCGCGACGGCCCTGAGCATACGCGATCGTTTGAAGGAAGTTCGGCTTGATTAAGAAGAGAAAAACAAGTGGGAAAGAAATTAAAGGAGAATGCGAGTTTGCAAAGCACTATCTGCCAAAATATGATTAAGGAAATGGAAGACGGTAAAGAATGAATCTGCATAATGCTGGAGCGAGTGGTTGCACGATCATAGTACGGGTTTATGGGTTTGAAGGCTTGAGATTGTATGCGATCCATGTTGGAAAAACATGGTTATGGCAAAAACGAACGAAAGTAAATAATTTTGCATAGGCTGATACCATGTTTATAAACACATTCGGGCCGGAAAATCCTTCCGTTGAATAGTTTCGGAATAGTGAAATTATTCTTGCTGCGGAACAGACGTAATCGTTTTGTGTCGAGACGCTCCCAGGAAACAATAAGTAACACGATTAATTTTGCAACATCATCTGATTTCATCGGTTCGTATTACTCTCTTTTATCTTCCTCTTTTCCCACTTGTAATCACCTCTAGCTTTTTTCGTTTAATACCCTTTTGCGCTTCCAAAATGTACTTTTAATGGTTTCTTATTACCAGAGAGTTCTATTCTTTCCTTCTGCTCTATATTTTGTGGAATCATAATTCACAGTAAGTTGAAAAATGAAACAAAATCCGACAAACACTTAATTTTAATGAGTATTCAATGTTAATAAGTAACAAAATATGTTCTCATACTTATTCAAATAATTTTACTGACATTTTAAAAATACAAAGGAGAGAAATTTTTAACTTTTGCATACCTTTACTTTATTATTCTTGAGTAGGATGGGTTGAAGAACTTCCGGCGTGAAGACAGAACGCGTGTCTCAGACAGTAAAGGTTGTAAAGAAACCGAAAATTGAAAGGGTAGTGAGAAGTGTATGGACACAACAGGGGGATAGGAGTCAGATGTTGACATAGCGCCATAAACAGAAGCTCGAATTTGTTCGCGCGATTGTTTAAGAAAGTGTGAAGATCTTCACTTTTGGCGGCATGCAGTGATCCACAAAGAACTTCCCGCAATAAAAGAATGCATATAAAACATGAAAACAGAACGCAGTGTGCTGTCAACAAATAGGATGGGAGGTAGTGCCTCGCCACAAAAAATGAAAGTTTTACAATCTAGTGAGCACGTGTGGGCAAATAAATATGGTATGTAATGTATATACATAGTTCATAAAAACATCAACCTCAAACATATTCTAATTAAAAATATTGAGATTGGATTTTCATTAAGCGATTTAAGGCACCGAGGCTCGTCAGTTGTAGTTATTTGCTTTTTGATAGCCCATTCTAATATAAGAACATGTGACTAACTTCTTTTTTAAGTGGATCACTATACTTTTTTAAGTGGATTAAGTGGATTGCACAAATAGAGAGATATTTAACAGGCAAATTCAGCATTATACACGTATTGCTATTTGACAAATAATTAACAAAATTAAGAATGTGAAGGTTCTTGAAAGTGATGAACGCGGCGCCGGGCAGCACTCCAGTAGCTCCAGTAGTAGGATAGTGCAGCGACCCTTACCACATTGGTCGAATTTCCCTTTCAAGAAAGGTGTCGGCGAAGCCCTCGTATGTTACAATCTTCAGACTTACCGAGATCACTTTTCGTCCAAAACAATCAGAAGAAGTGACAAGGAAATCGCCGTTAAGATCTCGTTAGTAGCATTGTTCCTCAAACAAATTAAAACATCTTCGATTTTTAAAGTGGGCACATTTTTATGATGCGTGGTAGCTTAAGTCTTACGAAATGAATTGTACAGTAAAAAATGTATTGCTCCTTTGAACTGTTTCGGTAAGCATGTATACATGAGCAAAGCTGCTAATGGATTGTGTTGCAATAAAAATAACTTTATACACCTTTTTCTCCAATTGCTCTGCAATTCATATCGGGTCTTCGCCTAACTCGGCGTACTCGCAATTACGGAGTTTTCTGTGCAACTCAGATTATTTTTTTCATATGCAAAGACGGATACAGCACTGAATTACATTAAGCAATTAGTATCACAAACAATGCTACACCGTAATAGGATTTTTATAATCACAATTCATAAGCATTCTATCACATCAAGGGACACCCTTTGTTTTACATAAAGCAATTGGTAATAGAGAAAATGTAAATATTTGCAATAGTCAAATATATCATTTACATGGAGTTACATGGAAGTTACATTGAAATATATATTGCAATACCACAAATGACGCTACGGTGTTTCACTTTAATGAAGCTATTTATAAACTGCTATTTAGATATAGGATTTTGTTTTAAAAATGCGATTACTCTTTACTCGTTGTTTCAACTGTTTTACACTACGCTTGAACACGAAGTATATACTGAATATAGAACAAAAGTGAAACAACAACGGCAGTTAATAACATCACAGACTGAAAGGCATGATAGTAGCATTTTAAGTCATAAAAGTACAACTTACATAGAGTCCTGTATTTTTCTCGAAATCCTGATTTAATAACAAATAGATTGAGATATTTCACAGAATTGTAGGTCCAACGATTATCTCACTTTTAACCTATAGACGAAATTATGTGAAGGGCAGGGGGCATTAACGAGTAAGCCACACCAGGTACAACAACAGTCATGCTATTTGTAAATATTAATACCTCGATTTTGGTCGAAGTGCTACTCATCTTGTTTCAGTTCGAAGTTAGTCTAGATTATAGTAACAATATAAGCCAGACTTTCACCAAAATTGTAATATTAATATTTACAATACAAAAAGCTTGCTGCGGCCGGAGTGGCTTATCCTGGTACTGCATCAAACCCTTCATACGTAAAACGATTGTTGTGGTTTAGAACATACTTCACGGCTAGCTGTCGTTGAGTAGTGTTCTTGCACAAGGTAGTCTCTTCCTCTGTGCAACACCGTCGCTGCCTTGCTCGGTGCAACATCGTTGCATAACCGTAGCTTACTTGGCGCATCGGGTGTACGAACCTAAAGAGCATATTGTTCATACAGCGTCACAGGCTGAAAGCCTGTCTGATTCTTTGCGCCTCTGCGCTAGGGGCACTAGTTAAGGTAGTAACCAGTTAGGGTAGTAAAAGCGTTTCGTCCTTATTCAGGACTCATCGGACAGGCTTTCAGCCTGTGCAGCTGTATGAACGATTGTTGTGGTTGTTTATTAATATTTTAATTCGCTTCACTATATATATATATATATATATATATATATATATATATATATATATATATATCCCTTTTTTGCAGAATTATATTTCCTATCCTTGACGAAAACGCTGCTGCAGGAGTTCACAACGTCATTGATATAGGAAAATTAAGCGTGCGTAGTTTCCTATCACGATCCCAGTTACGCGGATAAGTTCGAGGCATGCCATGGTGCAATGATAGGTGCTCTTTCCACCAGTAGGCAGCTGTCGTAGACGATGACAAACCGTTGGCCGCCAGAGGACGGTAGCGGGGTGTTGAGAGGCGTAGAACTCCTTAATGTTTGTCAACTATACTGCGATTTTCGTAACAGCGTCCCTGACAGAAATCAGCTGTTTCGCTGCCATCCACTCGGCAGCTTATATTTCGTGACAGTGACGTCACTATGGTGACGTTCAAGCTCCCTATTGGATGAACCGTGAACAGCTGAATTCTGTCAGGGACGCTGTTACGAAAATCGCAGTATATTTCAAAGACCTGATGAGGAGATTATGGCCGGGAGACAAGCATGCGAATGATATTCAGATCGCTTTCACGCATGCGTCGTGCTCTGCGAACTGATGATAACATCCCAAAGATGACAGGAGTGTGACATCAACGTGAAAGCTTCGATCAGGGTACAGAAAACGTGCAAGTAAAGGACCATTTTCTATTAATTTATACAAAAGTTTTAACTTCAATTTACGTTTAAACCAAAATCGTATTCTTTTTAGTTCTTATAAAAACAGTGTACGTTTTAGAGTAAAACCAACGCTTAATACCCTTCGTGACGACGTAAACGCTACCAGTCCCGTTATATCTTGGAGAGCTCTTTATTGCATTCAAGTACATGCAACATAGACTTAGCTTATAGATCCGCAGAGCCTCACGGATGATTGGGTTAGTTGAATGATACAATTGGACGCCCCTGTCGCACTTTTTGTGACCCCCCATTCTGGAATAACATTGTGAACTACCAATCTCTTAAGCCAACAACAATGAATGAAATGTACACAAACTGATTCCAAACACTCGAGAAAAGACGCTATTGCAGCAATCAAACCTTTTGAAGGACTGTAGACGCCAGCTCTGTGCGCAAGTTTGTATTGATATCAATATTTTGGAAATTGAATGGGGGTAGTAAGATTAAGATTTGCCTCATTTTCGTGGAGATAACAATCCATTTTTTCATATTGAAAATGATACCAGGGTTATATAATTTTAAATGTTCACGAATTCATGCTAAAAAAAAAGCCAAGAAAGTAATGATGTACGCAGCTCGTACAAAAGTGTCTGCTCATTTCAAAACGCCGGACTCGACCCCAGCCGTAGCCTCGTTGGCCAACATACCAGTCGTACGCCAAAGACTCAGTTTCTGTAAATTTCTAAAAATGTCTTCTCATTTTTTGCTTCGTTTTATAAAACTTTATTACAAAAAGTTTGTTAAAGATAACGTTTCTGGGCGTTATACCATCCCATTATCACTCATTATCTGTACTAGTTACGTAAATATTTTTGACAATTTTTGTTTAATTACAAATTGAGGTTTAATCTCATGAATAAAGCCGTAATGACACATGTGCCGGAAAGGCAGTATAGTAATTCCCACCGTTTCACCAATGCCGATCGATTCGTCCTGTCGAGTGGAATCAAACGATGTATTGTAACACGCATGACTACGTGTATACTGCGAGCGCTCCTCTGTCCATTCGGGGCGCAGCTTGCGCTTACGTCATTGTGCGGAGTGGAAGTGTTCGGCGTTTGATACTACTCCGCGAAGAGACGAGGAGAGGAGAGGCGGGCAGTGTGTCTACGCCCACCTTGTAGACGCAGGCACAGAAAAAAAATGGTGAAATTTAGCGTGAATAGAGCGAGATAAACCCCATTTTCTTTAAATTATTTACCTTGAGAAATTTCGAGAAGTGCAGTTCTTAGGACATTTTTATCATTTAATTCCTGGTTACCACACGTAGTACAGTACTGAAGACAGACGGACTGTTCATGTATGGAGTAGAAATTAGGTGAGTATAAAGTGGCACCGACCAAATGAATTGTGTATTTCGGAAACAACATAAGTCCGATATTTGCTTCTTTGACATCTTATTGCATTCTCTCTAAGTATATGTGTTGCTTGAGTCAGATCTAGCACACGTCAAGCGATTCTGGAGGGTTTTTGGAATAGTTCTAAAAAATTGACTCACTGTTTTTTATATATATAGCCGCAGTCGGATTTTTGTTTGTTGACACTGAAAAGTTACTTTTCAGTGACTTACGTTTCTGAAATAAGCCATTCAAATGTGGTATAATCAAATGGAACAATATTAATTGATAACTGCGAAAATAGTAAACATTAATGGTTTCGAGAGCAAGGCCAGTACGCAATAAGGTAAAGCGATTTTTGAACAGTGATAGTGCACAATGCTGTCTTCATTTATTAGCAGCTAACACAACTGATAGAAAATGTATTGAAAAGTGGAATATTAAATTAAATGAAGTTACAGTGTAATACCCAGGCGAACTGTACACCAGGTCTATGCATAATAAGACGCAAGAGAGAAGTAAGACTAGGTGAGCTACAACAGTACATATTTTCTCGAATTATATCTAACTTTTGCAATTTTCGAAAATACAGAGTGTTCAACAAAAAAAACCTGCGCCATTTTCTAAGTTGGCATTACTCTATTAATGAAAAAATAGAGCCATTTTTGCGACAAAATTTTTTAATTGCATTAACTTCAAGCAGAAAATACGAGAAAACTACTCGTTTTTTTCAATTAATTCTGTTGCGGAAATATGCGCATCCTTAAAAGGCGCGAAAACAGCGGCGCGAAGCAAAGACTTCGCGGGAACGCGGCTCGGCGGACCGTAACCGACGTCGGCCTATGGAAGAAGAGAGGCCAGCGGGCGAAGCCGGAGCCAGCAAGCGAGGCTATGGCGCGGCCCGCAATATAAGAGGCCGGCGGCACGGAGACAGCAGTTCGAGTTGGAGAGTGAGCCTGCGTGTCTAGAAGTCAAGTGCCTATAGCGAAGTGTGAGAAACTGAGCTGCGTCATTGGACTTCCTCCGGTTTTGTGGTTGTACTTCGCGAGTTATTGGACTTCTTCTGGATATTTGGAATTGTTTGGCTACGACTACAGAATTATTCTTTTGGATTTTGGAATTGTACTCGCTCGCCTGAATTGTTGCTTGCAAGTTGTAATAAACAAAGTTGTTGGGGAATTTGTGTTTTCTGAACATAACAAATTCTACGAAACCTTTTTCAAAGATGTGATTTTTTTTTAGAACAGATTTTATTAAGACAAAAATCACCATCTTCAATATTTACTTCTGCAATGTTCCTTTTTGATTTTCGAATACACCACAGTGTGTTCGCCGAAAACGGGACCATCAATTTTTTTCCCTTCTTCAAATGAGGAGGTTTAAAGGAAAAATGTAAGGTTTTTTTTTCAGATAATAATTATTCAAAAATTGCCTATATTTCACGCAAACTTGCGCGAAAATTACTCATTTTTTAAAAATTCTACGTGATCTTATTTCAATATCTGTCTTTGAACGTGGGATTTATTGAGAAACACAATCTTGATTGGTTTTTAATTTTGATTGTAGGTACATTTGAAGTTTGTTTGTGAATTTTAGTTGTAGGAGATTGACGAAAATGCTTAATAACGATATTAGAAGTTTTGAACATTTTCAATTTTCGAAAAATCAGGGATTTCAACGTAAATTAAGACCCGCGCCATTTTAATGAGTTCTTCACGCTATCCGGGGACAGACACGGTTGACGTTTACAAGTGGCATCAGATGCCCATGGCGGCGGGTCTACTTCCGATCGCCAATGCGAACTACTCTGGTCGCGACCATGGCTGTGACTAAGCTGCAGATTTTTGCCTATTTGCGGATTATACTTCAATTAAAAATGCAGTATTTTAAGTTACTCATTTTGAAGCATTAGGTGTGTTAAAATATAATACTACTAATGGCTCAAAATGATTAAGAAACCTAAAATACTGAATTTTTAATTGAAGGATAAAACTCAGCAAATAGCTAAGCTACGGATTTCTGCCTATGACACAGGAATTGCATGGCGAAACTTAGAGTGGAGTGGAAGCTGTCGCCGCAAGTGACAAAGTACATACTTGCTAACAGAAGATAACACCATTTGTAATTTGAAAAGAAAGAGTATAAACGTTAATAACACTACAAAAGTGCAAAAAATTAATGAATGTAGGATCATTTAGTTTACTTAATAACGATATTGGGAATTTATAAAAAAATTCATATAAAATACTTATAGTTTTGTGTTGTTAAGCTAAGGAAAGGAATGCTTGTAAAAATATTTTCAGAAGAATTAATGATTTTATTTCCTTGTAATCAACCACCATGACAAGTTGAAAGAAATGAATTAGTATAATAATAAATTTATGAGCATTGAATTTGCTGAACTGCGATTGCCTTGGTACTAATTAAAAGATGTGTATTTGGAAGTAAAATGATTATTAAAGACTGGTAAATTATTTTAACCCTTTATAATCGTTTAAAATCGCTTAGTTGATAAATACTTTATCTTCACTTACAATACATAAGTATTGGAACAAACTGTGTATGCTTTCGGGAAAATGCCTGAGGGTTTCTTGGAGATCATGCAGCCGTACCTTCACGTTGCTACTCAATCAGGGATACATTACAATATTGAGATCACCTCTGAAGGTACTTTAAAACCAACTAGAAATATGCTTTTGAGTATTCTTTTGAATGTTCAGAAAAGACCGGAAAAAAATGGTAAGTTCATTGAGAGAGAGGCGCGACGAATGACAACTCACGTTGCGGGCCGGAAGAGGTCGGTCGTGAGCAAGGGACGGACATGGTTACCCAATTACTATAGAATGCGTGTTTAAAATTAACTAAATAGAATTATATTTACGTCGGAAGATAGTCCTGGAATTTCCTTCAAAGCCCAATTCACACATTTATATAGAGATAAACATTGCTTTAGAATAAAGACAACTTGAAGTTCTTTGGTCTTCTTTACACAGTATTCTGCAACCTTTCGAGGAAGGGTTTTTTGCTCATCTTTAAGATGCAAAGAATATAAATAGCAAATTTAGCGGGCATTGAACTAAATAAAATGTCACTGACGTTAAACATTGTAGAGAACGTAAACAATATGATCAATAATGATTAGGTTGACGAACACAATGGGATAGCATTGCGGTCAGTAGGAAACCTCTGGCTGAGTGTTCATTTCCTCCGCAGAGGTCGCCACACCAAACCGCAACTCCCGCTCCACGACGATGCTCCTGCTGCTTACCTCTCCGCATGTGGAGACGCGATATGGATGTGTATCCTGCTGGGTCTTGGGTTGGGTCCCCAGCCGGCGACGTGTCTAACGAGGCGCAAATGATGAAGTGCCGTGTGCGGCAATGGGTCCGTAGAGGGAGGGCTGTCAATCACTTCCTTTCCTTAATGCGCGTCCGAGTCGAGGCGAAGGCGTGGCCCCGCAACCGAGAGGCGTTCCTCTCGCTCGGCGGGGCCGGCGTGGGGGGCGCGGGGGACGCGGGGGCGGGGCGGGGCGGGGGCGTCGCGGGTGGTGGAAGGCGGGTGGCTAGGCGGCGGAGGCGGTGGCGTCCGTGAGAACAATGGGGCGGCGCGCGACCCCCGGCCAGGAGAACGCCCTCGGCCTTGAGGCGGCCGCGGAGACGCTTGCTGAAGGGGGGGAGTGGGGCGGGGGGGGGCGGGGAGGGGAGGGACGGCCCACCGCCGCCAGACCGTTGGCGGCCGCGGGGGTGGCGGGCGGCGGGCGGCGGAGGTGAGAAGCGGTCGTACTCCCACTGGGCCACGAGGAAGCGGCGCAGGCGGTGCTCTCACCTTTCAAGATCCCTTCGCGGAACGAGAGTTTACTCACAATGTTACTTACTCTGTTCATGGCGGAGACCATCTTGAACAACATAACGTAATAACAAAACATTGAATTTTATATTTCTCCGAGCCTCCACGAGTTCATTGGCATTGTGAAGTAAGAAATCACAATGCCTAGGTCTGGGAAGTTATGCAATGAAATTATACTGATCTCCCATTTCCACTACTTTTTTTAAAATAAATTGAGGACAAAAGCGTCATAAAATTATGGTGCTTCTCCCTCTTATTCATCTATTTCTGTTACGAAAAGGAAAAAAAAACTTCAATTTGATTGATAATCCAGCACGTATGTAGAAGAGCAAAAAATAACATCCACGTGTACGAGATGCAGATATTGATACCACACAAACTGAAGTTACCAACTGTATAAACAGATATACATTAAGATTGGTCGGCTTTGGCTCTGAGTTCCTCGAGAGGATTTACAAATCTGATGTCAAAGAAAAAGCATATTTATTTCACATTTAGCAGACAGCAACAATAGAGAAACAAAGGTGTAGCGGAAGTCGTCATCCAATTAGGTGAATTTGCCAGATGCTAGATAGTTTTCTCCTTAATCTTTCAGAGCTACAGCAATCGCGAATTTTGATTTCCCTTTCTATGGGTTTTTTCGTGTATCTAAATGTTCATTCTCCATCTATTGTGGGGATGAATATTACGGAATAGATCACCAATTATGTTTTTACCCGCCACCCACCTTTTTCTAGTGACAGTGATTTTGTTCCCAAGTAATTACACAGTAGACGATGTAGCTACGATATTGTCTTGTTTCAGTATTGTATCACTTGAAAGACTTTGTTCCATTCTGGAATCTGGTATCTCGATGTATTAAAGCAATTATGTAATGACGAAGGATTAATTGAATGATAAATGTTGTTCTTCACCACCCGTTCAAGCCATAACTACGAGTTCAAAATAAAATCCTTCCTGTCACAATTTTAATACGCCTACGTCAACTGTGGACAGTTTAAAGATGTTCCATCGGCTTAATAGCTCACAAAGCGATGTGATTTCCTTTAATCCACAATCCACATTTCTTGTGGCGACAGAATTAATCATAGCAAATTTCTACCGACTTGTGTCTCTCATTTGAAACACTGGAAATTTCTACCGACTTGGGTCTCTCATTTGAAACATACAAATCCCAAGTCTTTCATTTATGAACATCATCTAACAATAATGACATACTGTGCTACTTTTCTCCTAGTTTATTATAAATAGATCGAGATAATAACATAGATCATGACAAACGTATGGTTACAAACAATGCACGCGCATCTCATATCCCCTCAATCAAAAAAGGTGCTTGTTTAGTAATTGGATCATACATTTAAGAAGGCTTACAGAAGTTTCACCGACAGCACCCATCACGGAATATGGACATCATCTTCACATAATCGTTGCTGAATAGCTTCATATCCTTGTTTTTTTACACAAAAGTCACAAAAACCAGCGCCCTCCCAAGAATACACCTCGAATTTATCGTCTCAATAGTCCAAAAACTCGTTTGTGAATCTCGTACAAGATCAACACGTCCTATAACTTGATGATTATCAGCTTGCGCTTGAGAAGTTTTTGTGACTCCAGTTTCATCAAGGTTATAAGAAACCGGATCGTTTCTCGTGAAAATTGAACGGTTTAGTGCTATTAAAATATCGTCACGAGGGATCGTAGTTCCAAATTTTCCTGTATAACCTCAAACTGCAAGGCCCGCATGCATAATGTATGCAATATAACGCCCATATTGCGCCTTGATGCAGACAAGTTTTGTAAGTCTACGTAATGTTTCTTTTCTGGCGAACAAATGTGTTTACAAAAACACGAACACACCGACTAATATATTAAAGAAGACCTATAAGGCAATTTTGGTCATTAAGTGCAAATATTTGAGAGAGTAGACGCTCTAATTTTTCGCCATCTTTTTCATAGATCGGTTTGTGCCCAAGAAAAGAGACATTTCAAACATTTTCATTCTGCAGAAGAACTGCTTTAATCTTAGCGGAGGCGTTTACTTCGCCAACGTGCTTTACTTGGCTGTTATGTGAATTTCCTTTATGACATTTTTATTGGTAAAATGTTTTATTTTCTTTCTTTTCATTTAAATAAAAATCTTTTTGAGATATGTTACTTTTCTTGTGTACCAATGATATATTTTATTGTTTTAAAGAAAACTTGCATTCAATTTTGTACACATTATGTATATTTATGGATTCGTACTATACAACATGAATGCATTAATTCATTTTCCTTTATTTTTCTTTACGAGAATTTGATTTACACAATTAATGTGTGCTAAAACCACACACTAAAACAATTAACTTTTTCCTCTACTTGACCGTAGTGAAAATGAGAATTTTATTGCAGTCACGAGGACCTCCTGACGTTTTTGACAGCGCTCTCGGGACATAACCGTGAATAAAAATAACAAATTTTAGTGTTTTAACGTAACATTTTTCTGGAGACACGAACACTGTGGCTTATCATAGATTTCTTGCAGCAATCGCACATTCATCGGGCTGAGTGGCACGCTTTACGACTGCAGGCCAGTAGTAAGCACCAGGCCCTGCCTCGCGTGACCCCTCGGACGTATCTAAGCAAGCCTGTGTATTAGTGCGAGCAGATTATCATCCTCGCCTCGAGAGCGCTTGGCCGCTTCCAGAACGTTCTATAAAATCACTAATAGAGGGAGGGGGAAGAGGAAGACTTCAAAAGTTGAAGATTATTATTATAGCAAATGGTATTGCCATTATAGAAAGTGTTTGTTTGAAACGGCTGCACATACGGTTCAGTAGTCAGTGGCTGTTTTGAGTCAACCCAATGTGGGCGGATGTTTACTCAGTGGTGGGCACGCCGTTCCTTCTTTTTCCTTTACTGTACACACTCGTTCATATTTGCGCGAGATATGCACATCGGACATTCCAAGACAATTAAAAACACGACGACCTATTTCGCAGCGATTCCTACTGCATTCGTCTGGGCAACAAAACTAGAGACAAAAAGTAACAATTTTTGTTTCGGATAAATGCAATCCTACAATAAACCGAGATTTTTCTGAAGTTAGTTACCAAAGTTTCAAATAATGTAGTCTTTTAAACATGTAACAGTTTGCGTGACGAATATAACGAAAGATTTTTAGTAAACTACCGGTTATTTACGACAGAAATAAGGTTTTACATCGCGCAGTGAGAAATGAAGTGTAGAGTTTTCTTTTGTCAATGTAATTCGTGTGCATACAATGTGGTTGCGTGAGGGTTAAAACTGACAAAAGTAAAGGTAATTTAGGAAACGTGTAAGTCAGAAGATAAGGTACATGTTGATTGAGAAAGCACTACAAACTACAGATTGGAAGGACATTACTTGTAAGTAAGGAGTACGTTAATTATAAATTCAACACTCATACGAATTGAAACGCAACATCGATATTTATTTTGATTCATTGTGGGAATTACTGATAGGAAAGGATATATTCATTTCCTGCTGTGTAATGATAGTTCTACTTCTATACACAAGACACAAATCAAAGCGTTCGGTTAAACTCTTTTCATTTCAGGTATTGTAATTAAACATTCTTACTTGAGCAGAAACTTGCATACTGCAATTAAAACATTCATACTTTAGCAGAAAAATATTCTTAAATATTGAAACGATTATACTTAACGAAAATTGTAAAATATGCTGAACATTAAATAAAATAATATAACTTTTTGGAATTTTACAAGACGAAAAAGTTATCTGCAAATAACCAACACATTTTTTGTAGCACCAACAATTTATAAAACAGAATCTGTAAGTGGTCATCAATATAGAGTTTCTTGAATTTGATCAGATTCATTCCATGATAAGTATTTACCTTTTATCTTATTTGATATTCTTTATTAAAGAGAAGTTAAATAGTGTTTCAACAATAAAGTGGTTCCTCGACTTGTGTCTGCAAGATTTGGGCGCAGTTAGCCCTTGGAGAGGCCGAGCGGGCATTTTCAATGAGACCAGGCGATTCTCTTGCAAACACGCCCCATTTTGTCTTCTACGCCGATTATCAGCTCCCCTCTTGCTCTACTGTAGTCAATAAGAACTGAAAAGATTACGTTCCTGCCTCGAAATACAGCACCATCTTGGCTTCAGTCATTCAAAAAGGTGAAAAATGAATGTTTTTTTTTGAGTGCGTTTGTCAAATACCGAAGGGGAAAAACGTGCCCTAACATGATTAATTAGTCGTGGTTGCCTTGGCGGCGAGGATCTGCCAATGTATCGCCCAGTGACGTTTATTTGTATTTTTATGGATAACGTTCAACAAAGAATCCACAGAGAATAAACCATGCAGAAATCCATACACAATAAACATCAATAAAGAAAGGAAATATCAGGAAAAATCAGGAAAAATATTCAGTAAGGTTACTGAGAAGAAATTCTATCATAGACAAGAAAACTTTAATAAATGTGTGTCATCATATGAATCAAAACACATATTGTCCCACTGGT
Source organism: Acheta domesticus (assembly GCA_031308135.1). Taxonomy (NCBI): domain Eukaryota; kingdom Metazoa; phylum Arthropoda; class Insecta; order Orthoptera; family Gryllidae; genus Acheta; species Acheta domesticus. Next base: position 125,444,827 of record JAHLJT010008446.1, on the reverse strand, counting down.
GAAAAAAGGAGTTTGATACGAAATCGTGTGGTTTTTTAATACATTCTACACGCTCCTGCTTTCAGATTTCTTCAAAACGTATTTAATTTAATGTGTTAAAATGAGTTTTGAAGAAATCCCATAACAGGAACGTACAAAACGTATTAAAAAACTACACGATTACATATGAAAATTGAATTTTTTCCATCAGTGGACAATATGCGTCTTGATTAGTTGCTCCTCACATTTCCTCGGTGCCCGCAGTGCACAGAAGTTGGTGGAAATGTTCACATCCTCTCTGAGGTAACTTGCTTTGAAGGGCAGCGAGCGGCCCAAGAAGTTCTCGAGCAGACAGTTCGGGGGGACACTGAGGGCCCACTGCCCCAAAGCAACAAGCGCCGCGTCCGGCACACTTATTAAATAGACATTCTGTAGTAGCGGATATAACACGAATCTCAATTAAATTGGTTATTTGTACAAACGTGAAACGTAAGCATTTTAAGAGTGAGTTGTTCATATCGTATAAAGCCCAAGGGGTAAACGACCCAATTCATGATAAAACAATAAGGGTCACAGTACTTTGTGTATATTATCTAGGAAGTATACTACATATCTCACTTTCCTACCAAACTACGTTAGCACTGAGCTCATGATATTTTAATAATGATTATAATAAGCTTTGGTTTATAACACATTGACCTAATATGCGTATGGAGGAAATGACAAGTGTGGGACGTGCATTTGATTATGCACCTAATTTACCTTTTCCAGATATATTGGCGCAGAAAATTCTATTATTACAGACAGCTTCGGATGTTAAATTTCTACGCATACAGCATTAGAATTGGTAAAACATAATTGAATTATCACGAAGGCGAAGGAACAAAGGTCCCGAACGAAGATGTTTTCTTCTTGATGACCCCCCATATCGGTCAGATTCCCTGATCCCTTTGATCAATGCTGAGATGGCTTCTTTGTTTTGCTTCTGGTTATAAATGTAACTTGAACTTTGTAGTAAATACAGGCTTGCCCCTAGGGGGAACGTCGCAACATCGAAAATAAGTTTTTTTTAAGATAATTCTAAGCAATTTTGTCTCATAAACTACATGGATATTCGAATGGTGCGCCGCATAAGCACTCAAAGTTGGTTTGGAAAAATTGTTTCTAGGCAAATATTTGCATTTGGACAGCATAGAATCACTCCAAAAACATGTAAAGTGTGTCTTATTTACAAAGAAATGAATATATTCGAATTGTGGAAATTGGGTGATTTTTTTCTCGCTTCATTTTGTTTCTGACAAATATATTCATTTTTCTTTTGTAAATAATAAAAAAATTAATGTTTCCTGAAGGTGTTTATATGCATCTATAATGCAAATATTTGCCTAGAAATCAATTTTTCAAACCAACTTTTGAGTGCTTATTGCGGCTTAACCATTCGGAATATCCACGTAGTTTATTAGACAAAATATGCTTAGAATTGTCCTATGAGCTTATTTTCGAAGTTTCGAAACGTTTCCCTCCTCCTCCCCGGACCATCCTGTATAGTTTGTATTCCAAATTATCCGTTCTCCCACCTTTCTTCAAAAAACAGCAGAAAGTCGATTCCCTTCATCCTTCACACGAAAGGCAACGATGGAAATAGCCAAAATCGTAGCTGATTTGCCTCTGTAAATAGTTTTGTTACACTGCAGGCAGAGCGAAGATTTTTCTCAATCATCCTGGGCCACAAATGCTCATTTTCAACATCAGTTTTCACAATTCAACTGTGTATGTCGGTTAGGATAGGATTTCAAGTTTAAAAACTGCACAGACTTCACTTTTTTCCCCATAATACGTCACAACATTTTTTTAACTGTTTTTCTGCATAATAATAAATAAATAAAATGAAGTTAATAGCACTTACTACAGGCAGGCTGTAAAATGAACTCCCCCCTTTCTCTACTCCACCCCTTCTCTACTGCATAAAATTGTCAGGAACATGAACCAGATTTGGTGTTTTATTGGATTACTTTTCTCTTCTGGCCATCTGACCTGCTTACAAAGATGTTCATTTCTTTCCTACTCGGGACAACGGTCATCTTCCCACAACGTGGTTTTCGAGTATCTAAACGGATGACTTGACTATCTGCAGTCTAAAAAATCTGCTCAAATACAGGATTGGATGTTAGCATAAATTAAACTGAATAAATTTAACCGAAATACAAGTGAACCAAGATGATATACTACTATCAAACATTGATGACTTCATGCGGATAATGAATTATCAACTCTCATACTCACCTAGCGAACAGCATGGTTTTTAATAACAGTGTTTTGCTGGTCGCCTAATTTGTATTCTAGAAATATTAGCCATAATAATGGTTACCCAAGGAAAAAAGCTGACATCATAATCATATCTATGATTTGGGGAAAACTTCGCAGGTACTTGACGTTTCCATTCCCGTCGAAAACTCTAAAATTAAATAAATCAAAAACAGTTCACACGAGACTATTAATTAACGAATAAAAATGAAAATTCAATCGTCGCCAATTTAAAATATGTTACGATTTTTTTTTTGTTGAAGGGAATCTTGCATGTGTGAGAAAACATTATTGTAATAGAGATTTTAAATTGAATTTATACAGTAGTTTTTAATGCTTCCCAACACCCCCAATGATAACTGACGGTTCCATTATACATTCCCATAGAATTTAACAGTGTTCAATTTCTCAAAGGAAATCGAATCTTTTATATGGAGAGTAATCAATTTTCCTCATTACATCCTTTATTTTAAGTATCAGGCAAGGTGTTCCTTTGCCGGGAAAAATCACTCTTCATTTTTTTCATACTGAAACAATCGTGTCGACTCTGTAGAATAGCAAAAATGCAGATATCTGACGCTAACTAGTCGTAATAGGCTAGTGTTATCACTCATTCCTTTGTCTAACGCCCACATTTTCGAATGGAACGATGCACAAAATAGGCTCGCAAGATCACTCGTCTCATTTGCCAACCTCTCCTTCCCGGGATATGCAATCTCGCCGCACCTTAGCAACTCTTCCATGCAAATAGGTCTTAATACTTCACATATATATGCAGCTTTTATAGGGGATTTCTGTTTATGCAAATAACGATTCAAGAAGCGAAACAAGTTCGGACGTAATAAGTGGAACTTTAGAGCCACTGCCCAGGACGCAAGGTTGCAATGCGCTTGTAATAACGTTTTTCACGTAGTACGACGTCCCATTTCGCCGCCCGCTGCGCTGCAACACCGCTTGCCCTGCCTCCCCCCCACCCACTTGGCCACCCCACCCCCCTTTCGCCCGAGCCCTCCCCAGTCACGCAACTCCCCTCCCAATAGGCCATCGGAGTGCGGCTGCCCATGAAATGTGTGGCAGTCAGATATGCAGATCAAACTGCAGATTAACATTCCCAGACTAATTGACGAAATGGAAATTACAGATACGCTGGGATGCGGCCAACGGACAGACAGAGGAGTAACTTACGAGCGCTACCAGCGCCCGCACGCGCCCGCCACCACTGCCCGCCCCAACGCCCCATGCCCCCGCCCCCATCTCCTGCCCCCCGCGTCCCGCCCACAGCTTCCCACACGGCCAACTCGCAAGCTCCCAAATTCTCATTTTCCCATCAACGACAAATTAACTCCAGTGTTTTATTTGCAGTAAAAAGTATCAAACAAAAATACCATACTTTAGGGGTTCTTTAATAAAGAACACTTAAATTTTCCTAAAAAATCGTCCCTAAATTTTTGGATTTTTTCGGATGGCGCAGGTCTTATTTTCGTCGCATTCTGAATTTTTGAAAACTGCAAAGTTCAATTTTTCGGTGTCCTGCTTCAACAAAGAAATCGATCTTTACGAACGGTCATGCACATTTTTTTCAAAATATGAGTAGTGTTCGTCTAACTTTTGCTTGAAGTAAAGGTAATATAAAAATACTTTCAACAAAAATGCTAAATATTTCTTTCATTTTGTTTTTTCTAATACAGCAAAGTACGCTATACAATTGGGAGATGTCCTTTTTTTGTTGAACTCTATGAATTTTTGAAATTGCAAAAGTTACAATGCGGAAAGTATGTGCAGTTGTAGCACCACTAGCTTTCGCTTCAATCCCCACTCAACTATTTAAATTTAAGCGTACCCTCCTTTCCTGAGCGGCACCTCTTATTTCTGTGTTGTCTACTACAGGAGGGAATTTCACGTAAAATTAACTGACGACACACGTTACAGAACACGAATTCCACGAGACATAATCAAATCTTGACAAATACAAGTATTCCATATACAAGATAAATAGCTACAACCAAATATTGTCAAAGAATTGTATAGGATTCTGCAGTAATGACTAATTTTAAAGTAGGTTACGAAAATAATTTTTTGAATGGGTTTAAATGCTCTATTACGATGTATTACATTTCACACATTTTGACACGCTTGGTGACACATGAGTACTGCTAAAACAAGGGCAATCAACTATTTCCCTAGGTTACGAAAGTGCTGTCCAAGCATATGTTTTCCCCAGGTCCATGTAGCAGTCATTCGCACTAGTTCGGATCGGCGAAGACACTTGACCTGAATATGACTTTATGCCCTTTGCAATGCCCATCTTTAAGAATTAATTGAGGAAATTCGGTAGGCCATAGAGAGCCGTCGCTTACTGCAGGACTTCTTACTATGGACGTTTGTGAACAAAAATGTTATAAAAATGTAGAATTATTTCAATATTTAAAAAAATGTGCTAATAATGTCACAATGTATACTTATTACACATTCGAGAGTGATTATGTATTATGGATGGTGAATATTTATCTATTACGGCTAGCCCGGTGTCCGGTGGCACAGGGAGTTCAGAGCTCCTATCAACCACGTACAGACAAGGGTGGAGAACTAGTTGCTCCAAGAAAAGAAGTGGCATGGCCAGCAATTACAGATTACAACGCATACCAATGGTAGGATCTACCCGTCATTACCAATTTCTCCGGATCGTTCCAGAACGTTCTTAGAGATTAATAAAAAAAATCTGCTTTGGGTGGGGGCTTTAAGCTACTAAAAAATTTCGTTAAAGACAAAGGCTTCCTGCAAGCAGGGTACAAAGCTGGTTTGATGGTTTTCTAAAATAGTACACGGTGAACATGTTTTTCTTATATAACACATACATCATAATCCTTTTTCCAACATACCACACTTCAACCCTCTTGCATACTTTAGATATGACACACACTTTAGATATGTTCATCGCACTACACTGCACTTACTACACTATATATTCTATACCACATTCCAATACTTTACACTATATTAACTGTCTTCCCCACATTTCTCTATCTTTAGCTGCTTTCGGCCAGGTATTTCCACATTTTGTCTTGAAGGTGTCGTTCCATCTTGTATGTTGTCTCCCTGTATAGCGCCAACCCTCCATAGAATCCCATTCGGTTGTGATGTAGGTCCAGCGTTACGAGTCCATCGTCATGACATGTCCACACCATTTCCATTTCAGCCGCCTTGCGCGAGTCGCTGATTCTACGATACGTGTTCTGTTTCTTATGCGAGTGTTTTAATTCTGACTTTTAAGCTGACCTTGCAGGATTTTCCTTTCCATCTTTCTTTGGCATCTCTGAAGTTTGGTAACATGTGCATGTCACCTATAGAGGTGATCAATAGCTAATTCGATGTTTCTCGACAAGGCGAATCGATGACACTATTTTTAGCGAGTCCTACAACATTCTGGAAGAGTTTTAGGAAAAGACGTGTTTTGGGAGTTTGAAGACCACTTTGGTGATGACTTGCTACGTATTATTATACGGCTTTTCCCGCATAACATGAATCGTTACTATCTGATTCATCAGGTTAAAGATAATTAAATTATATTTTGTAACAAAACATAAAAACTGTAAAAAAAAATACTTCTACCAATTACACACATCTACATCTGAAAACTTGACTGCAAAGTAATAGCTGATTTACTCAGATTTTGTGTGCTGGATTCAGAAAAATAATGAAAAAAATTGCATCGTCCATCAATTTCGTACAATTCAGTATACTAATTGTAAGATCCTCAGAAAAAATACATTTTTTTGTGATATTATTGGTTATTCCTACACTTGTTCTGGCTTCTGACGATTCTGACCTAAAGCAGATAATATTGTTGTTGTAGAACTGTCATTCCATTGTTGTTCCCACTTCTGAACTAAATTGTCATTAGAACTCTAAACCTTCTGACAGCTATGCGCGCGCCTGTACATCCGACGGGATCTGTGCCCCGTGTGCCATGAATGTGTTTGCGCGTTCGTCATGCAAAAGGAGAAGTGGCGAACGGAGCTTTGAGGAGAAAACGTAAACGGTACCA
>JAHLJT010008446.1:125413661-125437499 GCA_031308135.1 Acheta domesticus | reverse complement strand
TTAAACACCAGTACCAATACCGACGAAGAGAAAGAGAGAGAGAGAAAGACGACGACGACGAGGATGACGAGGACGACGAAGAAGGCGAACAAGAAGTAGACGAACAAGAAGTAGACGAACAAGAAGTAGACGAACAAGAAGTAGACGAACAAGAAGTAGACGAACAAGAAGTAGACGAACAAGAAGTAGACGAACAAGAAGTAGACGAACAAGAAGTAGACGAACAAGAAGTAGACGAACAAGAAGTAGACGAACAAGAAGTAGACGAACAAGAAGTAGACGAACAAGAAGAAGACGAACAAGAAGAAGACGAACAAGAAGAAGACGAACAAGAAGAAGACGAACAAGAAGAAGACGAACAAGAAGAAGACGAACAAGAAGAAGACGAACAAGAAGAAGACGAACAAGAAGAAGACGAACAAGAAGAAGACGAACAAGAAGAAGACGAACAAGAAGAAGACGAACAAGAAGAAGACGAACAAGAAGAAGACGAACAAGAAGAAGACGAACAAGAAGAAGACGAACAAGAAGAAGACGAACAAGAAGAAGACGAACAAGAAGAAGACGAACAAGAAGAAGACGAACAAGAAGAAGACGAACAAGAAGAAGACGAACAAGAAGAAGACGAACAAGAAGAAGACGAACAAGAAGAAGACGAACAAGAAGAAGACGAACAAGAAGAAGACGAACAAGAAGAAGACGAACAAGAAGAAGACGAACAAGAAGAAGACGAACAAGAAGAAGACGAACAAGAAGAAGACGAACAAGAAGAAGACGAACAAGAAGAAGACGAACAAGAAGAAGACGAACAAGAAGAAGACGAACAAGAAGAAGACGAACAAGAAGAAGACGAACAAGAAGAAGACGAACAAAAGGACGACGAACAAAAGGACGACGAACAAAAGGACGACGAACAAAAGGACGACGAACAAAAGGACGACGAAGAGCACAAAGACGAACAAGACGAAGATGAACAAGACGTCGAAGAAGACGAAAAGACGAACAAGGCGATGAAGACGACAACGAAGAAGACTAAGACTAAGACTATGACTATGACTAAGACTAAGAAGAATATGACGACAACGAAGAAGAAGACGACTCACGCAGTCCTATTCGCTGAAGATTGGGAAATCCCTTAAGACGAAAAAATGGACTCCATTGTTCTGTTCTACATTCAATTTTCAATGCTTCTTCATCGATTACAGGACTTTCTGAGATTTTTCGATTCGAATGCGGTGTTAAATGATCGTAAGTTCAAGGGATGGAAAACAGAATGATTGTAAAAGTCCACAATATTCCATGGAATACACATACACATCGTATGATGCAAACTGCCAAAGAGCGAACATGGACCATTAGGGAAAACAGGATGTTGGGTAGGGAATTGCCCAGGAAAATCATTCTGGTACACGGATCGTGCGAAAACGAACCAACGTCGCTTGCATTTGGCTCCATGCCGAACCCGAATTTTATTGCAACGCTCCGCACATAAAAGTAATGGACGCTTAAGGTGCACCAGTCCGGAGCGGCGGGTGCGAAGAGCGCTGTGGCGAGGACGTGAATGAGACAGCTGGAACAGGCCATTATTGAGGATGAGAGTACCGGGGATCCGTGGGGGTGAGGTGTGTGGGAGTGGGGTGCGAGATAAGGAAGGATGCATGGACTCCCGTGAACGAGTCCCGGAGGGGCGACTTCGCCGCCGCCCTGATAATAGGCCGCGGTCGCATTGGCGCCCGCTCGAATATATCAGGCGCTCCGAAGCGAGGCGCAGAGGCGGGGGCGGTGCGGGGGTGGGGTGGGGGCGGGGCGGGGCGTACCTGTTGCTATGGACATCAGCCACCCGCGCAATGGCCGCAATCGGGACACCAGAGACCGCAACTCTCATGTGTCGAGATTCCACCAGAGGTAATAATGGCACTTCCGGGAATTCTCAGTTTGTAAATTGTTATGCGACTGCTTAATGCTCGCTGCTGCGTATAATTCAACAAATATAATCTATTTTTAGCCGAAACTCGTAACAATAAGGGTAATAACGCAAAATAATCGTACATTTGGACCTCACAGTGCCAATATGCTGGATGCCTCGAGCACGCGAAGCTGTGGTTTGATTGCCTGGAGATCCAGATTGCCCAGAGAATTCTCCATTAGCTGGGCTTTGTGAGCACCAATAACACATGCCTCTACATAGCGATATTGTATCGTTATCTCCATTGTACATAACAACTTGATGGGATCCAATATAACTACCATTTATTCCCTCGGCCAAATTATTGAGAGAGAAAAAGAGATCTGAAGAGCGAGTTGCAAGCGAATCAGATTTTCCAGATTTAGTTAAAAAATTGCATTACGAATAACTAATGCATATGTCCGCTGCTGTTTATCTCAATCAAATGCAAATTCTACGCAATTAAGTTTTCTATAATTTGGAGTCGAAAATTTCTAAATTTCAAATATTGTTAACTCCCTTTATTGGCACTTTTATTCGTATTCAACTTCGTATAATAAAATGGTGGGGAAGAGGTTCTGGAGCTCAAGAAAACGTGCGCGATTATACTTCTCCATAGGTCATATACATTTTCTACTATTCTCGGACCAAAATAAACCAAATTAAATCAAATTTCCTAAATATATTTCGGCGAGAATTTCGGCATTCTGTGTAATACCTGTTTTTTGGGCGAAATATTTTTTTTAAAAAAAGCAACACCAGTACATTTATAAAGTCAAGCAATGAAAATAACACCGAAAGTTTTTAAATAAAAGTTAAATAATTTATATATTTTTTAGATTAATGGTTAGTTCTGTTCAATTATTATTAACATTAATACCATCATTTTTATTAAATTTGGAACATTAGAATTTATTGTACCGAAAATCCTGGTACTCGGTCTCGAAACCAGATAAAGCGCAGGAAGAAACTGCTTCAAAAATATATCGGCAAAACGATGTATATCCACCACCAGCATGGTCAGCGTACTGCTTGATTTTGGTAAACAAATGACTTCCATCAATAATAGAAGCTAAATTTAATTCATACGTCGCCCTTTGCATTCGGAAATAATAAAAACTATACGATATATTGCATTAATAAGAATACATGTTTAACATAATTATAAGAATATAACAAATCATAGTAATATATTGCAACAATTTAAAAAAGTATTTTTTCTGGCTCATTGTTTTTATTGTAATAGGGGCTATGTTTTAATACACACTATTTTTTAAACAAAAATTCCGATGGACATGCAGCAGATTTTTTGAATTCTTTATTTTTGTTTTATTTTGTTATGTCTAAATTCAAATACTCGTCTTATATTCATTACTAGCGGAAGCACTCGGGGTTGCTTGGGTATGTGTTTTTTAACTTCCCCGCTCCGCCTCGCCCCGGCACACCCTATCGGCCCACCGGCCACGCTCCACCCTCCCTGCTTCACCCTGCCCGCTTTCTCTCCCGGGCTAGCTCTAGCTCTCACGCTCTGTCCCTGCCCTGTTCATTTCCTCCTCACTTCACCACGGTCGCCCTGACCATGCCCCTCCGACGCCGCTGCCCACCAACCCTTAATGTCTACATGCATTGCGGGTTGTATTAAAACAGAATAACTCAATAACTGCATATTTGTCTTTTCAGAAAGTGAATTTTGCCGTCCCTCCCCGCCCCGTTCCTCTCCTAACAGTGCACCGCAGTTAATTTGCAATTAGTGTTTGAGAGGGTAAATAGAAACTTTATTAATAAACTTTTAAAAATTAAAAGTGTGAAAAAGGACTGTAAAAGTTGGGGGAGAGCCGTTTAGAAAGCAACTACGTATGCATGTAGAATTGCAGTATTACAATTTTACTATTCAGCTTAAGTTTTTATAGAAAATTAAATTGTTATTTATGAATGTGCAGCAAGAACTACAAAATGACAAATAATTTTGTATTTAGTGTGTTTCTTTTCACAAATTATTCTTCATTTTTGCTTCGTGTTTCCATTTCAATGTGTACGTTCTGTACTAGGCAAATTTATGCTCACCCCACATTCGTAGTAATTCTATCCGAGGTTTGTGTACCTAGTGACCAGAGAATAAGCATTGTTCGTGTGTGTATTAATAGCCAGCTTTGAGCGTCTGGGAGAGGGGAGAGGAGTTGGGATGGCTCCTTAGGCCCCGCGAGCGCAGCTGTCCTGCAACCTGACGAGCCGGGGAGGCCGGACATCACGATCCGCGCATAATGAGCCCTTTTACTGCATTCGCGGAGTGTCTTGCAAAGACAGGCTCCTCTCGCCAGCGCCGTTGGCACGCGCGCTGCACTGCCGCCGTCAGACGCCGACGCCGACGCCAAGCTTCTGTCGCGCTCGCAGCGCCTCCCTGGCTTCACGGCCACGAAAAACGACTGCGAATTACGATCGAAACAGATTCCCCATCCGTACCTTTTTCCAAATATTCGCAAATATTGAAAAATTCAAGAGGAGCTTTTGGTTTCCTTGCCCAATTGTTAAGATAAGTTAACTGTACATTTTAAATTAGATGAAATTAGCTGTTAATCCATCCAGCATTTGCTAATTTTATGCAAACTGATAAATGTAATTTCAGTACTGTACAATTAAAAGGCACTATTAAATAAAACAAAACGACTATTGCTAACAAGACATTGCATCACACTTCGCATCTGGAAATCTACATCACAAAACAGGACATTTTTGTGTTGTGCAATGTAGTTACATTTTAAAACCATTTTTGAAGTTTCATTTTATGGATTGTGAATCCGCGTATGTTAATATGTAACTAAGCATGTCGTACAAATAAAAAAAGTGCGGAACAGCAAGACCCGGCAAACGATAATCCCCCTCCGTTGCTCCACTGCAGCACACATGATCGTGAATGACCCTCCAACTATATACATATGTGTGTTATCCCGATAAAACACAAAAAGCGAATTCGATATATCCACTACATCTTGCAATTTAAATGCGATTTTATCATGACAAAATATGAAAAATACGCAAAGTAATGACCGATTGTTTCCAGCTCTAAAAAATTTGGTTCGGATCACGAGCGCAACATGCTGGTGAATCTGCGATCCCGAAGCTGCAACATGTCGCTATTTGTATGTTCGCGGAAACGACAATTATAACTATAATTGATAAAGTGATTAAGGACAGTGGTAAATACTACTTCATAATGAAAATGAAACCAGCAAAACAAGACCGAATAAATGAAAAAATACCAGAAATATCATTCCACTAATTCGTTTCGCCCACTATTAAATTCGACAAAGCACTGTAAGATTTGACTCCAGGTTTCGTATCATTGCCCATAAAATGATTACATGAAATTTATATCTTCTTTCCCATCAACAATCACCAATTACAGGCATAAAAACGTAATGGTAAAGCAATTAACAACGATAATGAAACAAAAATAAAATATTTTCTCATTTCTAGAACAAATACTTTACTTTCAAATACGTCGCTCCGCTTTTCTTTCTCTGCACCAGTTTAAGGAGGGAGGTTGTTTGTATACGGAAAATCTACTAGAAATGCGCATCAAATATATGGTACGATAGAATAATGTTCAACGCCATTTTTGAACTAGTAAGCGTAGCACATTGAAATCCAATGGAATTACAACCCACATAGTTTTGCACGGTACACTCTCTACCACATGAATATTGAAAGGATGGAAATAAAAGATGTCTGACTTTTTACTTTCACAAACCCTACAATGACCTCTCCATTACGTAGACTCCAGGACAGGCCATTCTCTATTCTTAAATACCTGAAAATGTAAAATCGAGGACGTGAAACACGAGAAAGAGAATTACGCTTACTATCTTTGCCACGGCAGGTCTAACAGCAAAACTATTTTTACGGAAGGTATTCCGTCTGCATCCCTTCTCAATACGTACCTACAATATTTGTTCACGCATGCGCTACCCCAAGACTAAGGGAGTTTTGATTTACGCTGGCTCTCGAGTATTTCTTTACGACTTATGTGCACGCGGCCCAACGCATGCAATGGTGGATAATGTATGATAGCACTCACCGTTCGTGCACAATATCGATACAGGTAAAAATCGTAACAAGAGATTAGTGTAAGCTTTGAGATTTCTGATCCGAAGAAATCATCGTATAAGCATTTATCTACATGTTTCCACAATCTAACACTAGTAGAAGTCTTTAAAAATCGAGAATCAAAAATGTTGATGTTGATTATCTCTATTTGATTTGTTAGGATGGAAAACTAGAAAGAACAATATTTGTGTTGCATACTTGTGATAAATTTATTACACGTTACAGAAGAGATAATATTATGTGTAATTAAAATAAAGATAAATGTATTTTTGAAAGTAACACGTACTATTTCTATATCTAACCGTGAATATTGAGCGTTTAACTGGTTTCGTTTTCATCAAGAGTAAAAAGAAAAAGTAGCTTGTAACGCGGCAAACCTTGAAGGTAAAAGCGTGTACGTCATAGAGGAATAACCAAATCTTACACGCAGTGTTTGCATGAAACACGGTACATTAAAAACTGTAGAGTTGAAACAAATTGGGAGTCTTACACCTGCATCATTTAAGAAAGATTTTTCCGTTTTCAAGCCTGTTCTTCAAATTCAGATATTTAAATAATGTCGAGTAAAATGCTTGTTAAAAACATGAGTGTTTTTCGCAGAATTTTGAATGAAATCATGACAATTACGGAAGTCGAGAGCATTTTTTCTTTGTTTAAACGCCAGTTACTAGGTAGTTTAGCGGAATAAATCCACTGTTTGCTTCTATGAAAGTATCACGATGTACTGAATACATATGTCTGCCCACAAAGTTGACATGTAAGCCCACCAATGCCATGATCTGATTTTTTTATTAGAGGAGGGGACATTATTTGAATAGACGACTTCATAGAAATAATTTTGCTCCGAGCCTGACAGCCCTTCCCGAATACACCTCAACATTCTCCACATTGTTGGTCCAGGCTTTTCTTGTACGCAGCTGATCAAGTAATATCCCTGGAATTATTACGTACGTCCGTACGTTTCGTCCCCTTCTTGCAGAAATGATAGTTTCTTTCGAGCAATCTACGATCTTTCCAGTACCTCAAATGTTCTGATGTCATTCCAACTGTTCGAATACATTCTCTGATGCGAATTTGACTCCTGCGACGATCGGTAATGACAATGAAGGTGACGATGTTAATCTCAAGGATTAATGAAGGTGGGGTTGTTGTTATTGTTATTGTTATTATTATTATTATTATTATTATTATTATTATTATTATTATGAAAATACAGTACTATTTCAGTTTATTCAAGTTGGAAGTAAACCATGGAAGGTTGGGCATATACGTGATATTTTTAACAAAATTAACATTTCCATTAACATCGATTTCTTGAACATAATTTACCGTTAAGTTGAAAAAACTTCAACTTTTTCTTACCCCAGAAGTCATTACTTTTGAATTGTTTTTTACACGATCCGTTTACTCATTTTAAAAATGGCTGTCACTGAGTGATCAGTTAAGAGTGAAATTAATTTTACAATATGAATTATTACTGTGATATTCGTAGAACCAATGGTTTGTGTATTTCAAATTAACAAATGAAGCATCGGAAAATATGCACTGACAAACTGGGGTGATGCCCTGTCACAAGTACGCCGACGAGAAGACGTTCCGACATTTCATTTCCCATTTTCAACCTCGCCGCATTGCGAACGGGACTGCAGAAGCTGAGAGAAAAAGTCCCTGGAAGAGAGGTAGCTTGCGCGCGCCGACTGCCACCCACCGCGTTCCACGCTCACCGCCTGATCCCCCCTCCCGCCCCGCCCCCGCCCACGCCGCGCCGCTGTGATAATGCGATGCAACGCAATTTCATCGTCGAGTCGGGAGGTCATCAAGCGCGCATTGAGCGCGCTGCACGCGCATGCTAGGGCGCTCGGCGACGCGGACGGAGCGGAGCGACGCCCCGCCCCCTCTCCACCGCGCACCGCCCGCGCCGCGCGCCGCACACTGGCACCAAGTGGCCCGAAGTCTGGCCACAAGGAGCGAATTGAAACGGGCGCGTTCGGAATGTTCAGAGGCGGATCCAAGAGAGGGCAATCCCCTCCCCCAAAAGCCTTAAGTTTCCGATTGTTACCCTTTCTCATTTGGCAAAATTGATTTAAATATTTATTTATGTTATAATTATGTAATTGTTTAAAAATAATATTGTATAGTATCATATATACACTACAGAAATAATATAGAAATAATAAATGTTTATTAACAATTATTTCACAAAAATCTATGATGGTCCCCTTCAAAATGATCGGCTAGATCCGCCCCTGGGAACGGTGGATTATGAAAACTTGTTCAGAAGGCATTCGAGTACGGCACTTTAGCTTCAGAAAGTTATTCAATTGTTTTTGTTTCCCTCGCGGACTGGTAATTTTATCGTTGATAGAATCGAATTCTTCGATATTCGTCAACAATACTAGTTTAGAAAAAAAATCATTTTTTTTGTGACTCTTGAATTTTCTAGAAGACACTTGTAGCGATAAGTCATATATATTAAGAATAGGTGCCTAATGTTTTATATTTGATACGTGTTAATTCTAAGCTATGTGGCGTAATATTAGTCATGAAATTGTTGTTTATATTTTTTATTCCTCATTTTTTAATGTGTATTACTACTTTAATCAATGTTTTATTTATCAAGCAGAATGCCCTTAATGAGAATAACATACATTTAGATGCAAGCATTTGCACCATTTTAACACCATTTTACTTCTATCCTACATATGAAGTTTTAATTGCATTCAGCGATATCGCAACTGCTTACATTAATCTTTCTACGCATATCTGCTTGATTTTTTTGAGTCTGTTCGTAATTTTGAAGCTGCCATTTTAATTCTGATATTTCTTATGATATTCGTTTTCACCGACCTCAATAACCCTGAGATATCTGTTTCTAGGCTTCATCTGATATTTGCAATTTTGTCCAGATTTTGTGGTGTTTCGTACCACGGTGCTCCGCAGCGCTAGGCCGGTGTCGGCGGCCGCCGCCGCCGCCGCAGCGCCGTCGCGAAATAACTCCACACGTCTCGTCGCCGCCACCGCCGCCGCCGCCATTGCGCCCCGGGCTGTCGCGTGTTGGCCACTTGAGCGTTCCCAAATTCGTCGGAGTTGCCGGGAACATCAATAAAGATTCCTTTTCGACGCAAAGGAAAGCAGTCCCCGCGGGGCCGATTCGCTTGCCAGTTAGCACTCGCTTTCTGCAAAATTGTGGTTGACGTACGCTGCGAAAGAAGTCGCTGCGCTTGGCAAATGATATCCTGCGAATGGCATGCAATGCGATCATTATAGTTTTTGCCAAAGAAAATAAGTTACGGCTGGCGTTACGTCGCTATTTCTTACAGCGCAATGGTTGCTACTGCAGATATTTTTACCACTAAGATAGTATCGACAACTTTTTCCTGTTTAAAAATGCTAACGGAAAAAGCATCGATCTTACTCGATGAAATTGCCCAATAACAACCCTACAAATAAATAAAACGAACTTTATAATTGAGAAGGTACATAAATTGTGGTTTTCAAAACCAATTTATACAATAGTATTTGTACTGCAAAGTGCAGTAAAATTGTTATAAATCGCTGATTATTAACAAAACTATATTGATAAAAAAATTACAAATAATAAAAAATAATTTCATTTAATAGTATCTATCTACATGAAATACAATATTAGAATAGATAAGTGACGCGGGACCCGCCAATGTAAAAAACGTATTCCTGAAAAAAAATGAACATTCCTTGAATGACTCTACAGATTATCGAAATATTTAATCTAAAAGTTCCACGGAAGCTATATGCATAAATTTACATTTAAATATGCAGGAAATGGCTGCTAATACTGCCAATGAAAATGCGTCGATTTACAATATCCTATACTGAAAACTTTTAGAGATGAAATGCGCATTCGCTTAAAAAATTCGGATACAAGTTAATAATTTCTGTCTTCAAGTAGTAATAAAAATCATGGAACATTTACATTAATTTCTATATTTTTTATAAATTTTACATTCATTTTTACTTTTTGGTATTAGCATAGAGAGAATAATAATTCTATATTACTGCTGAAAAGAGTGCCGATATTGACAGAAAAACGCGTTTTGAGGGCCTCTGATACCGAAAACTTGTTTCATTTTTCACATACCGACTGTATAACTTTCTCACACCATATATCCCAGAAAACACGTTTTAGGGGTCTTTGATAAGAAATAGTGTTTTAAGAAAACGTCTAGTTCGTCTATGGATAACACGAGGGCCTAATCCCAAGTAAATTCCCTTCAGTACACCTTTGTTTTTATGTAATGTCGTGTAATGTAAAAAATATGCCATTACTAGTAAGAACGTTTGTAAAAATGAATGACGTACAAGTGCGAAAATTATTATCACTAGCGTACCCGTGCGAGGACTCTCGCATGTTAAATCCCACCCTTTCCCTATCCATTTGTCTATTCTTTCCATAAAGGAGAGGAACTACTAATGTACTTACAGAATATCAAACAAAATAACAATGCAATTGATGTTTCAAACAAATTTTCAATTAAAGTTTATTCAACATTACAGAGAGATGTGCTTGGAACAATTCATACTTCTTTAAAAACAACATTTGAAGAAATATTTTAATCTTCCTTGAGAGTTAGCTTTTCGCTTTCCTTGATAGTCAAATAATAGAAAAGGTTTTTACTCTTGAGAAAGCCAAGTAAAGTAGTGCGAAAATACCGGATCGGGCAAGAACCTACTCATTGCAATATTGTTTAACTTTCCTTAATTTGTTATGAAGAACCGAGTGGGTTTTGGAGAGTCAGGATGCCAGCTTCCTGGGATGAAAAAATTGAAAAATTATTTGTATACTAAAAAGTATTGAATTATTTTCTGCGTCCTTACGTACCTCAAGAAAAGCAATTCCAAGCCAAAAATAATCAAACTAATGTTTTTACCTTTGAATACTAAATACCATTTGTTAGCATTAGAAACAATTTAGTAGGCATTAGTAAGCCCACTTCGGTACATGGGAATGTTGCTCAAACGATGTTTGCATTTTTAATATCTTAACGAACCGACACCTTGAGTTAATTATCAAACGGTGTTTTATTTACAATATGAGTTTGCAGCTGGGCGTTGGTGTACACACTTCCAGATACCGCCAACATTTAAATCGTGCGTTTGGACTGCGATCGTTGGCAGTTGACTTGCACTATCCTTTCTATAATTTTAAATTTAGTTGTTTTTTAATTGATTCACGTAGTATTGTAGGCTAGCGCGTTTTGATTTTTGTTTTCCATTTATTTCAAGCTATTTTACTTTAGCTACTTAAAAAATTTTGTTCTTTAAGTGTTAGTTAGTGTTGTGCCGTAGCACAAGTTTTCCCCCACTACCTCTGCGTACCCATGCGAGAACTCTGGCATGTTAGACACCACACTCATCTCTATCCTTCTATTTCCATTCTAAGAGGGAAAGTAGTTATACTGCGATTTTTGTAGGGAGAGCTCTCAAGATAACTCAAATCCCATCTTCGCGATGGAATATGTCACGGCATTTCGTATCATTCACAGTCATTCCGCTAGATTTCGCACGATCGCGACCGTATGAAGCAGTGCTTGCGATCATGCGACTTCTACCGGCAAGACCGAGAAAAGACGCGAAATGCCGTGACATATTCCATCGTGAAGATGGGATTTGAGTTATCTTCAGAGCTCTTCCTACAAAAATCGCAGTATAACGAAACGTGTTTATTTCTTTAAAATCTATAAAGGTAACTTGCAATGTACTAACACAATTACAAATAAAAAAAACAATGCAATTAATGTGTAAAAGAAATTTTCAATAAATATTTATTCATGGAGAATGGAGAATTTGCTTGGAACAATTCCCAAAACTTACCTAAAGACATTTGAAGTAATTATTCAATATTCTTTGTCAGTTAGGTTTTAGTTTTTCGTGATAGTCACAAAAATATTAGCTTTTTACTTTTGAGAAAGCTACGTGTCTGAACCTGTTGATTTGAAAATTTCATCGAATGATAACGAAACTATTGGTACAGGTAAAACACAAATACAGTCTTCACTCCTCACTGAACATCCACATCTCTCCACAATTAAGTACACAGCACTTACAGACCATGAAAAAACGTTAATTGAATAGTTTCACTACACGCATAAGAAACAGTCTTCATAGGTATATGTGTCAAGCAACTATAATAGTACTTCTAGTTGTTGCTGGAGAGCAAATCTTGAATTAATGATTACGCAAATAAACCTCGTCACACTGCACAAACTACGGTGTTAACAGAAAGCGTAAATAAAGATTGTCGAATCTAAGCCTTCTAAGCGTGTCGCCCCAAAAATTGCTACCAGCAGGGAGAGCTGAAATATTGAGGTGGCCGTGATAGTATTGAAGCGTGGAACCGAAGATTAATTGAATGAATCGGAGAATGTCTCATCTTATAGATTATGGTGTGAAAAACGTTTCTTTGAGGCCTCAAAATTTACATTTTAAGGCTCTAAATGCTTTGTTTATGAGTTATTTGCCGATATTGGTTGACATGTGATGCGGGTTGCATTTTACATGAATATTTCGATGCGTTTTTTTAAAGGAATCATCCATATTTTTAAAGTTAAAGTGGAATTCGTCAAGTTTCCGTGAAATTCTCTTTCTTTAGAGCCCTCATTTATAAAGATTAGTTGCATGTGAGAGCCGGAACCCAAAGGTATACTACTGAAATAATACAGGAGACGATTATAAATAATATTTTTTTGGCACACCAATGAAAATTTGGAGTGGAGTTCTTTCTCAAACTCTAAGCTTGGAATAAAACATCTAAAAGGGAATCTCCCATTCTGTTGATTAGGGAGTTTCCGAGTTACGCACGATAGTAATGTGCCGCAGCGTGTTGCCGGTTGCATCTACATGCTATGTTTCAGTAATTAATTATTAAATGTGGACAATATATAACACAATTTAGGCACTCTACCCCGTAATCCGTACAAATACCTTTCAAACAATCCCATAGTTATCTTTAAAGGCTCAATATTTCGGCCGAAAGAGGGATCTCTCCAATAGAAAAAAATATGTAGGAATTTGGGGGATATATTACATGAATCACATAGGACATTCTCAAAAATAAATTAAAAATGGCTCCAAACTTTTTCCTTCAAATATGTTTCTGGTCTACAGCAAAGTAGATTTATAAAAATTACATAGAACTGGTTTTGTGTAAAACGTCTGAATTTTCTATACAACTTAATAAACGTGTTTAACAAAAGCACCACAAAAAAACGAAAACAGACGGAAACAGCCATATTTTCTTTTCTTGAATATGTCCCTTTATCCACATAAGAATGATGCACCAATTGGAATATTTTTATATGAATCAAAAGCTTTTGGTGTTATTGATATAACATTTTACTTTTAAAATTACCTTCGTATGGAATTCGTTGTATTGCTTTAGATTGGATATATTCGTACGGTAAACAACGACATCAGAGAGTAGAAATACGGTTCTGGAATGAAGGAACAATCTATACCCACCTTTCCGATTCATTGCAATTGCACATGGGGTCTCGCAGGACTCAATTCAAGTTATATTACCTTCTTACTATACGTAAACGATGTGCAATTGAAATGGAAGAACATTTCCCTTCCAGATGATACGAATCTTCTTTGTAATAAAGGAACAGTTAAAGAGTGCACTGTCAGATGTTTCAAATCGGTTTAGTAATAACTAATTAATAGGAAACAAAGTGAAAATGGTTTCAATGCTGTTTTCCTTTTCAAATAAACAATTACATGATGCTTTGAAAATAAACGATGTGCCATTGACTGATAGGGCAACAAACTTTTTGTATCTCTCAATCCAGTCAAAAATCCAGTCTAAAATAGAAAGTTCAAATAGAATGAAAAAATAAAGTTCGTTACGCTACACGTCCAGAATTCTTTCAAATTAAGTAAGTCTTCATAATGCTCGTTGTGTATATTTCGCGAATATTCATTCCCCTCTTAGATACGACGGATTCCGGGGAAATACATCCTACAGCTCCAGGACACTTGGATTATCGAGAAGAATTGTACGGATAATAAGCAAATCACACTCACGTGATCTTATTAGTCTCTCTCTACTAACTTAGGAATTCTACCATTGCATCGCCGTTTGATTTACTAATCAGTATTGTTGTTGTTGTTGTTGTTGTTGTTGTTTTCTAATGACTTACTCAAGGGGGACATATTTTAAGGAATACAGATGAAAACTATAACTAAAGATGTCTACAACAATCTACCGATGTCTATAATATTCATATTCATCAGATGTCAGTATCAACAGATCACAACAAAAAATTCGCATAAGATACATGATTATTCTACAACACGTTGCCAGAGGACATTACGCCATAAAAATGGATACACAAGTTTAAGTGTCAAGTAAATATTTTCTGCTGCATAACTGTTTCAATACAATTAGAGAATATACCGACCATCAAAAGGAAAGTAATAATGAGTTTTACAATGATATTTAACGTATAAATTACCGTTTCGATTGTGTACTTCTAAAAGTCTAATATACCTGTAATAAAGTATTATATCTCAGATTTTCGGTATATGCCCCCATTTCGATCAGGTCTTTCGTCGAATTTCCCTGAACCTTTGAACGAATGCTGAGATTACCCTTGTTTTGCTTCTGGGCGTAAATGTAACTTCACTATCTGTGCACGTTTTCGAGTGTTCAGAGAGGAATACAGTAATTGAAATTATCGTTCTCCATCTTCTCGCGGCAGTATGTCGATTCCTTCACGATGCGGGATAATCGCCAAATTATACAGCTTATTTGTTTTTGAACACTGTCTTAATTACAAAGGGCGAATGCTTTCTTATCAATCCTCGCTAAAGATTCCCTTTTCACCTGTATTCATTCTCAGAATTTAAGAAAACGTGTACAGAATATATTTCTTTTCATAATATGTCACACACAGTTTTTAACTCTTTTTGACGTTTAAGAAACAAATAAATAAATGAAGATGATCCTAACAAATCAATACGAATTGTTTTCTCTCACAACAAAACCAATAAGATAACATTAACAGGCGAAATATGTAGCCTAAATTTTGTAAAGTTTCATTAAGTGGAGTATTTATAATGATTTTTTTCATTTTTTGAATCAGATGTGGCAGAATTCTATACATAAGCACTTAAGATACATTTGTTGTTCAATCCCTTTCCATCATTCTATGTAAACGTTTTGCTTAAAATACATTTTATCCAAACGTTATTAGTACACAAGGCGTATAAAATAGTCACGTTAACACTTTGTCCGGTCAAAATGATTTAATGTTTACCACGCAGTTTAGCAGACATGCCAATTGTGTTTCGAAGTAGAGTGAATGTTGATTGCTTCCTTTCTAGAATATTAAGTTATGAAAAATGTTATGTAATTCTACAAAAAATTGATGACGAGATTTTTATGGAATGTACATTTTGATGGTCCCTATTACCGAAAAAGGTATTTTTTCACGTTTGTCCGTCCGTTTGTGAACACCACCACCGCCTAATTCTTACACAAAATCATCTTGAATTCTGAGCTACGTAGAAACATTAACGTAACCACGGTAAAAGAAGAGATCATTTCATACAGTTGTGATTCTCAACCTTTTTAGCTCCACGACCCAAAAAATTAAAAATGAAAACATGTGATTGTTTTGTGAACTCCTAACCCCATCCCAATGAAACCTAGTTAAAACTATCTAGCTGATTTGACAGTGACGGGTATGAAACGTGTGTATGGAGTGTGCATAGGTTGAGCAATTTACCAATTCTAACTCGCTGAGTGCGTGTTCCTTGTACTATGGTCTAATATAATATTATCTGTAAGTGCGAATAATTTCTCGAAGCGCTGGGTACAGAAACCGTTTAGTGAAAACTAGCAAATTCCAAAGTTACCACTTGAAATTTCAAACCGGCTTGTGTAAATTATTCGAGGGTTGTGGGAACTAATTAGTAATTGACTAGTTACACATTTTGATCTCAATTCATTTGTCTGTGCTAACCAGCGAGATGCAACATTGGTATGGAAAAAAGTGGTCGTTATTTTGGGGAAGTCGAATTTTGTCACTCCAATATCATAATTAATTCGCTACAAAAATTAGTTATGTGCTTGGAAAACTAATTTAGGATACAATCATCCGTGCGGTCCTCGTGCTAATTTTTTAATGGCAATAATACAGTTTTTGTCATGATAGGAAATCTTTAAGATTAACTTCTTCAATTTTTATTATTTAAACTTAAAAATGGTCCACATGTTTCTGAGGTCATTAAATACTTATATAATATATTTTACTTGTACAAAAATGCCTAGCACTTTTGTTTAGTTGGTAAAAATTTTTAGTTTCCCTTACTACACATTAATTCACTGAGCAAATGTTGAAATTGGTCCTTGTTTTGCTTCTGGACATGGGTGTAGCTTCACTATGCGCCGCACGTTTTGTTGAGCCCTCCTTTGCTTGCTGTGGTTATAAGCAGATCCGGTGAGGGGGGTTGTGATATTGTTAGCAAATACTAATAAAATAATTCAGCAGTTCGTTTATTGATGCATAAAAGTTTCCTACAACCTCGGGAGCGAATACTTTAGTTTTCAAAGGTTGCTAACGTCGCTTTGTCGGTATTTTTACTCATGATTCAACTTTGTAGATAAAATGGAATGGGAAGCGATCTGGAGCTCAAGAAAATCGTCGTGTAGATTGTAATTCTATACCCCTAGATTACCATAGTTTTTACTGTTTTTTGCCGAAATAAATCACCGTCAAAATAAATGAAATAAATCAAAAGCGGGATCGCCAGCGTGAGCTCCGGCTCATTCACGCGGCTGGCAGTTCCGCAAGCGCCCATGATTTCAGAACCAAGCAGCCGGCTGAAAGAGTACACTGTCCACCAACAACCTTACAACTACGTAGTGTTGTATACAGATTCACGAAATATATTTTTTCTGATGAAGAACCACTGACATTTAATGAAACACAAAATATGATATTTCATTTTAAGGGGGTTAAAACTTCCATTTTTAAGTCGGAAGTAAGTAATATTCTTCCATTTCTTTTGTAAAAGCATTTTATAATTAGAAAACGTTTAAAAAATACCTTCAATAAAATTGAGGAAAGAGAGGTTAAAATTGTAGAGGTCTTATTTTGAGACCAAGAAAACTATTTCACGCGGAAATGATTCAACGCTTTATGAACCTTTTTTCCTTGCTTATTCCGCTAGCATTGCCTGAATATTGGAAAGTTGCGATTACGCTTCACTATGAAACAACGTCCGCACGCCGTTGGGAGAAAATTCAGTCCTATTGGGAAACGAATTCGCGCGCCCCGCCAACTTAAACAATGGCTCTCCTGAATAAGGCGCACTGCCCGCCCCCATTGAAAGCTGTGTTCTCCGCACTTGTTCCATGCGGCGATCACTGTTATCCACTGAAAACAGCTTTCGGGAAGAGAGACGGCAAAATCCTGTGATGGACGAGCGGCTCTTGTTACCACAACGCAGATGGAAAACGAGCAATTTTGGCAGAGAGAGTTTACGAGGCTTAAGACCCGCGGTTTACAGATTTGCGCCTTTTGCAGCACATTTGCGACACTCGGTAAAAAACATGAAATCGAATGCTAATGGACAGGAAACGCCCTACGGTGGACATGAATATTTACTTGGTTACAACAAATGATACAGTCGACGCCCTGAAATTACATCATTGTCTCCCTCTAATTCGGTCTCTCACTTTTCTTAATCAATTTCAATAACAAAAAATTCCTGGTAATCATCATTCATCACTACACAGTAGTGCAGTTACTAGATCACTCATTTCCTATCTCGAAATACGGGGATTTGTTCCCGGTCCAATCTACACAAAATTTGCAGAGACAAAAGCGTGTTCGCAGCATGTTTACACGCAGCACGGGCGTTTGGGCGTTCCGAGGCAATCCATTCCAATGTACTTCCCATAACCATGAATTGCAATCGACAAGCCCCTGGTTCAGTGGCCGATAGCCCTCTTCTCCTAACACAATAGCTAGGGTCTCATCTGCAACCTCCCAGGTTGTACTCGTTCATTTTCATTACTTTTATTCGCCGTTATTTTATTGTATATTAACCAAGCCTGACACTGAATCTATTAAGACATGTCTATTCAATGTTCCATAAGTATTTTGTAGATGAATGAAATGTTAACAGACATAGTTATATTAAAATATTTTATTAAATAAAATATGTAAAACATTGGAACCAAAAAACAACATTGTGTTACAAATCATTGCAAACTTAAAAAATCATATATTATTTAATGTAAAACTGGCTACAGAAAAATATTGTTTATATAATTTTATATTGTATTTCATTCATCTTCAACGTGAATTGACATAAGATCTCAGCTCAAACTACCAAGATAAAACCGTATTCAATTCCCTCTCAACGGTCTAGACATACAACTGCACCCAAAAGCCATAAAATATTAAGTTAAATAAAATTTCTAATGCATTCTTCCAGATAATAACTTGGTTGAGGAAGAATAACAATAATTAAATAATCCGTAAGCGACCATACTTTTCTCTGAAATTGCAATTTTTATCGCCCCGCGAAATTCAAATCATGTAAAGAGTTTATGTAAATTAAATTATTTATGTAAGTTAAAAATATGTAAAGATAAGGGACAGTTTCTTGTAAGAAAAACAAATGAGAAAATCGAATGCAGTATTTTAGTCCAACCGCACCTTATGAATATTGTTTCGAGGTACCCCGGATATACGCAGAAAGTGGTTTTCGACAGTATTTGCTGGGAATTGTAAAAGGAAAAAGTGATGAATTCCAAACTTCGGCCTCACTAATAAAATTTTTCATTAAACATCATATATTGCATCTGGATTATGTTTGTTCACTTTCCATACTAAGAATGGAAATCTTAAAATGATAATGTACTTTATAAAGGGAATACTAAATATTTGGAAGAACAGTTGATGCCGTACGAACACAGTTCAGTTGCCTAACTCATTAAAAGAAGCAACGTTTTACAAGTCAGCGTATCTGCTTCCAATCTCTCACAGTATGAAGCACGGCCCACACATCGAGTTATATCGAGCGCTTGGAGGGAATAATCACAACACACAACATCCAACCCAACCAAATGACTAAGATCACAGAGTGTGTGGAGCGTTGGTTTTGCGGG
Organism: Acheta domesticus; assembly: GCA_031308135.1. Classification (NCBI taxonomy): domain Eukaryota; kingdom Metazoa; phylum Arthropoda; class Insecta; order Orthoptera; family Gryllidae; genus Acheta; species Acheta domesticus. The sequence goes on along the minus strand of JAHLJT010008446.1, from coordinate 125,418,288 downwards.
CAGTTTTGCGGGCGCCGCGCTGCAACCAACACCGCAGGCAAGCCCACAAGCGGCGCAATGCACTTTCCCTTCGCAAAGAATCCCCAGAGAGATTTCCAGAATGCCGTTTGGACTGCGTGGAAGTGCCCTTTAACGCCAATCGATTGTAATGGAAATTGGAATTTGTCGGCGGCTGCGGCGGCGGGCCGACGGGGGCGGGGAGGAGGCGGGGGCGGCGGGGGCCGCGGCGGCGTTTCGCTGCACAAAGGGCCAGCCGCGGACGCCGACCGCAGCCAATAAGCGGAGCCTCGCAGGTGCGCAAACAACGTAGTAAAATAACTTCCACCGCCTGCCCCCGACGCCACCCCTGCCCTCGCTCGCAGCGCTGCTGGATCAGACGTCTGTCCCGGTCACGTGACCCTCGCCTCCCGTAGCCTTTAGCATTTAACCTTTACCCGCCACCGTCATCCTCGTCGTCCTCCAACCCCTTCAGAGAAGTTGGATCGCACGCCAATATTCAGCATTTGCGTTCGCGAGGGCTAGGAACATTACTGTTAGATAAAATATACACGACTTTTTCATTCGGTTTCATTCAGTGACAAGACTCGCTCTACTTTCGTACTCAAGGGATTTCATTTTCAGAAGAACATTTCCCCAAGGCCACCGATACCATTAGGGTTTTGTATTTTATTCACATTTACTTCCCTTGCAAAATATAAAACTAGTGTTTGAAGAAACAAATGTCATATTTTTGTACACACTTTAGAATTCGAGTTCTCTATAATGGAGCGAGTCACACACTCGCGAAGATTTTAATGCAGTGAATGGGTGTTGCATGACATCTGACGAAATAATCAATAACAGAACAAGAAAACAACAATGAAAATGTTCATGAGAAATATTCGGAGTTTTGGTAAAGGTGAGCACAAGCAAATATTAAAATTGCAACGCTGTGAACAGATTAGGACGCGAGTGCCGGCAATGGAACCCTTGAACTGTTATCATCACTTGCTCATCTGCCAAGAGAATGGTCGGGTGATTCCTGCCGGAAAACTATACGCTGAAGTGGTTGCGAATGTTGTTATCATGCCAGGTCGACGTAGACGAGCTCAGTTTGTGAAATTAAGTGTGGTTTAACGGGGCCTTTAGCGGGTGTGCTGGAATATGCGAGGGCAGGAAGTCATTCCGGATAATCGTGCAATACACTGGACGTGAAGTATGCTTTGTGTCGCTCTTGACGCCGTTGGTCTCCTGGAAGCGCCAGCCAGCCTGGTTTCTGACAGCGGCGACGCGTTGATTCACGAGAAGACAGCCACATCCCACAAGAGGCAATTGTGGAGCCCAAGGTGAACAACCCAAATTAGGACTAGTGTCGCTCCCGAAGGGACGACAAGAAACAGTTCCAACAATTTGCTGGAAGGTGAACTACTATATCATTTTGTCCGACCTCCCCTCGCACGGTACCACAGGAAAATTCGAAACCCATCTTCAGTAGCGCCACGACAGAGGAACCAAGAAGAAAGAGTAATGACGCCGTGTGTTTAAAGCCATCATGTTCCATGTCTTATTGCCGCATACACGTGCGCCGTGATCAGAGCTGCAGTCCGTGAAGCCAAGTGCATCCGCAGAAATAGTTTAGGATACATTAATAGATCTACCTGCAGTCGGCCCCAGTTATAGTGAACTTCTGGGTACCCACATTTTTCGTTCACCACATCAGAGGTTCACGATAGGCCAAAATAAAATAGTTTCACCAAGATGATTGATTCTGTTATTTCAGAGGTGCAGTAAAATATCCAAACAGCGCGAATTCAATTTCAATATCTTCATTTAGCCTTCAAATAACATTTTTGCTGTTTATAAATAATTTTTGCAGATCCTTCCCCAAATTTCCTGTTTTCTCCATACTTGATTCTACGTTAGTGAGTCTTTGTTCCCTTGAATGACTCTTAACATTTTGTTTCTACAATTCTGGAAAACTATTTCACAACATTACGATGTCTTAGCCAGATGGGATTTCACTTACTTATATCACAGTTCTTCGTATGTGAAGAATTCGAGATCGACAGAATTGTCATGTACGAGCTGAAGCAATTTCCTCAGTGAGACGTTCCCACATTTCATTCCCTGAAAATGCTACAAAAACAACTCACAAAATCCTCCGTCTGCAAACCCTTAAGGTTTCTTCGTGGAATTTGAACTATTTTCTATGTTCACTTTTTTCGCTGTGAAGCGTTTACTAAATCGAATGGGTCAGAAACTGTATTAGTTCACTACAACCAAAAGTTCACTACACCGGGATCTACAGAGTCGATTGCATTCTTATTAACTAAAAAATCTTTAAAATGACCTATAAAATAACTTAAAATGAAGATGAAATGACTTATAAAATTAATTAAAAATAAGGAAAAATGACAAAATTGTTTAAAAATACTCAATAATTTTATTCATTGAATTTTACAATTTTAAATAAAATTTAGTTATATAAAGTTGTATTTAATATACATATTTTAGGAGAAAATGTAATCCTTAGCCGCGATCTTCCAACCGTCAGTTTTGAGGCCGAGAATGTTACCGAAGCTCCCTATAATTTTGAGAGTTCGAAAACAGAGTTCACTGCAGTAGTGAATTTCGTCATCAACTAATGATACAATAAAAACTTTGTTTTAGCGTAAATTCACGAAACTTTTACTACAAAAAACACGAAAAGGAAACAAAAAGCGTAAAAAATGACAAAAATAAAGCAAAAAGTCCAAAAACTGACCTAAAAAATTGAAAAATGGCAAAAGACCTACATTACCCAATAATATATACATTTCTATCACCTATATGTAGTGATAACATTAATTTACAAGATAGCTTCGTCTAGAATACAACAATGAAAAGCCGACATGTCATCAAATCCGAGCTCACACGTGTAATGTAAAGAGATTCACGTGTTCGTTAATTCCTGTCCACTTTCTTCGCAAGACCCGTTCCCAATTGAGTATCTATGGGGTCAAGGGAGCGGAGTCGAGCGGAGTTTGCCACTCTACAAAACGATTTTTGCAGGAAGATGGAAAGCGCGAAATTTGAATGCGCGACATTCGTCTCCCGGGAAAAAATTCGACATATCTACGATGGGCTTCGTGTGGATTGCAGGTGTTTGTGTGGTTCGGCGGAAGAGGGCCTATAGCCGGAGCCTTATCACTAATGAAAACATGGTTATTAGTATCTTTTCATTTATTCGATGTTTCCATATCCGACAAGCAAATAAAATACACTCGAATGTTGCTTGACTTCAGCTGTATGGTAAGCAGTGATGCACTATTTATGCGAATTCAGTCGGTAAGCGCATTGCTCATTGAGAATAGATGAAATAACACAATAAAATACTTACATTTTCCAATTAAAAGCGAAAGTGGTTACATTAAATGCCCAGGAACTCCGGGTAAAACCAAAAGCAATTAACCATTGACACCTCTCTCATGGCTGGAGGTTGCAAAGTTTAATTTGAATTTCTGCGCCAAAATTAGTAATAAAAGCTATTTAAGTATTCACTTACAAGCTTTTTATTTTTCCCGGTAAGATCATGAGACGTCTGGAAAGGATATTTCATTATTTTCATGTCCCAACACAACCTGGCGACGACTGTTCCCAATTCTGTCTTAGTCCTAAATTATTTAGGATGAGTTTATTTTTTGGCCACAATCACGTATACATTTTTATACACTCGTATTCCGATCTGTATATCACAGAAGTCGATGATTGTCTTTTGAAAAGTGTGGATCCTACATTTTAATGTCCACACCGCTTTGACGGAATATTTTTAAACGATTGTTTGGTAAATAGCCAAGTCATCTAAAACATTTCAAAAAGATGGAACGAAAAACGAATTCCGATGGACTTAAGGTCATTTATAATATCCTCCCAGCATGTCAGCAGAGCCCGAAATACCAGTGAAGAACCAAATGATTGCTTTGAGATTGTTCAAACAGTGCATTCTACTCATAGGAAAAACGACTGAAATCCAGGAATCAATATACAAATTTTAATGAATTCATGAAAATTTTAATTTTCATCGTAAATCATTTATTTTATTTTTCTGAGTATGCTTATGATGGTCGAAGAGTCGTTATAAGAATTACCAACAATAGAATGCTATTTAATGTCCCTTACATTAATATTTGCGAACTCCACAGTAATTTATAGATCAGTTGTATTAAGATATGAAATAATTAGTCATTTCAATGATGTCTATAGCATAATATCGTCGCAATTTCTTTACTATTTTTATTCAAATCCTTCTTGTGTCATTGTATGTGCCCAAAGGTATCTTCGTGTATTTCCATACTCTGCGTGCCTATGTAGTCCGTGAGAACTGGGCCACTGCTGCGTTCGTGTGCAGAATGTGTCCGTGTGCGAGTGTGTGGGTTCGCGGGAAGTGGAGTGGCGTGGCGTGGCGTGGAGTGGAGTGGAGTGGAGAGTGGTGTGGTGGGGTTGGGTGGAGTGGAGTGGAGTGGCGGGGCGTGGTGTGGGTGGAGTGGAGTGGGGCGCGCGGGTGCACACGTGAGCGCGTGCGAGTGCAGGGTGCGTGGGCGCTCTGCCGCGTGGAAAGCTGGGGGTTGAGACGAGGGGTGGGGCCGGCCGGGGCGGGGCGGGGCCGGGG
>JAHLJT010008446.1:125281063-125412661 GCA_031308135.1 Acheta domesticus | reverse complement strand
TAAGTGCAACAATGTTGCATGTCAATGTTAATGGTCAACTAAATAATGTCAGTACTTATCAGCCGGCTGGCGGCACTGCGAGTACTTCAACGATAATACTAGTATATGTGCCGAACCAAGTTCTCAAGAGCCCAGTGGTAAGCGAGTGCATAGTGATTCAAATCTAAACGAGCAACCAAACAAATTGTGATTAGCCATTCTCAAGAATATGGTGTACCTTTCAAAACAGATTTGACCCTCTTAGGGGCCTGCAAGATAGTGAATCTAATTCCGTATCCCAAAACACTTTCGATCCAGAAACTCCGAAAAAATTAGAATCCCTCCCATCCATATTAACAATGTTGAACATTGTAGAACTAAACAAAGAAATTAAAACCCACATCACTAACCAGTTTACCTCAATCTATAACAATAGCAAAGCAAAAATTAACTTTAACCAAATAGAAGATTTCAGGAAAGCAATTAAATATTTTTAATCGTTAATAAACAGTTCCATACCAACAAGGATTCAACTGACAAAACGTTATCTATGGTTTGCAAAAAATCATTCATACCTCTACTACTCAAGAGGAAATTTATCAAGATCTAGAAGTTAAGATTTTCCCTCATTAGTGTCACCAGATGACACAATACCAATACACCAATTCCAGTGGTAGCCGCTGAATATTCAGGAGAGCAGAGTATTGAAATCATTCTTAAAACAAATGAAATATGTATCTAAAAGTAAAAACTGAAAGAAGGAGGAAATTAAAAAGTATAATAGAGTGTCTCCGGGGTTTGGATTACGGGCATTCGAAAAACAATTGTAACCATCTAATTTCTTGCATTTATTGTTCAGAGAATCATTATTCGGTCTCATGCCCTAGAAAAGACGACCCTCCAAAGAGTAAAAACTGCAATGGACCTCACAAACCTGATATCCGAATATCAGAGAGCTCGTATTTTTAAAAACTTATGGAAAATAAAATTCCCACCAAAATTGACCGAAGTTGAGAAATAACCAACAATCCCCACCCACTCCATTTTCACCCGTTCACCATTTTCCCAACATACGTAACATCACCACATACCAAACTTCACCTATGCATTAGCAACTAATCAGCACTCGAAACCAATCAGCTAACAACTTCCAAAACAATCTCCCCCACAATAACTCATCTTAATACAGGGTCTTAAATTCTCCACTCGTTCAAAATATCATTAACTCCATATCCACACATCTAATTAATAGCATTATACTAGTCATTGTTCAAAATATCCAACAAGCAATAGACTCCTATATTAGTACTGCCCATGGCGCACCCTGAATATAATCACTCATTCTAATGAATTGGAATGCATGTAGCATCAGCAATAAAAAATAAAACTACAATATTTTTACAAGCCAACAATATTGACATTGCTTGCATCACTGAGTCGCACTTAGAACCTTCGCCTCCGTTTTATTTTACAGGATACGACATAGTTAGACAAGATACAATAAACTCACCCGGCGGCGGTGTTCTCATATTAATCAAATCCACAATCCCATATCACCAAATAAACCCAATACCCATCACGGAGACTGAACTAACAATTACTCACCCCTATATAAATATAACTATAATTGTAGCTTATAAATCACCCAATGTTACTTAATCACATCCCAGTCACCCACTATACTTTTGGGTGACCTTAACGCCAACACATTTCCTGGGGGTGTAGAGTCACTAATGCCGCTGGATCTCAACTACACAATTACATACGTACTAACAGATTAAGATTAATCTCTCCTCTGAACCCACACACTATCCTCGTGTCCCAAACAAGTTGCCCGATATTCTAGACATAGGAATAACCAATATAACGCCTAGCTTTACTCAACTCCTCACATCGAGCCTGACTTGGATCACATTCCAGGCATTATCTCCACTGATCAGTCCCTCGCCTAAACCAGTTCTCAATACGTATACCTCCCCACCCTCGCCTAAACCACTTCTCAATACGTATAACTTAAATTGGGTCAATTTTATGAAAATAATACGATCACAAACACCCACATTTAAAATTCTAAACACTTCAGCTGAAATAGATCAGGCTATAATAAACTTAAACAATCTAACAACAAAAATTGTAAATACACTAAAACCCGAAAATTCTACCACACTACGTAAAAATGCACCCATTAAACTGCCCCAAAGCTAAATTAAAATAATTCATATAAAAAATAAAACGACAAGATTCTGGCTAGCACTTAGAGCCCCACTCTAACACAGAACTAAATTTTTTAACAAATACCTCCAGAAAAGCCATAGCAGATTTTAAACAGACCAAATACAACAATCTTAATATAATCTTTAAATATTCATAACAATTCACTCTGGAATTTTACTAAAAGGATGCTAAGAAAAATACATTATTCCCCTTTTAATTACCCCTAATGGTAAAATATATAACACAAATGAAAAAAACGAAGTTTTAGTCGATCATTTTGCTGAGACATTCACTCCCAACCTCTCCCCATCCAGATCATTCCTAAATTCAAAACTATCACAACTCCCCTAATTATAAAATATCCAAAAAATTAAATACATCTCCTCAAGAAATTACAAACATCATTAGAACTCTCCCAAATAAAAAGCACCCGGCCATGACAATATCAGTAATATCATTATAAAAAACTTACCCCAAACCAGTATTGCCTATATCACCAATATATTCAACCCATTCCTAAGAATAGGACATTATCCTTCAGCCTGGAAACCTTCATTAATCCTCATCATCCCCAAACCGAACAAAAAACACAGCCATCCAGATATCTATAGGTCCATTAGTCTACTTACATCATTACCAAAACTTTTCGAAAACTTATCTTGTCAAGATTAATAACTACCTCAACAAAATAAATCACATACCTCCCTATCAGTTTGGTTTCATCAATAAAGTATCCATAGCGCACCAGCTCTTACGCATCACCGAATATCTACATACATCATTCAAAAAAGCAACACACAATAGCAGTATTCATCGACATCACCACATTCTTCGATCGAGTCTAGCACGAAGGGCTAATATATAAACTATCTACAATTGGAATCCCGAAATACCGCCACAAAATCATTAAATGCTTCCTCACAAACAGAACTTTTGCATTCGTAATAGAAAATGACATCTCAAACCCACGCCCCATAAGAGCAGGTCTCCCACAAGGATCCCCCCTTTTCCTACTACTATTCAACCTCTACACAATGGACATTCCTACCTCCAGATTAACCCAAATAGCCCAATTCCCAGATGACACCGCAATCTTTATGTCTCACCTATCATTTAACTTCTTAGTTAATGCTATCCAATTACAACCTCAATTATTAGAAAATTGGTTCTCAAAATGGAAGATAAAAATTAATCTTAACAAATAAGCCGCTAAAATATTCACATTCAAATCTCACTCTCCTTCCATCCAATTAAGAATAAATAATACCATCCCTGGACTCCACTAATAAGGCAGTTAAATATTTAGGATTTTATCTGGACATCACCCTCAACAGGAAAATTCACATAGATAACAAAGTTCGGCAAGCCAAAATCAAAATTCCTCAACTGAAATCGCTCATAAATAAATATTTTAACCCGTCATTAAACAATGCCATTATCATTTATAAATCCATCAGACCTTTCCTCATGTACGCCTGCCCAAATGCTACCAAATACAACATACAAAATTTGCACGTCATCCAAAACAAATTCTTAAGATCTATCACCCAAGCCCCCTGGTTCATCTCCAACAAACAACTACACAGCGAATTAGACATCAAACCTATCTCTCATCATATTGACAATAACTTTTATTTGAACCTGTAATTGATCAACCAAAGCAGGAATCTCAAACTGGGTTAATATACAGAACGTAAGACTCGAATAAAAAACAGATATCCGTTACATATATTCTTGGACATTTTCAGTAATATAGAATAAATAATTTGAGGTGCTCTGTGAGTCCCCTCGTCAGATGTAGTTTAGTGTTAGCAGTAGGTTAGGTTAAACTAGATTGTAAGCCAGCAAATGCACATGTAAAGTTAAACATTAACTGAACTTTGTAATTCATTCAAAAAATTAATACATTTCAAAAAAGGCAGTTTTACCCCTATATGTGTTAATTTACGTTAATTCACTTTTATTCGATACGGCAAATTGGATTCAAGCATTCCAAAAAGAATTGGATAGATTCAAGAACAAAATTTCGATGAGTTTAGAATTCGATCTACCATTTGGCCATTTTAGTATGTACTTTTATGTAGTATTCCCCTTCGTAGCCAACTGTGATTATGTACCCGACCTATTCAAATTTCATGCTCTGGCCACTCACACTATTTCACATGGTTTGCATACTCAAAAGACTTGTAAAGTCATGTTACGAAGGAATGACACAAAGGACATCCTTACAGTCTCACCGCGACCGACTCAGGCAGCGACTGTAGATACTAAGCATTTCGACCTGTCAGAACATGGTTCGCGGTTAGAAAAGTAGCCACACCGCAACGTAACAAAAACAGCTAGCGGTTTCCGTAACACTAGCTTCTTCCTTTTTTCAGCAACGTCCTCAATATTCGGTCATTGCTACGGAGTCTCGGAAAGGAGCCCGGGCGGCTGCGGCGGCTGCGGTGGCGACAGCGGCGGCGGCGGCGGCGGCGGCGGCGGAGGCTCGTGGAACGGAGGTGGAGGAGTCGCAGGCGCAGCGGCGCGCCGGAAAGAGCGCTCTTCCTGCACACGCGGGAAAGTGGTCCGGGAGCGCGGCGCGGCTCGTGGCGCGGCCGTGACCCGGAGGCACTGGCGGCGGTGGCGGCGGCGGCGGCGGCGGCGGCGGCGGCGGCGGCGGCGGCGGCGGCGGAGGTAGCGGAGGCGCGCGCGCCGCTCGAAGATCCCGCGTTGCGCCGCGCCGCGACCTGCAGCTCATGTGACCCCCGCGGTCGCTGCGCGGTTCGTCCGCAGCGCCCGCCCTGGTGGTGGACCCAGAAAGGACTGCCCTCCCTTACGTTTTCCCTCCTTCCAAGACTCTTACCATCTTTGTGTTTGTTGTCGTTGTAATCGCCCGGTCTCTAATGTTCCATTGAATGCCAAATTCATTCATATCACAACTTTTCTGAGATCACTTGTGAAAACTTCGCTTCTCATTTTATATATACGATTCTCCAATATCTCAATTTTCCACTGTTCTACGTGCCCAGATACCACAATGATTGCTTCACGTTAGTTTTCGACATCCTATCCCAGTTCCGAGATTTTGCTGACTAAATCGTTGCCCCAGTATCCAACGGCCGTTGAGCGCTCCGCCCTCCCCGTCGCCCGCTAGCTAATCCGGCGTCCGCCGCGGCTCCCGTGCGCCCAGCGCCGCCCACAGCCCGCTCGCTCCAATTTCACACTCCGCCATCGCGTGCGGCGGGCGCGCCGGCACGCGCGGCCTCGTATGCGAGCGTGCGAGCGGCGCACGGCATTGGTTCACGGACGCACGCGGTCATCGCTCGGCGCACGCCGCCCCCGCAGTCGCCGCGCCGCCGCCCGCGCCGCCCACGCCGCCGCCCACGCTGTCACCGGCGCGATCGCCGATGTCTCAAGCGATGGCGGTCGCGGCGGCGGCCGTCCGCGCTCCAGGATGCCTACGAGCTAGAGACCCTAGACACAGAGCAGCGCAACCCTGAACGACCGCCGCCATTTAAAATCCCTCGCCCCCGTATTCCCGCCAGGCAGCATGCAGGAGTTGACAATAAGTTATAACAGGAATTAAGGGGGTTTCCAGTATATTATCGTTGGACTTTGGTAGATTGGTGGTTCCCAACTCACACACAATACCTCTCAACACCAGGCGAATGCCGGAGTAGTACCCTAACAAACGGGCCGCGGATCGCGCGCGATCTTTCCTTCATCTTCCTTCCCTATCCTCACCTCTTACTTACACGTACACTGACATGCACCAAACTACCATATATTCCGGCAGACCGATCGGGAGCTAAGAGATTTTCCCGTGCCGGGGTGGTGCCCCGCTAGTAGGAGATACCTGGTTGGGGAAAACCCCCGCTAGCCGACGGTACGCCGGTGCCAGATCGCTATCCAGTGGGGGATGACCACCACTTACCGAGGATAAAACATGTACTACAGTCCCGGGACTAAGACCTTTGCGGTTGACGCGCGCGGAATCACTAACAATCAATCATCACAATATCGCACAATGCAACTGGATATAAAACGGCGGATTCCGCGGCTCGAAGTCATGCGCTTCTCCTGCATCTAGGGAGCCCACGTAGGCGAGAGCGGCCGCCGCGGGTCGACCTGGAACCGAGGGCGTCCGAGGGATGCGCCGTCGAATGTGGTGAATTGACGAGCCTTGAATTAACTGACCCCTTGCTCTTCTTGCACGCCACGCTCCAAAGAATGAAACTTTCATACGCCATGTTTGTTGAGGCACGCTAGTGCAGAATCGGTCAGCGTGGCTTGGACGACTATGCTATTCCTGGGGACCAGTTCTGAAAGGGAAGAGCACGAGGACAACGCTCAACAGTTCGGAAAGAGGGAGAAGAGATTTATGTTGTGGTTGTTATTATTATGGCTTTCGTTTCTGAGTCCTTGGTAGGGAATATTTAAGGAATAGATCCAGGAATAATGTGGTAAAAATGATAAACGGTACACAATGGAATGGGGGCGCAAGATAAAAGAGAACTAACACCAACAGCGAGCCATTTTCACCCATCACAAATTCCACCGACGACCGGTAATCGAAAGGCGCTCCGGAGGCGAAGGTGAGCAATAGAGCCCCAATGCGACCCAGAACAAGCGCATCGCGAATGTGGACGCCGAGGTTGGCATGCGTACGGAGCAGCCAAGGCAGTCACGAGAGGTGCAGCTACCGACGGAGGGAGAAGAGGGAAATGGAGTTGGGGTGGGGCGGGCATCGAGAGGCGATGAAAGAGAAAGAGAAGTCGTTGGGCACGACAGAGAACGGTGAATGGCATGGGGGCGATGGATAACGTAGATGGACATGATGAACACGATATGAGACTCGAGCGATGGGGGGCGCTAGATGTGATGGGGAGCAGCGGGAGCAATGGATTTGGCGGGAGCGATGAATGAGAGAGGGCGATGGTTTGTGAGAGGGCGATGGTTGTGAGAGGGCGATGGTTGTGAGAGGGCGATGGTTGTGAAGAGGGCGATGGTTGTGAGAGGGCGATGGTTGCGAGAGGGCGATGGTTGCGAGAGGGCGATGGTTGCGAGAGGGCGATGGTTGCGAGAGGGCGATGGTTGCGAGAGGGCGATGGTTTGCGAGAGGGCGATGGTTGCGAGAGGGCGATGGTTGCGAGAGGGCGATGGTTGCGAGAGGGCGATGGTTGCGAGAGGGCGATGGTTGCGAGAGGGCGATGGTTGCGAGAGGGCGATGGTTGCGAGAGGGCGATGGTTGCGAGAGGGCGATGGTTGCGAGAGGGCGATGGTTGCGAGAGGGCGATGGTTGCGAGAGGGCGATGGTTGCGAGAGGGCGATGGTTGCGAGAGGGCGATGGTTGCGAGAGGGCGATGGTTGCGAGAGGGCGATGGTTGCGAGAGGGCGATGGTTGCGAGAGGGGCGATGGTTGCGAGAGGGCGATGGTTGCGAGAGGGCGATGGTTGCGAGAGGGCGATGGTTGTGAGAGGGCGATGGATCTGACAAGCGCAATAGGGGGAGGGCTGTGGGAGCGGTGGCGAAGGTGCGACCAGCTGCAGGGCGTTGCAAACGCGCCGCACCGGTCGCAGGCGTCTGAATGCATTGATCGAGAACCGCTCGAACTGCCATACACCCTGCACACAGCGCCTACTTCTACAAGGTTGCCTCCAGAGTAGGAGGACGCTTTGATGCCGTTCGCTATCTGCACATTAACAATAGCAACGCCGGCATTCTTAATTCTCCACTATCGTATAAGCCTGGTGGAACTAGCCAGTCATCAAAACTCTGGTGACTCTTTATACTCTTGAGATTTTCTCTTGAAATAGAAACATGAACCAAAAAGAAAAGAAATAATGAATTTATGAAGATAGGAACTCTGGACAACATTCATTTGCCAATATTCGTTTGCGATTGATTAAAAATATTGTCTAAATTTAGCTTGGACCCGCGAAATTGTGAGAGGTGTTCCGTGAAAACCTGTCATTGTACAGAAAACGTGCGTCTTCTGCCGGTGTGTATTCAAGTTGATTAGTAATTATTTGTTTTCTTTATTCATAATTCCTTCGAGTGAGCACAGCTTTAAATGCATTCCAAATATTACTTTACTGCTCGCTGTATCAACGGAAGCTCTTGGATGGCTCATGGCTAGCGTGCTCACTTTCCACGCACCAGGACCCGAGAGAAGTCCGATTCCCGGTGGAAGGAAAAGCATCCGCAAAAGTGCAGTTTCTGTGGCAGCAGCGATGGTGAAACTACTAAGCTACGAATGGTGCTGAGTGATGACATTCGCGGTATGAAAAGTTACTGTCGTGGAGCCAGTTGGTGCTTTGACACATTCTGGTTAGGTAACGGAAGCAATGGCAAACAACTTCACTTCCTCTAAATTCCCTACTGAACCTCATTAGTGCGATTCTCTGGATCGGACCGGCTCGAAGGAGTTAACGCTACACAAACACACACGTCCGAACGGAGTACACGAGACCAGACAAAAACTGAATGAAAAGTAACTGAATTGGTTGGAAATTTTACGAAAACCTTTCTTGGTACACGAAAAACTGTAGTCTAAATATACACATCGCATTTTTGAAACCGCAAAATGCAATTCCTACACCAAACAGGGTATATTACTACGAATAAGTAAAATCACATAACAAGTGGATGATAAAAGGCGGTACTTTCCAAATAAAATACTAAAAATACTATTGGGTTCTGCGTCGTCTCAAATATTGTCACTATCGTTGGCACTTCCAGCGCCGTGCCCCTCCAGCAATTCGCCGAAGCGAGTGCGAGATGGCGGCGTCGTGCAAGCGACCCGCTGTTTGCCCACCGTTTTGTCACCGGTTAGCGGCGTTTGACAGCCCTCTACTTAAGCGTCGCAGCCCCTCTGCACGCCCCAGCGCCGCCAGCGGTGGGGCCGCGCGCGGCGCAAGTGGCGACTTCGTTTCGCACTTGGACCGCTTGATAGCAGCAATTGGGCGCGCGCACGTGCGGGTCACCGGGCGCCGTCCATCAGGCGCACTCGGAGGGCGGCGGAGGGCGGCGCGGAGGGCGGCGGAGGGCGGCGGAGGGCGGCGGAGGGCGGCGGAGGGCGGCGGAGGGCGGCGGAGGGCGGCGGAGGGCGGCGGAGGGCGGCGGAGGGCGGCGGAGGGCGGCGGAGGGCGGCGGAGGGGCGGCGGAGGGCGGCGGAGGGCGGCGGAGGGCGGCGGAGGGCGGCGGAGGGCGGGCGGAGGGCGGCGGGAGGGCGGCGGAGGGCGGCGGAGGGCGGCGGAGGGCGGCGGAGGGGCGGCGGAGGGCGGCGGAGGGCGGCGGAGGGCGGCGGAGGGCGGCGGAGGGCGGCGGAGGGCGGCGGAGGGCGGCGGAGGGCGGCGGAGGGCGGCGGAGGGCGGCGGAGGGCGGCGGAGGGCGGCGGAGGGCGGCGGAGGGCGGCGGAGGGCGGCGGAGGGCGGCGGAGGGCGGCGGAGGGCGGCGGAGGGCGGCGGAGGGCGGCGGAGGGCGGCGGAGGGCGGCGGAGGGCGGCGGAGGGCGGCGGAGGGCGGCGGAGGGCGGCGGAGGGCGGCGGAGGGCGGCGGAGGGCGGCGGAGGGCGGCGGAGGGCGGCGGAGGGCGGCGGAGGGCGGCGGAGGGCGGCGGAGGGCGGCGGAGGGCGGGCGGAGGGCGGCGGAGGGCGGCGGAGGGCGGCGGAGGGCGGCGGAGGGCGGCGGAGGGCGGCGGAGGGCGGCGGAGGGCGGCGGAGGGCGGCGGAGGGCGGCGGAGGGCGGCGGAGGGCGGCGGAGGGCGGCGGAGGGCGGCGGAGGGCGGCGGAGGGCGGCGGAGGGCGGCGGAGGGCGGCGGAGGGCGGCGGAGGGCGGCGGAGGGCGGCGGAGGGCGGCGGAGGGCGGCGGAGGGGCGGCGGAGGGCGGCGGAGGGCGGCGGAGGGCGGCGGAGGGCGGCGGAGGGCGGCGGAGGGGCGGCGGAGGGCGGCGGAGGGCGGCGGAGGGCGGCGGAGGGGCGGCGGATATGTGGCGTGCCAGCTCCCGCACGACGGGGAAAGATGTGCACTTGGCGATTGACGGGTCCGTTGTTGATGGCTAGCACGTCTCCCATCGCTGGGACCCGTGTTCGATCCACGGCCGATTCATGTGGAATTTATAGTGTTACTCCTGGTTCTCCTTTTACTGGCTGTCTCTCCTTCCACCATTTATCCATCATTCACGAATCACCATTACCGTTGTCACCTACGTATTATGTAATTACCGTTGTCATCTACGTATTATGCGATTGATTGTTCGTAAATACTAAAGGACCTCAATGACCTTCGTTGTTGAAGTACTCCAAGGAAAGTCGAGTCTAAATAGAGAGGTTACCGTGCCTTTCACACACGCGGTTTTAATTACTTAACCCTGCAGAACTCGCAGTAAGAAAATGTGTTAAGAGTACAAATGGTTATTTCTCAAATGCATCATTTGAATTTGAGGTTATCTCGCTTCACAAACTGACTATTGGGTGTTTAAGGTCGTATTAAACGGATTAAATACGTTCACATCGACATCTATCTTTCTAAAATTTTATTAAACTACAATGTTTAACAATAATAAGAACAAGATATATGCTAGAAAATTGTATCAGTTGCAAGTTATACTACGCGATCCGGTTCTTCGTGATGCTGCGCAGCGCACGACTTGACTAAGACTAGTCTAGTGACGGCAGCATTAAGCTGATTGGCACGAACAGGAAGCTATGGCACCTGAGAAAAATAACAGGTTCGGAGAAGGACGGTGTTTCTGAAAAATGTCTATGACGCTCTATCAAGAAAGGAGAACTCAGTCATCTGAGAAATCGACCGTATGTCCACTTCGAGTTCCAAGAATTATTTTTTACTATTTATTTTCGTAAAACGTATTACATTTCCCTCTTGCATTTTAATGTGTTGTGAATTACATGAAATTTTCAAATTTTATTCTATAGGTTGTACAAGACGTTTCCTAATTTCATTTGCCACATGAGCCGAAGACTACTGTCCAATAGAATGAGCACAATTATACGGAACTTGGGTTTCTTAAAGTGGAAAAAGATATGTACTAAAACAATGAGAGATAAGATCAGGTTGAGGCATACATGTACTAGGTATGTTTCTGAGCGTTGGTATAAGCGTCGCACCAATTATTAAATACAACCAAAACTCGACTCTGAAGTAAGGAATTACCTAAGAATATATGCAAAACACCCGAACGATCTAAGCGTGAAAAATATTCGAATAATTGAAAAACGCGATCTTCTAAAGAGCCATCTTTAGAAGTCATTTATTACACCTGAGATTCTTTACACCCTTCTGGTGTTCGTTTGTAAGTAATTCGGAACGTTCATTTCAGCAATAGTTTTCTTGTGAGCTCTAATCAAGATGAAACCTTTCCGCCAAGCTTCGTCGTACCTGTATGATAGATGAACTACATTGCGTGCTCTCGCGAAAGTGATTCAGTCTTCGTGAAAGGCGTCCTTTCGCTATTCAATGTAAGTAATCCGGAAGATAGAGTTTGAAACATCATTGAGCGTAATAATTATAGTGTTTCCATTGGTTGTTCGGGTACTGATTCTGAAGATCATGCCGAGGAGTTAAGAGGTGGTCCTGACTCACCCTAGAGTTTAAATAAAGACAATGCACATCATTCCTCCAACGACTTTTTCTAATGCAAGTCATTTTTTAATCTCAATAATACAATTCAGTGATAATGAAAAAATTAAAAAAAACTTACTATAAATTTGGGAGGATAAAAACACAAACAAAAAACAAAGAGGTGATTCAAATGGTCAGATGTTTGAAGAGAAGTGAAAAACTGCATTAAATTGCTGGATTTGCTTTTTCGCTGAGCGTTGTATTTACAGAAAATAATGAGAAACATTTTGGAAGTTAAACAGTATACTAAGAAAGAGCATCCCAAAAAATATAATGTCGAAATGAAAACTTTGTTGATCCGCCTTATAGTTGGGCATTTACAAGCGCCGTAAGGTGTTAATACGGATTAATAAAACTTCAACGTTCACTATTATCTTTTAAAAAACCCACTTTTACAACTACTTTCATACTCTCATTTGAAAACGGTCAATATCTTCTCCACCCGAATTAAAAATGTCAAGTTACTACAGATACATATTGAAATTATTTCGTTATATTTCTGCAATGTTTTCAATGTTTTATTTTCTTTTTTCTTTGTTTCATATTTATTATTTATTAACGAGTTGTGAACCTACGTATTTTAGTAGCCTTGTATTTTGTCAACTGCAGTCATGTTGATTAACGCTATAACTTCCGTTTTAAATCAATAAATAAATAAATAAATAAATAAATAAAAATAAAAACTGAATATGTCGAAACTTCTTTTATAAAACCTGACAGAATAAAGATTTCTATTTTCACAACAAACACTTCAACTCGCATAACCTGTCTCGAACGTGGTCTTGCAAACCGCGTAGGGACCTGTAGTTTCAACTAGATGTTACATATATAAATTTGCGTAAAAATATGATGGTGGGCAGGGTTCTTTCAATTTTTCCAATTTTCATAAACACGTGAAACATAATTAATCAATTCCACAGTTTTGAAAACTTTAAGAATAGTACGTTTACAAATAATAACGTACGTGTATACCAAGCCAGTTTAAAATGAGAGGTAAAGAAAGTTGAAAACGAATGTTGAGACAAAGGTCCGTTCGCCCATATCCATCGGATTTTGCATCCACTTTCCTTCATCCATTGAGAAAATACTGAGATGGCCCCATGTTTTGCTCCTGGAATAAAGGGTTAATTCAGTATTTGCAAGTTTGCAAGCTCCTCTTTTGCTATCTGCGATAGGAGAAAGGAGGTCGTGTGTGTATTGTTATTTTATCAGCAATACTGCAAAATCAAATCCGTAGTTAATTTTCCTCTGCAAATCATTTTTCTGTTACTCGGGAGCGAATGTCTAGTTTTCAAATGTTGCGAACCACGCTCTGTTGGTACCTTTTATTCTTCAGTCAACTATGTATAGTCTATGGGTGGAGCGGGGATCGTTCACCGCCTTAGGTCACAGAGTATTTTGACTGTATTTTGACGATAAACAAATAAAAATGCAATCGAAATACTTTTCGGTGACCATTTGACGTGGGATGAGCCATTCGCACTGTTGGGCAGCGGGCGAGGGCGAGCGGGCGAGGGCGAGCGGGCGAGGGCGAGCGGGCGAGGGCGAGCGGGCGAGGGCGAGCGGGCGAGGGCGAGCGGGCGAGGGCGAGCGGGCGAGGGCGAGCGGGCGAGGGCGAGCGGGCGAGGGCGAGCGGGCGAGGGCGAGCGGGCGAGCGGGCGAGCGGGCGAGCGGGCGAGCGGGCGAGCGGGCGAGGGCGAGCGGGCGAGGGCGAGCGGGCGAGGGCGAGCGGGCGAGGGCGAGCGGGCGAGGGCGAGCGGGCGAGGGCGAGCGGGCGAGGGCGAGCGGGCGAGGGCAAACGGGCGAGGGCGAGCGGGCGAGGGCGAGCGGGCGAGGGCGAGCGGGCGAGGGCGAGCGGGCGAGGGCGAGCGGGCGAGGGCGAGCGGGCGAGGGCGAGCGGGCGAGAGCGAGCGGGGCGAGGGCGAGCGGGCGAGGGCGAGCGGGCGAGGGCGAGCGGGGCGAGGGCGAGCGGGCGAGGGCGAGCGGGCGAGGGCGAGCGGGCGAGGGGCGAGCGGGCGAGGGCGAGCGGGCGAGGGCGAGCGGGCGAGGGCGAGCGGGCGAGGGCGAGCGGGCGAGGGCGAGCGGGCGAGGGCGAGCGGGCGAGGGCGAGCGGGCGAGGGCGAGCGGGCGAGGGCGAGCGGGCGAGGGCGAGCGGGCGAGGGCGAGCGGGCGAGGGCGAGCGGGCGAGGGCGAGCGGGCGAGGGCGAGCGGGCGAGCGGGCGAGGGCGAGCGGGCGAGGGCGAGCGGGCGAGGGCGAGCGGGCGAGGGCGAGCGGGCGAGGGCAAACGGGCGAGGGCGAGCGGGCGAGGGCGAGCGGGCGAGGGCGAGCGGGCGAGGGCGAGCGGGCGAGGGCGAGCGGGGCGAGGGCGAGCGGGCGAGGGCGAGCGGGCGAGGGCGAGCGGGCGAGGGCGAGCGGGCGAGGGCGAGCGGGCGAGGGCGAGCGGGCGAGGGCGAGCGGGCGAGGGCGAGCGGGCGAGGGCGAGCGGGCGAGGGCGAGCGGGCGAGGGCGAGCGGGCGAGGGCGAGCGGGCGAGGGCGAGCGGGCGAGGGCGAGCGGGCGAGGGCGAGCGGGCGAGGGCGAGGCGGGCGAGGGCGAGCGGGCGAGGGCGAGCGGGCGAGGGCGAGCGGGCGAGGGCGAGCGGGCGAGGGCGAGCGGGCGAGGGCGAGCGGGCGAGGGCGAGCGGGCGAGGGCGAGCGGGCGAGGGCGAGCGGGCGAGGGCGAGCGGGCGAGGGGCGTCTGCAGGCGCTGCCGCTGCCCGCCGCAGCGCTTTCTCCGCGCTAAGAAGCCGAAAATCGGCATCGCCGCTATCGCTCACTGTCGGCGCCTCCCGCCCGCCCTGGACGCACGCCTTGCCCACGACGCGGCGCGCCGCGGCCCGCCCAGGCGACCTCACCTGCGAGGAGAGCGTGAGACGACTCCCACGTTGCCTACTTATTCAGGGAAGCTGTGCTTGTGAGCATGTTTCCCTATCGCTTTTACTCGCGTATGGTCCGATCGATTTTACAGTTAGCGGCCTTTAACTTATTAAAAAATAGCAATGTTTTCTGCAACTATTCGGTAAAGTAGTGTCTCATTCTGCCGCTAATAAAACAAAAAAAATGATATATTTCGAGTGCTTATGGATTTTAGTAATTTTTTGGATGTTAATCAGCCTAGAACGTCGATTGTTAATGGTTTCATGGTGATTATGAATTCTTTGTTAAATATGTGAGAGGAATATAGGACACATGGTTGGTCCACATTTACGAGATATTTAAAATTAATAGTAATGCATAATCTTCTCGAATGGGCATTTGAGAACTTTATGAAGTAAGTTACGTCTGAATATTACAGCATCTTGACGCCATCTCAACAATCCATTTGTTAAAAACACAATACCTGCAATCCAAACGATTCTCATTTCCTCAATGGATCTGTGAAAGAGACAATGTACAAAATCCTAATAATATTTTAAAGGAATTTTTTTGATATATTTTTTCGTACACTTCATCAAATGAATGACGGGGCCGCTCACTGTTTCGATCGTATTTCTCAATCTTGCACAGTCGAAATCCATTTAAAGCGCGGATGTTATTTTGAAGAAGTGTCTTTCTTAATCACTTAACACGAAATATCATTTCAAAATTTATTCTATTTTCTGTGGAAACACGTTTGGTAATTTAAAAGAGAGCCAGTTGGAAATCGGGAAAATGCAATCGGAATGAAGGGTGTCCACAATATACACCCACACTTGAAAGACTGTTTCTCTGAGAAAACACTGCTCTTAAAAACTAGTTTTTTGAATAGTCACACTTGTGCAGTCTCAGTATAGCTGGATAAAATAAGAAAGACTTAACAATTATGTCAAAATATCAGTCTTCAATTCCACATCGTTAATGTGTTATTTATTGCAAAGGGAATGTGGTATGTGTTATCGGGAGAAAATATAAACGTTCGCATACGAAGTTATTTTGTCAAGTTACGAGGAGTGACATTTTTACTTTATTACAGGAAGATCTGTCCAATATCAGGGTCTATTTTTCATTAGACAGTGCACAGTATTTTTCGTTCAGCATATGGCTTTCTAAATACAAACTTTTTACTTTTTGGCACTTACTTTGTGAGAAGAGTAAATATGTAATCGTGCGTCGGAAGACGGTGAATTTTCGGCAGAAAATCTCTACTTGCACCTCCCTGGTAACGAAAAAATATGTTGCTACATATAGTAAATTAATTTCTCTAACACATGGTGTAGACAGAATCCATGTTTTGTCGATACTTGATACCGAAAACTCAACTGACGGCAAAACTGTCTGCGTTTGTCTGTGGTCAACGCTAGCGCCTAAACCGTCCAGCAGATTTTCTCTAAAATTGATATTTCCCAATCACTCTGAACGATCTCAAGGCTTTGGGAGTTTCAAAAGTGTATTTTGATTTTTGAGGGTACTTTACAAGAAGCCTCAAAAACGTTTTCAAAAATGGCTTCAAATTGTTCGATTAAATTTAGTCACGAAAAGTGTAAAGAACTCTGTGTTGTGTGTGTAAAGAGAATGGTGCAGATCCCATGTTCGTTGAAAACCCAGATTTCTTGAAAATTTAAAAAAGTGCAATTGTTTTGGACGTCTTCCTACAATTATAACATTAAAGATATAGATGTTTTCCTTAATGAAATCTATTCCCCAAAAACAGCCTGAAATAAAGTCTTGTACAATTTTTAGAAAATATGAGTAGTTTTCGAAAAAGTTTGCGCGAAATATAGGCATTTTTAAACTATTTTTCAAAATATTTTTCTCTAAAGTGGCATCAAATATTTCCTTTAAATTTCCTCCTTGTATGTATCAAGGGACAGTAAAAAATATGGTGCTTGTCTCGTTTTCGGCGAACTCTGAATTTTCGAAAATTGCAAAAGTTATCATTTCACAACTATAAAATGTAAGTTAGAGACAAAGTCTGTTCCAAAAAAATAAGTTCTTTAAAAAAAAGGTTACTTACAGTTTTTTGAAGAAACGAATAGTTTTCGCGTAATTTAGGTTTGAAATTAATGCAATTTAAAAAATAAAATTCAAAAAACGCTCAATTTTTCTCTTCAATTTTTTTTTCGCGGATAGAAGAAGGTACGCTTGAAAGAATGGCGTGGGTCTCATTTTCGTTGAACTCTCTAAATTTTCGAAAATTGCAAATTTAAAAATAATGCGAGAAAGTATGTACTGTTATAGCGCCACTAGTTTCTCCTCTCTTAGATGTACAGAGCTGTCATAATATCTTTCTGATGATTGTCTTTTCTGTGAGGTTTTTTCAATAGACCATCGACACACTACGCGACTAATTGAATCAATTATTGTCGAGTTCTGATCTTCGAATCAATAAAATCTGAGTTTTTGCGTAATTGTTAGGCAGTGGAAGTCCTTGGTACGAGGAAAACTAGTAATACCAGGTAGTGAGACAACAAGACCGAATTAAGAACATGGTCATTTAACATCAATTGATTCCACCAATGAACTTCACACAATAAGAATCAGAACTGAATAATTATTTCCGTTATAAATATCATTCGTGATTGTTCATGTTTCCAATAGCCCATCGGTGACTGCAGAGGTATTCATAAAACTTGCATTGGCGCCCACGGCGTCTTTCTCTCGTGCTTTCTTCACCTGACAAGAAGCACCAACTCTCCGTCCGAAATTCAGATCTCGGATCCACATAATTAGTAAAATTTGTAGAAAATTCGAAATCTTAACAGATACCCTTACCGAGTTAAAAGCGATTCTTAAACGCTACGTATCAGACCCTACAATGCTCGTATTCTTACTGGGAATCACGTATCATCGTTCCCTAATTAGATTTACTGTAGCTAGAATTAAACTTTGCCATAACGCAGCAGCCTATCAGTGAGGAGAACGGTCGCGTGAAGTTTCTTTAGACGACTTATACTTGCATGTACTAAGTACACCTAAACGAAATATTGAAGATGAAGAAATATTAGACGAAGATAGATGAATGAACAGACACATTCTTGACCATCCAGTTTCAATTGCAAATGGAATAAAAATTTGTAATTGGCCAGAAGTAGTATTTCCTTCAGTAATAAGTTTGGTTGTCAATATTAGTAGCTGGAAGAACATGACTGTACTATTTCGAGCTGCCACGACCACTTTTTCAAATATAAATAAATATAATTTCTTTGCCTTTCAGGTCTTAATTCCAGCTTGTCCTTAAATCATGGAATGGAATATGAACAAATCAACTGAATATAAAAAAATGAAGATTCAAAATCCACACAAACAAAGCACCACTACTCTCGCAAAACACGTTCACACTTGGCCCCGATGGCACGTTTCATGATGTGTGACTAACGAGCATAGGCGAAACTGCCGAACTCAGTCGAGATGCTCGAGGCTCGGCGATGAGGAAGGAGTGCTTGCTTATCGGCATGGCAGCTGAATACGAAACTAAGGGGACGGTTTTGTCACGGAGAGCGGTAACGGACTCTTATTCATGCACCCAGCAATTTCTTGGCAATCTTCTAGTTGATTCTTAGATATTACTTGGTTCATTTTGCACCCATTTGCGTCATTTATTACTTATTTTCCACTTTTTCCTACAATATTTCGAATTGAATATTTTGATTGTTTGGCTTTGCCGTTATATCTTTCAATCACCGGACCCCATACACTGCTTTGTGTTAATATAGAACGCAAATAATGCGTGACGTTTTGCTCAACTACATAGTCTTATTACGTTCGGATTTGTGACTAAGGGACGATCTTGATTTGTCCATTTCATGAAATGTGATGCATTTCACAAATGTTCGCAGTAAATTCCTGAGCTCCAAACCGAAGGGAAAAATGTCGGTTATACCTTCGTTAACGTACGCAGCAATTATGGAACTACGATTATTTTTTTTATTTTGACCCAGTGAAAGAATTATAGAAATGGGCAAGGTAACGACTTATGTTACATCCTTTTCCTCTTCTATGCACGCTGCGTATCAAAACATATCTGACCTTCTATCTAAATTTCCGTCGGGTAAATTCATGTCCAAATAAATCTCTACAGGTTTATATTTTACAAAATTATTTAAAGTTGACATTTAATTTCTCTAACATACCTTCGTTTGTATTAAATAATTCACAAAAGAAATTAAATACACAATTGACTAAAGTGATGTAACATCACGGGCATATCTCAAAGGAGTAAATTGGGTAAACGGTGTTGTTAAAACTTTACATCATTACGAAATTGTTTTTAGGTGCTCTATCGAACAATGAATGATGCAAAAAATAAAGTACTGTTAAAACACAATGATTAGCACAATCAATAGTTATTTATACAACAAGGCGTTTAGGTAGAGCATTATTCACGTGAGATAATAGTTGTGACGCGAGCGTAGGAGCGCAAAGGACACAATTCTCCCGAGTGAATAAAGCAGGTAAACCGTGTGTCTTACACAAAACTTTATTTCTTAACAATATTTATTCGCATGCACCCCTATGCCACGAAGGACGAAACAATACAGTAGACAGCGCCCCCTTTTGGGGATCACCTTTAGGTGCTTGTGATTTCAGCTGGTTTGCACTATGCATGGAAGAGTGAAGGAGTTTTTTATTCAAACGATACATATTATTTAGACTCTGAATGTGAGTTTCTACAAATTCCTACTAATGTCATGAGTGAAGCAGAATGTGGTTTCAAAATTATTCTTCGGGAGAAGTCGAGGCGTACCTACGAAAAAGAGTACGAATGCTTCTGGAATTGAAGAAATGACAGGAAAGTAAGAAAAGTTTCAGAAGAAATTGTACTTGCATATTTTAACAATAAGTCAAAAACAAAGTCTTCATCGTTTTGGAGTATTATTCAACGATCAGGGCAACGTTACGAGTCAAGGAAAATGTTAATACCTCCAAGTAAGAATGTACGTATTTGCCTAGGAAATATTGTTGATGATACGTGTTTTAACACTTTAATTGATATTGATATTTTTAGATATTGTAAATTGATTAGAGTTTCGAAGAGACATGAAAAAGGGTGTTAGCCAAAAAGTTGTCTTTTAAGCTTGAATTTTACATTTATTAAAGAAGCTTCTGACAATCAGTATTTATTGTTGAAGGTTAGTTTTTAACTTATGTATATGTGTTCTTTTAGACTTACGATATATACAAACTTACTTTCTTTCTCAGATTGTAATGATATTGGAAGTCACTGGTGAGTAGTTACTTTAATTCAGGAGGGATTAAAGTGGCTCTTTAATTCCGGGAGGAATAAAGGCACATTTTAACGTAGGAAAAGTGTAATTAAAGCCGCACTTTAATCACGTTTAAAAATAAAAATAATTAATCCACACTCAAAACATCATAATATATCACATTCCTTCAACGAATCCACAAATTCACTGTAAACTTTTATCTCTATAGACAAAGAAATATATACATGCAATATATTTCAAACTTAAATATAATCAATAAATAGAACTATAAGAAAGTTATTTAAAATGTTATTTACCAGTATGAAATGTAAATCGGAGTAATTCTCTTATGCTTTATCACTGTAAATAAATTAAACTTCATCACATTGCGCAATGATCTCCATTTTCTTCGCAGATACTTCAAAACAAAATTGGATCAATTTGTATATGAATAATCAAAACACAGATGCTCTGATATGAATCCCTCTATTTTGTGTCACAAGTTTGTTCAGTATTTAGCTACATGGAAAAGTAAATTATAAAAGCCATGAACGTTGTTGTTCTTAAAGACAATTCGCAATAGAGGAGACTAATAATTTATTTTATAAAGAGAAAGACCATGGACTGAATAATACTTCACAAGGGTTCCAAAATGCCAGTGCTTATAAACATCGGGCAGGTGCGATTTTCGGTAAACACATTTTACCGAAAAACTTAGCATCGCAAAACTACAATTTTATTGATAGAGATTCTTTCCTTAATGAAATCTGTTCTAAAAAATCGATTTATAAATAAACTCTTGTAAAAGTGTTAGAAGATACGAGGATTTCCGCGTAATTTTTGATTGAAATATGGGCCATTCAAAATAATTCTCAATAAGGGCTCCAAATGTTTTCTATATTTTTCTCTTGAATAGAAAAAGTACGCTTATAAAAATGACGGAGGTTCCATTTTCGTAGAATACACCGTTTAAAAAATACCAAAATTAATAACATAGCAAAACCACAATATTGATTATAGGGATTTTTGGGTTAACACAATTAGTTCTATAAAACATCTTGAAATGATGTAAATGAAAATCGTTGAATTTTTTAAAATTTCAAATGCAAATATTTAACGTTGTTTTTATAGCGTCGGGAAGGTTGAGACTAGCTATGAGGTTGGTGGTGTAGGGGTAATGTAAGCGAAGTACTAAATCTAAAGGTCTTAGTTCGAATCCCAGTGCGGAAAAAATAATTTTGCGGGGCGGAAAAAGTTTTGCAAGCTAATGTAGTAATACAATATTGCGCAGCCGTTACAAATAATGCGAGAAAGTATGTGCTGTTTAGCACCACTGGCTTGTAACTCTTGCGACTCAAATGGAACTGGCACTAGAAAACGCTCTACCAGTAGTGGATGTCCTTGAGATTGTCGCTCGCAAAGAATGACCACACACGTAGAGAATATTCCGACAGAGAAAAAAGTAATTCGCTCAGAAATTAAACTCTTTTTCCATTTCTCAAGACAAACGATTCTCTTATCTTCAAAAAGTAGTAGTCTTAAAATGTCCAGTTCCCTTCGTTTCAGAAACGTAAATCTTGCAATGACATTTGTTATCAATAGATACCTTATGAAGAAACGTACACACACACACATTACATAGAAAGCGAAATATAAACAAAAAATGACATGTAAACCGTATAGATATGGAAATCCTCAATAATTTTTGCTTTTAATTTTAATGTCTGAACCGAACTTGATCAAATGATTGAATGAAACTGAATTACGTGGAAGATGATTCGTTCTATAGAGAATTATTTTTCTGGGAACGTTAAATCAGACACGAAAATAATCAAAATACATTTTACATATCTAGCATTTCTCTTTCAAACACATTGTTTCGCACTAATATCCACAGTAATATTTTACCTCAGATGAGACTACTAATAACAATGTTCTTTCATTTGGCAAAGAATACATTGAAGATTCTGAAATACATCTGAAATCTGACATATCTGAACGACGTACGTCATTCGATGAGCACTGAAACAGACCAAACTAAACGCCGAGCTTTCCAATCTTCGTTCACGCGCCCTCATAGGCGACGCCAGGACCACCCACGTAGATTTACTCACCACGCCACGCCACTCATTATACGGTCATTTGAGGGTGGGAAGTACCTTTTAACCGACTCGCAGACAATCAACCGCATCCTAATGAGTGGAATATAAACGTAAAGACGGTAATGGAGCGATAAGGATCACAGCAAGCAGGCTCGGCTTATAACAATCCATTATATGAAGCGAACGCACTGTGGAGGAAGTGTTTATCTTTTCCCCCAAAAGGCCATGAGCGAAATGCGAGCAGAAGCCGTCCTGTATGTTACGTCTGTGATATAATGTTATGCATCGTATTTCAAAGGCGACGACAGGCACTGAACAGCTCCTTGTGTCCCCACCGCCGTCACGTCTCATGTGGACGTCAGAAAGGTAAATTACCAAGAGTAGTGGTTCCATACGTCATCACGTGGACCCGGGCCGTATGTACTGGCGCTAGAGACGCGCATATTTGCATGATAAACTGTCTGGGCTCTCCTGTCTCCATCACAATTTTCAACAGAGCACATTTAATGGGACGATAGCCGGTATTTACACTCACTGGTCGTGACCGGGACGCATTAACTAGCTCCGGAAGCAAGGACACTATTCGTGTAATGTAGCATGACAATAAAAAGATACTGCATTGTGTGAATTACCAAAACAATTCAATGGTGATAAAATCAGCTTGTTCTAGTGGGGAATTTGAATTATACAGATGTAAATCTTGAACAACGTGACAATAATGATAGGTTTATCTTTCTGACTCTCAATGCTAAAGAAAGTGCATGAAAATTCATCTGTAAATATCTAATACGCAGAAAATACAGATTAAACACTTCCTCCCATACTTAACACGGACTATAATTTTGTAATAATGCTGGGGCGGAGAAAGAATGCTAAAACAGCGCGATTTGGTAGCAAAAGTTTATCTTAAGTAAACTACCATTAATTCCTAAAAATGAGTGAATGGATGAACGACATTAATTTCTATGGCTTTTACAACGTAATATTTCTGGCAAAAAACACGTTATTTTCCACAAAAATGAATTGACTCATTTTGTTCAATAACCTTAATTTGTTACGACACCCCAAAATTACTTGATTTTGAAGATATTACGTTAATAGTTTTAAATCAATATATTTAATATTATTATAGAGTCAATAAAATAATATAGTTAATATTAAGTTAAGAAAAATTACAAATCTGGGATACAACACAATTAATTTATTTATTATCAATACACATTGAATTTATGATAAGGATATAAAAGTTTGACCTGTTTTCTTTTATATTCTGCTTGCAAAAGGTTTTTCCGTAAAAATATCGTGCACGTTTCATGGATCAGAAGCAAAACACAAAAGGTGAAATATATTACTTCTCTTTAACACAGCATGACAGCTACCGTCTTCTGAGGAATCGATTGGAAATATGGAAGTATGATGTGATATATTGCTGTTTCCGTGCTTCCGAAGTGATCTTCAAAGCCACTTTCTCATTGAAAAAATGAATAATTACAGAAAGACCTATGTTAAATGAACATGAGAAATTTCACTATATCATAAAAGCATTCAGTGTTCATTGTATGTGCACGAAAACAAACTATTATACGAAGTCTTTGATTAACAAACAATGATCTATTTACATTTTAAGGAGATATTTTAATACATATTTTATCCAGGCGTGTGTCTGAAGAGGGCCATTTTCCTGGTATTACAAATTCGTCTCTTTCCTGGAATGCAGTCAGGGTATTTGTATTTCTAAACAAAATTTATCTGTAAGTATATTGGCCAAACATCTTTCAAAAAGACTGGAAATAAATGTAAAAACTAATGCATATAAAAATAATAATATTTTGCATAAAGGAAGTTACGTAATGTTGCACGAAATAGTGATCACATTTTACGTGAACGAGACGCGAACGAAGACATGTTTTGTGGGTTCCTGACTGCGAAAAGTGGATATTCATCCCCTTATCTGTACTTTCTCCTACACTATAACACTAGTATAGTCAAAATCCAAGTTTTAGGGCTCCTTGAAACAGAAAAGGTTTTTTTCTCTCAAACTGCTGCCTGTCCGTCTATGGACAACACTAGCACCTAAACCGCTCACAGAATTTTCTCAAAAAAAGAATATTACGGAATGAATCCAGCCATACTGAAAGTCCTGCGAATTTGGAAGCAATCTTTTTATATACTTAAAAGTACTTTAAATGAATCCGCTAGGATATTTTCGAATCGCACGAATTCAATTCTCTGCTCGGACAAATACACTTGCATTTTTCTTAGTGTTTGTAAGAATACATTATTATACACCGAATGCACTGGGGGAAAGTAATTGGTATTTAAAATTTAATCAAACAAATCTTTCGTGTCGCGATCGTTTTTCATAAAAATATCATTCCTTCATTCTTTCAATGGTAAATACCTCATTTCTACAAGTACTCTTCGCTTTTATTAAATGTAATTATTCCCAAATTCGTTAACGACGTTCGAGTTTGTTTCACGGAACTGTAATATGTGGGAAACTAATTGCTTAGTGCACCGAGGGAAATAATTCTCTGAACATGTACGTACACAGCGTTATGATATCGGACAATTACTCCCATCCTTTTGCGGTTAGTTCTAACTAAATACCGCCTGCTGGGCGACCCGCCATGCGCTCCTATGGATAGCTCTGGATCCCAATTCAAAATTTCATTTGCCCACTCGAAATTCAAGGAGAGATAAAATAGGATTGAAAATGGTTTTCACAAGGTACTCCCATTTTTCCCTATCTTATTTCCCCCATTCATCCAGTATTCACTGATTCCTCTAATCATTTTCTCCAGGCAGATACTGATGATACCGCGATTCCGAAGAGTATGAGTTACGAGGGTACGCACGAGGATTCTTGGATATTATTTCTACTTATTTAATAGAGACTCTCACTTGGGCCACTTTTGGCTCAAGCGGCCAACCTATCTTCCGACAAAATATATACTTCGCGTGTATTTGTATTTAGCTATTGTATATTCCGTAAAAGGCAACTGCCCTCGGCGCTGTTAGATCCCGGGGTTCCTGATCTGTCACCCAAGCAAGAACCTAAAATGTCTCGAATTCGCTTAAACCTTCGTGACTTCACGTAGTTAACGAATTCGCCTAGCGGCGCCGGATTCGCTGTCAGAATGGCCGGGACGGGGATTGAACCCAGGCCTCCCGAATGCAAAGTCAGCGCGCGTCGCCCTAAGCCACTTCGCTCGGTGCTTAGCATGTAGTTAGAGACAATATTTCCCCGCAGATACTGCTGAATGAAGAAGAGGAATGAGAAAATTTTCATAGTTTCAGATATTGCAACGTGCTTTTGAAAAAGTACAGAGTATGCCCTACCTGGCCGGACAGGAAACAATCCCAGAGTTAACTTTCAACAACAAATTATTTTACTGTTTCCTCAATTTAACTTGTGAATTATAAAGTTTTAGTCACCATGCCACCTAGAAATATTAAATAATTACGTGAAATTATGCACAGATAATTTCTAAGAACAGTTTTGTGGCATTGAAAGCAAATTTCTCGGAGTATACTCGTACTTGTATTGTAATACTAAACAGAACGGTCGTGTACAAATAATCAGTCAAAATGTATATACTTTCAACCATACATTTCTGTACTGCATTACACAAAGGAAATGAAACACCTGATATTGAAGTATCAATGCCAATGGTAATCCTTCTATGTTCAACCCACATCTACAGCAGAAGCTATACTTTCCGTTCCTAATATCATACCTTCAATGTCAAACTCTTCTAACGCCTTCAGAAGAGACAAATATGGAGTTTCTCTTAAATATCATTCGTGCAAATCGCATATGTGCAAGAGTATCACCATTATTATTTTCAGTACAGATGTAGGGTCAAATGAATACCCTGTAACACTATAAGAATACTAACGAGGTAGGGAACTACAATGGTCAGAGAAATAAATGGCATCTTGGGCAGTATACGTTCCATAAATATTCGTTAAAAAGTTTGAATCGTCATATTGAAAGTAGATTGAAAAAGTGTGGATGAAAGTTAATTCGAATTATATCTACAAAGGTGTATAGTTATATAAGAAATCAATCATGGGCACTAAATTTTGCCTTACAAGTTGAAGTAGATAAAAAAATCACAACAATTGTCCTCATTGCAGTCGACGGCAAAGTTCTACAGTTTTTTGATAAGCGAGCTTCTTTATAATCGACAGTAATTAAAAAAAATATTTACGTATCATCTACGATATTAGCAATCTGCTTTAAAGTTATATGTAATGATACGATGCACGCTCGTGGCATGAAAAAACATGAATTTAAGAAAATAAACTCGGGAAAATTTACAACTTAAGAAAACGCATTTTCACCAATTTTGAGGCTTTAATATCAACAAAACAGCTAGAAAGAAATCTATTTGAAGGTATTAAATAGAGTATGATCATTCGGTGTCATTGCGAATTTTATTTCTTCTTAAAAATTACCATGACCACGAACGGCACAAAAGGCGAAGATGCAAAATACTAGTGCATCTCTCTTGGGTTGAGAATAGCAGAAAAAATTACTCAAACATAATTCGAGTATTTTGTTACTGAAAAGTTCACTTCACAATTTTCTTATTCGGCAGACTTGTGCATCAAAACTTTGTCAGACTTCCGTATATCTGTACTAAAAAAACTATACTGGTAATTAGCGAATTCCTTGCACCCGCCGCACTCTTTATTCTGGAAGATGTCTCTGTGCCAGGCATTCCGTGCATGCATGACGCTCCAAAGCGAGAGCCTTCCAGGTTACAAAAGCAGACGGGAAGGCGATAAATCTCCGAGACGCGGAGTTCACTTCAACAAAGTTTGAAGAAGTTACGGAGACACGAATATTCCGTCGTTGATTGTAATCGTTTCCGTCGCAACCGATGTGATAAATGCCATCCAGAAATCTGCCTGCACTTCTTCCTTCTGAAGAGCGGGCTAACAAACGAGCTCAGAGAGGAGAACCTGCAGACCCCAGAATATTTCCGCTTCTCCCGTCGTCAGGTTACCACCCCCCGTCCCTGTCCCCGCCCCCGCCATCTCCATTCCCGTCCCCGCCCCCGCCCGAGCACTGTGACAGGTTCCCCGCCGCGCCGCTTCCCACGTTTCTGCGATATTCGCCCGGCGCTACTCCGCTGTTCCGCTTCCAGATTACTCTTTCCTCGACTTGAGGCCGACTAACTCGATAAAACTCGCGCGCGTGTGAACCAGGCAGTCTCACCTCGCGCACCCGGCGCGTAACTCATCCGATTTGCAGAGCGGAAAGCGCGAAACGGTAAAGCTTATATTGAAAGCAGGATTTACATAATACTTCAATTCCGTTTTCACGTCACTTCAAATGTGCATGAAGGAATAAAGAAACAAAATGAAATGGATTTACGATATAAATATTTAACAATCTAGTGCT
Organism: Acheta domesticus; assembly: GCA_031308135.1. NCBI lineage: Eukaryota > Metazoa > Arthropoda > Insecta > Orthoptera > Gryllidae > Acheta > Acheta domesticus. The sequence goes on along the minus strand of JAHLJT010008446.1, from coordinate 125,385,168 downwards.
TCGCGCAAAATATCCATGACTATACTATCTTCAAAACATTTCTGTATACAGATTCCCATACTACAATTGACGAACATGAAATAGAACTATAAAATTACTTTGAAGGCAGTTTTTAGTTATGAAATATGAAATTTACAATCTGAAATTGCACACCATAATAATAATGTACAAAATAGAATTACAGTCAATAAAATAAGTATATTAAAATATTAGTTCTAATGGATTAAAATCGGTAGGATTGGTAGGATTTTGGTTTTGAAAATGTTTGTAGGATTCTGATATTTTCCGTACGTATTAGAAAAACCGAATCTTTTCACATATAGTTCACATCTCCCACACAAAATAATTCCTCTAGGGAAATAAAGAATACATTAAATGGACCGGTATGAATATTGTGTTACGATGGGCAAATCCCACTCTTACAATACGGGTCGCCAAAAAATGACCCGACAGAAAAAAAAATCTTGGAGATATTGTTGCATCAGCATTGAAGAACAAAAATATATTTTTGTTCTTGTATTTTACATAAAAAAATTAAACTTCATTTGCCAAAATTTTAGTTCTAACAGTAAAAGTACACATAACATACACGTCGGTGCCAACAATTGAAACATCTTAATTTTATATTATTTACACATCCAGATAAAAACATACATTAGGGATAATATGATTTTTTATCACTGAATTTCAAAACGAAAAATGCTGGGCGAGAATATATATATAATATTAAGACACCATTAAAAAGTAAAATGCAACAGTTCAGAACATTCTCCAAAATACATAGTCCTGATAATTGTTCCCAAAATTTCAATATATTTGCATAAAAAAATATCCTGTGCACGCGGATACATTTTACGAGCTTGAAATCAAACAGACTAAAGTACTTGACGACGAAAGAAGACATTTGAATGGTGAGTGGCGGCGACGCACACAGCTCTCAAGAGGATTCGGGAAACGGGCAACCAGGGCCCCGCCACTTTACACCACCTTCCAGTAGAGAGAAGATGGATGTGAAGTTAAATTACACTCTGTTTATGTCAAGGAAATCAAGCGAAATGTATTCGCTTAGGCATATTAATTACAGCAATTTTACTACTAATAGTTTTCTTTCATGATATCGCGTACTACGCTTCTCATAAATGCACTAAAGTGTAAATAATTTCATTGTATTTCTGTACATATTTATATATTCATATTTCATGTATCACAAAAATGTTACAACCTACGGTTCTTGTCAACATTTAGATTGTTCGATTTTATTGAAAATATTAAAACGCGTGCGTAGAAGAACATAGAAATTAAACGAATTTGCCAAATCTTCAATTACTGAGACGTTCACCAATGTGTGCAACACCCATACGGCCATGTCGCACTACTAGCACAACAAAGGAAAGTTTTTGGGTGACAAACGCACCCTGGGCACCTCGGTTTAGAATTTCGAACGCTTCAAGAGTTATTTTAGACAGCTCTTTTAATATACAGGGCAAACTAAGGAATTCATTCTAACACCAGACTTTTTCTGCTTTCTTTGTCTTTTTAAGGAAACAGTTTCATCTTCAAACATGTAATCGCATCACTCAGAACGTGGTTCATAGCATTATCGATCAAGGTCCTATTATAAATGTTACTATGATCACAATATGTTTGTGTGACATCTTCCTAGCAACACGGTAGTCTAAAATAACTCATGAAAAAAGCGCAATAACATTTTCAATTTAAGCATCTTAATATAACTTTGTGCATAACAAATTGCACGAAAGGTTTTCAAAACTTATTTACAATGCAAGAGGAATATTACGAAAAATTGTGTACCCAGGGAGATGCGGAAAACTGCGTCGTATCGTTTGAACCAAGTGACGCCCTGCATGGCAAAGAAGACAAATAATGGTGTGACAGGCATTTGAAAACTAATTACGAGACTGAAACAAGGGCTATTGTTTTTATTTATTAACTTAACTCTGAGACAATTAGGACATGGAAAAAAATCTTAACTTTCGCGATATTTTTCCTCGTTTTCCTCTTGGGCCCTTGAGCAGCGTAACTAGTGCACATTATTCGCGAAAGGGAAAGCAGTGGGGGAAGAGTGGGGCGGGTGGGGTGCCGTTGGAGGAGGTTGGGGTGGTTGGGGGTGGGGTCAGGGAGGCGGCGCGGGGGCGGCGCGGGGCCCGGCGCGAACGCGAGCGCCAGCCAGCACCAGCGAGGCCCGGAGCAGGTTTTGCGCGCTGCCTCACGGTCTGAGCTGGCGTTGCGCACACGCCCCGCCGCACACCACCCCTCGCGCTGCCGCCGCCCCGCCCGCCCGCCCGCCCGCCCCCTCGCCCCCCGCCCCGCCCAGCGCCGCGCCGCGGGAACCGGATTGTTTGGAGCTGGACGCTAATACCCTGGATGGAAGCTTTCTAAAGAGCGGATGTGCAATAATGTAGATACTCGAGCGCGGGGAAATAGTCGTGAATCAACATGAACAAAAGGTAGCGAGCAACACGTCTGTAAAATGAATCATTTGAAGTAAATATCTTTTAATGGCTCACTGAGTTATAATAACGACAACACTGAAACTGCATCATTAATCTACATTGCAAATCTACGCCTTCCTTTTGGAATAAACAAGTTGCAGGTGAACTCGCCCATACCTGAACAGAATGTCTTCTGGCAGATTAGAAGTATCGATAACGACATACTACGTGGGACGGTAAATTAACCTGAGAATATATTACTGAGAATGTCAGAACAACAGGTACATTTATCTAAACTCGCCTTTGGTGATCTGACACTTCTAAACTGCCGTGAGTAGTAAATCTGTGTGTTTGGGAAAGGCATTTAGTCTCTTTATCGCAATGATTCTCTTCAGAATACATTGGAAATGAGCAAAACACGAAGAACCATATACGATGAGCCATGTAGAATTGTCTTTTTTAGGGATTCCTTGATCGGATGCCATCAGTACACCAACATTTTACAGTACGGTGGCTTAGAAAAAATTAAAAAAATGACGCTGACGCAATGCACTCCCGTCCCACACAAGCAAACCAAAGAATACGATAGTTGTTCGCTTGTAGCAAGCAGTGTACGTGCGGCCAGCGAGCGACAAGCGGCCGTAGGCGTCGCACGGCTCCAGTGGGCAGCGTATAAAATAATGCGGCGCGTGTCCTTCAGGGCGTTGTCGTCGGAGGAGGGCCCGGCCCAGCAGGTGCACGCCTCGCCCAGGCAGCGCGGGTAATCGCCGGAAGCAAAGAAAACCTAACCTCAAGGTCCCACAGGTGGCAACGCGCCTCGATTGGGGCTCCTTCTCTCAAACACAGCGCCCGCAGCGGTTTCTCGCACGACCAGCGCCCACACATGCACGCCTCGGAGCGCGCCACACGTACATTTCCAGTCGTTTTCAGTGCTCATCTTAGTACAGTCAAGATGTCAAAGGCCAGTGCCTCTCATAATGTTTCATACTGGCATTTTTAAGCACTGTAAGGTGTCTCGCTCTGCTATCGAGACGGCAAAGATATCTACGCGCAGATAGAGGAGAAGAGTGGTCGGCGCAAATGATGGTTCCTCGCATGCGCATGGGAGCTCGACTTCCCTCGATGGAGTTATTTATGATTTTAATCAAATCGCGTTTCAAGGCAAACTGGTTCGACGGCTGCAGCGTGCAGCCGGCCGGGCCGCCGCCGCCGCCGCCGCCGCCGCGCCGCGCCGCGCCGAGCCGCCTCCGCCGTGCCGCGCGGCGCGGTGCGGGCGGGTGGCGGCGCGGCGGGAGGCGAGCGGCGGGTGGCGGGCGGCAGGCAGCGGGCGGCGGGCGAGCGGGCGAGCGAGCGGGTAAACGGGCGAGCGGGCGGGTGGCGGGCGAGCGGGCGGGTGGCGGGCGAGCGGACGGGCGGGCGGGCGTCGGGCAGGCGGGCGACGGCACGGCGCTGGCCAACCGCTGGCGTGCTTGCCCGCCGCCAGGCCCTCCCACGGAAACACAGGAATTTAAAACGACGCTTCGAACCACGTGGCCAAATATTGACGCCGTTTCTCCTCGTGTGAGATGCGGCCAACACTTGACAGAGCAGCGTAGCCGTTCGGAAAATTGATTTTCAGCCACGCTGTCACAGCATTGTGAAGGAAAATGAATGTCAGACAAGAAAATATTTCCGTGTGCTACCTCAAAGGACATAACATGCATACATGATTCAGGAAACTCGGTCGATTCCGTAATAATGCAGACCTCTGTTCCTTTCTAAAGCGACCGCAAACCGTTTCAAAGAAACAACATATTGTCGCGGAAAGTTCGTCTGCTTCGATTTTTGCCTTCGCGCATATACGTAAGCGTTTCGTGAGCGCCGGCTGTGCGTTTTAGTTCTTCGTTAATACACACGCGAGACGTGCATCGACAAGACTGGTCGACAAGGCAAAAATAAAACAGCGCGTTTTTCAAACACGAGGAACACACGCGTCCAGCAGCGGGGCGCCGCACGTCGCCGCGTTTCCGCCGTTCCCAGCGCATGCAGAGTGGCAAGCCTTGTACGGCAGGCACAGGAAGCGCGCGGGCACTCCGACTTACATCCAGTTGGCAGCGACGCTGTGCAGATGCGTGAGCGCCAGGACCCAGCAGGTTGCAGTGGCTGCCAGCAGCACGCGGTTGGAGTTGGAAGGACGTCGGCGCTGTCTGTGCCGGCCCCGCATCACGCCCTCCGGTTCCAGCGAGCCCGCGCCGCCGCGCCGCCGCCTCCTCCGCCTCCGCCGCCGCCGCCTTCGACGCCGCCCACCGCACCGGACAAAAACTTCACAGAGCTCCCTTCGTTCTTCCAGACAGGTCACACAAACCTGATATCCCAGTTCTCGCTCCGGCCTTCACGTAGGCACCCTTCTGACGCGCACCGCGGCGGCCGACATCGCCTTCGTGCTGTTCACGGTGAAAGCCGTCAGGTGACAAGTGTTGCGGCGCGCGCTGCGTGGCCTGGCCGGCGAGCGTGGGGCGGACGCGTCGGAGCGCTCCAAGAGTCCCAAATGTGCACACGGCTCGGGGCACTGGCTCAAACTCCAGGAGCCTGCTCTGGCAGCCTTTCTCAACGATGACCCCGCGGCTGCTGCCCGCCGCGCCATTGTCGCCCGCGCCCCCTCCCCGGCGCCGCGCGCGCCACCTCGCGGCGATTGGCCGCGCCCGCCGCCCGCCGGGAAAGAAGAGAGGGTAAGGTTGATGGAGTGAATCGTGAACAATAGTTCCTATTCCCGAGGCCGAGCCGCCGCGGGAGGTTGATATGCTTCATTAGTGGCGGAGCTGTCAGTCACGCGGGGTGGCGGGACCCACTGGCACAGCCGTTGCCGCCGCGGTCGCCGCCGTCCCCCCGGCCACGGGCCCCTCGCCCAGGGCCCCACCGGGCCCCCGCGGCGGCCCCCGCGGCGGCCCCTGCGGCCGCGCCACTCGCCCGCTCCGCTCCGCGCCACGCCGCGCCGCGCCACGCCGCTCCGCGCCGCCCGCCGCTCGCCCGCGCCGCACCGTCCCTCGCCGCTCCCTCCGACTTCGCCGGGCGGGCAACAATGAAAACAACGCCGCCCCCCTCACCTTGCTTGGGTCGCGCGAGGGACCAAATATCGCTAATTGCTGCGGGCGGTCCTCACCCGCCCCGCCGCACCCCGCCCGACGCCCCCGCCGCGCCCCGCCGCGCCCCGCCCCGCAGCGCCCCCTCGCGCCCTCCGCGGGGAGAAAAGGAGCCCAAAACAACCGGAAGAGCTGCCGAGGCGCACTTTTCGGAGCGGCCGCGGCCACCGCACAATGCCTGCCGCCGCCCGAGGACGCGAGCGAGCGCCAGGATTACGGAATAACGTGTACATATTTGCGAAGACGAGAGAGGGAACAAGTGTAAATGCACGGTGGGGTGAACAAAAGCGAGCGCCTTTCCACAGAGAATTGGCCGTTTCAATGTGCGCGGGCGGGCACTGGCAGTCGCGCGGGGGCGGTCGGTGGGGGCGCGTGCTGCCCCTGCCGCCGCCACTCACCCGCACCACTGCGTCGCCAATTCCTGTTCATTAAAATGCTGGGATGCCAGTGGGTAGAGTAGAATCGTACTGGGTGCGTGATTATCCCAAAATTATAAGGTCGTGGTTTCGAGTACTGATGTCATTTAATTTAAAGGCCATTTTCGGGCATATTTGAAATATTTCAAGGAAGCTTTTTCAAAATAAGCAATAAATGCGTAAAAAGGATGTGACAAATATTAGAATGCGATTTTCAGAAATTGCAGACTCTCAGTTTCTCTTCATATTAATTTTGATATGAATTATTGTCTCGATTTCGTAGAGATTTTATAGTCTTCTATAAGCACAATAACGTAATGAGGATCCTAATCTGTGAAGAGATCTATTGAAAAAGAGGGGTAATTAATTTATTTTCTAAAGAAATACAGTGGAAGTGAGGTGACGAGGAAAATATTTATCTTTCAAAACAAAATATATATTTAGCGAACATTCTTTATATGAAAACAAAGTTGGAAAGATAAAGCTATGGAAATAATTATTCTCCTATCATTTCACCAAAAACACGAACAATTTCTGAGAATTCTCCGAACCTTGGAAATTCGAGACATATTGAGACATATCTAAGAAATATGCCATACGTCGACGTGTTCCAGAGTTCTTGACAAAACGTAACAAGTTTTAACCTAAATTAATGAGAGACAAAATCGATATAGATAAAGCATGATTTAAATAGCTTGTATTACTCGAACTCTTCTTTAGACAGCAGAAGGTCAAATGTTCCAATGGCTCTAATTCGGTATTAATGGTTCTTTCTTGTAGTGCCGCAAAATGTGGCAACCAATAAATCAGGATCTGGTACTGGCTTTTCTGGTCAGTTAGAATTAACTTATGGTCTATGTGATATTTAGTCAGTTTATGTAATATGTGAAAACACTATAATTTGCCTTTGGCGTCAATGCTACAATCACTAGAAAAAAACACTTCTGCCTCACGTGCAATTCGTAACCACCACATTTAATTCCACACTTTTCGAAAACCACAGCAGGCGCCCGCACCACCTGTGCTAGAGGGATTTCTCACGCACCACAGGAAATTATCCAATGCAGCACACAAGTTGGCGCGATGATCCATATATTAACAAAATTAATGAAAATAAAAGTGTTTCAAACAATATGGGCTGAGAAAATGCAGTAGAAAGTTTAGCATTCGTATACCAACAAAACAGCAAGGGCTTTGAATTCCGGCTCGTGTAATTTCCTTTCTGCTTGCCCCGACAAACTGGTTTTGGTTTTGGATGAGTTTTCCCTAACTCATTCTCTGTTCTTTTCATCTCTACGACGACTTCCTCACTACCGTTGGATTTCCTTCCACAGCTCATTCATTAGTTCGTGGCCTTTCGTTTGTGATGGACAGAGCTTCTGTGTGATAAGCGATAGACATCTTTCTCCCCCACGTTTTCATTTCGGAATAAAGTATTATGTATTTTTACAAGCTTGTATTTATCACCTTAGAAAGATTTAATGATGAACGATAAATAAAGATTCGAATGAAATATTGAACTTATATGCATAAGTTTCTTGTGCAAACGAAAATCCTACTGGCCTAGGCTAGTGCATTAATAATTCAATTTAACTTCATATTATATTCCGCTAATTACTGATATCGGAAATGTAAACATGATCGAAGCAATACTACACGCAAAAAGCCACAAGTAACGCAACAGCAATTTTACAGCAATAGTTACAATTTCAATTGCAACACCAACAACTTCAAAATTCGGGCCGAGTAATGTAGGACAAGCGTGGTTCGAGCGGGTAGGGTGGAGAGGACGCGACGGGGCGGATCGAGCGGGGCGGATCGGGCGGAGCGGATCGGGCGGGGCATATCGGGCGGGCCAGATCGGGCGGGGGCGGATCGGGCGGGGTGGATCGGGCGGGGCAGATCGGGCAGGGTGCATCGGGCGGGGCGGATCTGGCGGAGCGGATCGGGCGGGGCAGATCGGGCGGGGCAGATCGGGCGGGCCAGATCGGGCGGGGTGGATCGGGCGGGGCGGATCGGGCGGGGCGGATCGGGCGGGGTGGATCGGGCGGGGTGGATCGGGCGGGGCGGATCGGGCGGGCGGATCGGGCGGGGCGGATCGGGCGGGGCGGAGTGAGTGGTGAGGAGTAGGCGGAGCAGGCCGTTGTGGGTCAAAGTGGGGGGAAGTGAATGGCGGCTTGGCGGGGATGTAAAGAAAAGTGCTTCTACTTTACAGATAGAAATCGTTCCTTTTCTCCGGGTGAGTTTTATCTCAGAACCAACATTGTTACTGATTCTGATCCGGGAGGTCTTAGGTTTCGAGTCCCGACATTAACTATATAATTAGGGCGAATTCAGCCTCTGTCTGGAGGAAAATTCTAGCGACCGGCTGCTCTGATAGGTAATTTTCCGTGCTTTTTCCAAACAACACCTGACGAATATTGTAGTACTTCCGCAGACAAATGTAAACTGGCCACGGTCCGCGCGAGATATTTCCTTCCTCTTCGTTGCCCTATCCTCTTCCCAAACACACACACACACACACTTACATGCACTACATATGTTGAGAGACCACTTGGGAGGGGTCCTGTTGTCCAGGCTGGGGCGGTACCCGCAGGGGAGATATCTGGAGAGAAATCCCCCAAAAGTCAACGCGTAGGTGGGCCAGGATCTCACAATCCAGCGGGAAAGGAATCACCGCTAGCTAGGAGAAAACAATTTCTACACTAACGGGAGCAATGTCCCGTCAGTGTGATTGATGTGCCCGGAAACAACAATGGTTCGTCCCTAATAGATGATTGTAATAAATACTAGGGCAACTCAGGGGTTACTTCAAATTGAATCAAACAAAAATGCGCATTCGAATCCCCCACTCAACGGACCGTGAAATAACTGCAATAAATTCCAAAATATGTGATAAAGTACTCTCAATAAGCGAGTACAATCACACAAACCCGCCGTTTGCACTTCCCTCTCACTAGAAAAGATTCAACACCAACAATACTATCAATAAGAAAATTGTTTGTACTAAGTGGTATATATTATTAATTGAATATGGCAGCAGATTTTTCATCCTTTACTTTACTATTTCTAACCTGAAGATGGGGAAAAATATACCCCGAAACGTCGCTATGTAAACTGTAATGTATGTAATCTTTTTATTATCTGAAGATCTGAATAAAAACATTTTTGTCTGTCGATGAAAAATCTGTGTCCATATTCAACCAACAATAATAATTTAGTAGTATTAATATAATATTTAAACAGTAAGAAACCAGTGAAAGAATGAAATCCATTCCCTCCACAAGGTAACAATTTCCTGTTCAAGCCAATGATCGCTAAACAATGCCCCATTGGCGCCGCCCCATTACTCTTATAACAGCAACAGAGTTCTAGATATTTTAGATATAATGAAAGAAAAACCTCAATAAACCAAATAGTTGTCTGACCATGACACTACAATACCGTTGTGTCGGTGCTCGAAACAATGAATAAATATCTCTAAATTATTTATGTTTTCCCTGTGAAATCGCAAACATTTTTCAAAAATGTATATGAATATTAAATTAAATAGAAAACGAAAAAAATGTAAGGAAAAATGTAGAGCAATTTTTGAGAAAACGTTTAAAATCACCGAGGAGTTTCATGTAAAATACTCCTAAAAATTAAAAGGTTCGTTGAAATTCTCCGGGCTATGACATCAGCAAAATCGTTTGGAGAATTTTCTTTTTTGTGAAAATCCTATGTACGGGTAAGACGCAAGTGTTTTTTGCACAAGGGTAGACGTTTTGAAGAAATCTCCTTTTCGGTCCCAGTGACTCCAAAACGTATGTACTATCTTTGAAATATTTAACTTTTTTTCTTTATTGCGTGTATGAGAAAATTAAAAGGGCGGTCCACTAAGAATATTGAATTTAATTAAAGGAAATCAAATCTTAGTGCTATTAGGCAAACAACGATATTTAAACTAAACAAAATTTGAAAAGGAATCAAACTTAAATTAGAGGTCTATAAAAGCAACGACTGTGAATAGGTAATCAAGTAAACCCAGAATACATTAGTCCATTGCAGATTACAAATAATACAACTGTGCAATGGGAGATGGTTGTACCAAATGTAAAATACAATTGTTCAAATCAAGTCACTGATTCAGGAAAAGCAGAAGAAATTGCCGATTATAAAAAATACGGATAATCCTATCTGAAACATGGAATTTATTAACCAAATAATTAACAATACTCACCAAACATTACAAACTGAGGCAACTACAAATAAATGTATTTCCCCATCTGAATCTACTAAGAAAATAATACACAACGAAAGAAATCAGCCAGATATGACTGTATTATTAGGAACGTCGCAAGAAAATGAAATAAATAATCTTTAGTCGCACTCTCTGAGCTTTTTAATGCAGTCTCAAGATAATAACGTGCGCTGCAAAAGATAGAAAAGCTATAATTCTATCCTTTTGTAAACTACTCGTAGTAAAAGATGCACGTAATCCATAAAATACAGACCAATTAGTATTTTTCAGACATTGCAAATTTTTTCGAAAAACTCTTACTAAGGATATCATTAAACACAGCCACTAAGGATATCAATAAACAGCTAAACAATACCAATTTTCGTCTTTAGATACAAATATTCAAAACATCACCATCTACTTTGTTTAACTGAATCTGAAGCATTTAAAGTACAAAATAATTATTTTATCGAACATAAAAAAGGCTTTCAACATAGCTTGGCATATTGGGCTTCATTACAAATTACAACTAGGATCACCACCATTGAACATCATACTGATTTTTACCAGCAGAAACTTTACACCGCGATAAAGTAAACTAACACTTTCAAACAATACTCAATAGACGCACGGGTTCCTAGGTGCTCTTGACTATCTCCCCTTCTTTTCATTATAAACTTATCAGATATCCCACATTCAGATACCACAGACATACCATTGTTTGCTGATAACACGGCAATATTCGTATTCCATGACGATATATTATGCGCTCACGACCAATTGCAAATGACATAATACATTTTGATAAGGGACAGAAAAATGAAAAATACAGTTTAGTGGATCAAAGTCACAAGCCAAGATTTTCATCTTCGAAACTCAAAATTGCCTTTACTCGTCCAAAATACATTCATACCATGACTACGAAAGCATATCCCACTTCTGTACCAAAGAATTACATGAAACACGATATTAACCTAGAAAGAACACTTCACTAGCACAGTAATGAAAATATTCACAAAAATTTAAACGTCCTACCTCATTCGAGTAATGAACCTTTGCTTAGCATCGAATAAGTCGAAATCATTAACAAATCATTAAGCAGACCTTTACCAACCTACGCGTGCCCCGTTTTGATTTCATTCTGTCCACATCTAAATAAATAAACAACAAATTATGCAAATAAATGCCTGTGAAAGTTTACCAAAGCACCATGGTTTAAAAGCAATCGGCAACTACTCAAAGTACTAATAATAGAACCCATTCAAGGCTACATTGCCAAAAATTTCAAAAACTTCCAGGATATAGTCTCAGAAATCCCACATACTAAAACTTAAAATCGAGGTAAAACTTTCTGACAAGCACGCACAATTTATTCACGTTAGCCCTATTACAAATGCAAGCCTCCTTGATATTTATCAGTAAAGTTTTTTTAACTTTAAAGTAAACAAATTCACTCACTCACTTACCCAAAACGCCATAGAAGTACGAAAGAATATTTTCGGTATAGCCAGCACACCTGACGTATTTGTTAGAATTAGGACCACCTTTTAGGTTTTCTTTGTACATGATTTCTTTAAAATATAATTATTTCATATGACTTTGTCGTCCCATGAATTTGTATCAGAATTAAGATTTATAGACAAACTCATGTGAACATTAAACAAATCCGATTACAACAATCGACATTATATAACAAATGTACGAGTATCATGGAGTCTCTTGAGCAGCTTGTCCATTCTATCTCCAGACTGACAATTCTACGAGAGAGTCCTCTTTTGAATGGGGAGAGGATAAAGAATGACGAAGTCTGTACAAATGCTCAAGATGTCACTGCCGGTAATTTTATAATATTGTTAAAGTTTCATCGACAAAATACTATTTAGGAAAGCACATGTGACAAGAGAAGAAATAAAGGTGAATAATGGACTTAATGTGCAGTTCCAGAAACGCGGAGAGCCTTATGATCCTTTTCAGCTTACGACAAAACCCTTATCTCGACGCTAGCCCTTAGCTTCCGACCTGGGAGTTCAGTCACATTGGTACCGACGCGACGTGGAGTTCCGTGGACTTATAACATGTTGTTTTAAATATTACAGTATTGATTTGTATTTCGAGTGAAGTACATTGAAACTTACGATAAATGATGCGTAAAGAAATTAATCAGGATATATTTGTTAATAAGTTATCTAATGAGAGAATATCATGTGATTAGAAATGGCTGAATAAAGTTATGAACACCGATAATTTAACGAATTTATCTTTGTAATTAAAATGTATATAACATTAAAAAAATGAAAACTACTATAACTTTAGAACTGAAAATCATGTACACAAATGTTACTACCGCAAACACTAAATTTCTGAGACAAGTTTCTTTAGTCATCTTTTCTGAACTCTTGCACACTTATTTGTTTTTTCCGTTATAGTATTTTGCATTCTGAGTTATTTCTTAATTCGGTTCTTTATTCTCAAGAAATTCCTATTCATAATCGTTTTCTTCCCCAGATTCTAAACAAAATTGTCCGTATGATGAGTAATGGTCATTTTCAATTGGATGATCCGAAGACACTCTCAAAACTACCAAACATTTGATCCACCCATTGCGCAATATATTCTTCCAAATCATGGTCATTAATATTTACACACTCACGTAACAGACTAGACATGTTTTTCTGTACATTGCACTTGCTTCACGGGCGCAACAGAACATATATATTAAGTGGCAAAGTGCGATGGACACTCAATGAAAGTTACACTACTACTGACGTGGAGTTCCTAGGCTCCTGTTCGCCAACAAAGGCTGATAATTTCCTTGAAAAGCATTCCACAAGAGTAAGCTCGCCAACCATTACTTAAAACTGTAGAAGAAAAAGGTACAAGAAGAATCAATGTTGTTAAAAAAACGCAAATGCACGTACTGGAAGTTTTGTAAAGTCGGAAGAGTCCCAGGGACTCCAAGTCGGTAGCAGAGGCAAATGATACTGATAGTGCAGAAACCACTAGAAGGCAAGCGTCCAAGATTTAAAGACATACTTAAGCAAAGATCTCCAATGGTAAAGTTTGCAGTAACAATTGTTTTCATTTGCTTCATTTGTGTATTATTTTATTATTAATATGAGTTCAGAATGTTCTTACTTCTATTTACCCCTTCCTCACCAAGCGTCCCTATTATGTACGAGTAACTAAGCATTCTGCTCATACTATCGTGTGGACAGATGCAGTGACCCTGCTTTTGAGCTTGGCTTCAAACAACATTACTTGCAATGGGTTTATAGTCATTGGAAAACATAGGGAAATAAAATCTGCGAAGCCTGTTATATAAAAAAAAACCGCTGAATTTTCATTTGTGTAGTATTACATCGTACAGTAAACTGATATAAATTATTTTTTATTGCTGCGATAGTAAATTAATTAATTATAAAAATACTTAGAACTTAACTAAGAATCAAAATCGCAGGACCACTCACAAAAATTTGAATATTAAAAAGTGTCCCCAGTTTCCTCTGCTAACTGACTCTACGTCTACAGAATTGTTTGTATCTGACGCCCTTACGCCTGAAATATTGACACTTAGACCTGAAGGTGATTATTTATACAATTTTATGTAGATAATGTATCATCTCCTCTGAAAGGCAGCAACGTAGACCTAGAAGAAAACAAGTGGTGCTAAAACAATACGTACTTTCTCCCCCGTATTTGCACGCAAAATCACGCGAAAAGTACTCAAATTTTCGAAATATTTTACATGACCTTATTTCAAAATCTATCTTTAAGGAACAGATTTCATTAATAGAAAAAAATCTATATCTTTAATATTTCAGTTGTAGGAAGATTCCGAAAACTTTTTGAACATTTGCAGTTTTCCAAAAATCAGACTTTTCAACATGAGACCTGCACCATCCTCTTCAACGTTCTTCGCACTATCCAACAACACAATTTAATCAGAAACCATAGAGCCATTTTTTTGAAAATTTTGAAAATGTCCCAGGGGCTTCATGTAATGTACCTTCCAAAATTAAAATATCGTTTTTAAATTCAAGGGGCCATTATATCAGCCAGATCGATTGACGAATATCAATTTTAGAGAAAATCGGTTGAACGGTTTAGCCGCTAGCGTTGTTCACAGACGGACGGACAGACGCTTTGCCCGTCATTCGATTTTTCGGCATCAAGGACCCACAAAAGATGGATTCTCGCTACACCACGTGTTAGAGGATTTTTTTCTAAATTTAGAAACAAAATTTATCCACTTTTCTGTTACCAGGGCCCTGTAATAAAAGTTTTTCTGCCGAAAATTCGACGTTTTTTCGCGCGACATTCCATAACATTCTCTCTACTCCGTATCAAGAAAGTAAAAAACAACTTTAACATTGTCTGTAATATCATGGTCGCACGTCTCAACATTTTGTATAACAAAAAAAAGTATCGATGGAACTGATATTATACATTACTTTTATATGAATATATTGTATCCTATCTCCAGGAAATGGCAACATAAAATTGCATGTTCATTGAAGTATCCCTACCCTCTCGCTCTTTCTCTCCTTTTTTCTCACACCCCATTTCTCTGTGTGCCTTTGTCTGTCGCTCTCGCGCTCTCTCTTTCGAAAGGAGATACCAACTGTGGGGTTTTGTCTTTCTTCTTGCAGTTTCGTGCGGCTTATGTTTCTTCTTTGAAAAGGGAAGAAATTGCTGACGCATTATTCTTGATGCGTCAAGATATCCCTTTTTTTTAGTAGCACAACATACTCTTGACGAAAAATTATCGTGGTAATGTATTTTCATTTTCAAGGGATTTCCTGCTTCACACCTAGAAGTTTGAATTGACACAATTATAATTATTCATTTTTAAAAAAATGTGTTAATATTATATTACTTCTGATCTATGCAATTTTTTTGCTGTGTATTAGATATTAAATGAGACGCTCGAAAACATTTTTTTTGTATTTCAAAGGACGGAATTAAATGTGAAATGTCAAGAAAAACTAAAATCATTACTATTTTTAGGAAACACTGACTTGAAAGCAAATTTATTTAAGTTAACGCATTGATTTGTATATATAAAAACTTACATGATGTTCATCTGCAGAATCAGAAGACCGCAATCACTTTAGCAAAAATCTAATTTGAAAACATTTTGACAAAAAATGTTGATGAAAATTAACTCTGATGACTTGAAATTCTTAAATACGTATTGCAGCATGCTAAGTAGTACTTGTGATCGCACCCAAATCCACCAGAAAATAACAATGGAGAATTGTGAAAGGCAAAATATTTGCAATGTTATAGGCCCCTACACAAGAGTTACCTAAAAAGAATAACTCTCATGTCTTTCGAAATTAAATTTTTATTTAGATTGAACTTCTAAATTCAAATAAAATAAATTTCTTAATTTATTGTAGGTAGAAAAATTGCTATATTACTAATTGCGTTAAATAATTGCCAAGAAATATTTTTCGACAATATAAATTATAACAATATCAACAGGCCGTTTCTAGCCTCTTTTCCAACTAGAATTGCGTGCATTAACGTGAGAATAACTAAAAAATGCTGAATGAACATTTCACTCACAACACCTATTATAAATTTTTGCGTGTTGACATGAACAATATAAGTCTTAATTGGATGCACCTGATATGCATTCGTTAAAAATATGAAATAAATGCCAATTGCTGAAGAAACGTCATTTCAATTTTGACTGTGAATGTACCAGAGTTATATTTTTGTACACTCTATGGATTTTGGGTGGCGACGTCGTCCGGTTTTTCAAGCTCTGGCGTTGATCTTTTCAAGGCAATCAAACGTCAGGGCTCATTTTCAATAATACTACTCACTTGTGTGGATTGTGCATGGCGTAGTAATTAGTTTAATATTTCGGAAGTTTCATGCTATACAAAGATACGAGTTGTGCACAAAGTCCACAGAAACTGTTTTAAATAGAGTTGAAAAGATGATCCCTGTTCTGAAGAAATCAAAATACAAAATGGTAAAAATTATATAAATAATGCAAAATATTATACTCAGATACTTGAGTCATGTAAAATACCAGTACCAATCTTGGTCCAAGTTGCATGCTGAGTAATGAATTGTGCGTGCGGCGTGAGAATCGCGCAAGAGAGCCAGCCAGGCGGAGGAGCGGGCCGGGCGCAGGCAGCGGGCCTCGTGTGCGTGTTATGACGGCTGTGTCACGGGCTTCGCCGAGCGCGTCGCTTAATCGGATTCCCACACGCTCTTGCGTCCTCCGCTTGTCTCAAGCAGCGAACGCAGCCCACATCTGTCACGTCGCATCACGCCATTGGAGCTCTTGCCGAGACCCGCTCGCGCTCGGCCACTTGCTAATGCATCACGCCTCCTCTCACGGCTACTTCTTTTCTTTTTAGTATGATTCTGTGCACTTTGGTGTCGTTCGTTCTCCGACAATGATTTGTAAGTTGTTCTGGAATAGGCTAGAACGCATCTTATCAGATGCAGGACCCTGCATCAGTGTTCTGCGTTCGTGGTAAAAAGTAATATTATAATTTGCTTCCATGAATAAAATATATTACAGAAATAATATTGATGATAACTATACTTATACGAAATGTATTTAAAACATCTTGGAAAATATACGTACCATTTGAAATACAATATACTAAATGGAAATTGCTTTCTTTGAAAGAAATACTTGTGACTTCTAAATATGAGTTGTAATTCAGACTCAATTAGTTGTACACTCAGTGTAGTACTGAAATACAAATGAAAGTCACAAAGAAAAAGCTATAATGACCAATTCCATTCTTCATGGGCTTCACTTCACGCTTCTCTAAATATTGCAATGGAGGAAGGCCTACATGTTCCAACATAGAGGCCATTCAAACCCAATCACATACAAATGCCACTATAGTGTAATTTATATATTGGTTAAGGTAAGAGAATAAAGGTGAAAATATATATAATGATGAAAGGTTAACGAATTCGCATAATTCATAAGTGAGATAACTCTCTGTAATAGTTACATTTTTTTAAAGATAGCTTTGGAAAAGGTGCCAGAAGAATGGTGTAAGAAAATTTAATTTTACTTCCTAACAATCCACTCAATATACTTAGTTTCATGACAAATGACGATGTGGCTGCTGATTGACCCAAATTAATATACAGGCGGAATGCAATTGACCATGTGGATCGCATATTGAACATTCAGCGTTTAAATGGAATAGTAATCTTATATTTTATGACGTTTCGTCAAATTAAATTTGACCTCTTCCCAGAAAACTGGTTCAAAACTTAAAATTGATTAATTTTTCTGACCAGTTAACAATAATATATTAGAATTAAATGAGTTAAATTTACCTTATATAATGAATTTAGCATAGATGCACATTTTGAATACCTTTAATATTCAGCAGAGATGAAAATGACCACGTGGATTGAGTATTGATCATTCAGAATTTACATGGAAACGTAATTTACACTTTCTAAAGTTCTGTCGAATTAAATTTGATTCTTCAGAAAAAAAATGAGCAAAAACTATTCATATTTCTGAGCGAAAATTACGAATGTTTCAAAAATTAATCACGAAAGGTAAATTAGATCATCGAACCGTGTGCTTGAAGAAAAGAGGAAACAACGTGTTCCACGTCATTATTTAACATCAATGCTAATGGTGTCTTCCCGGTCAACATGGTATTCACATGCTGGATAGTCATTTCTGTATTGGAAGTTGTTCCACACCCAAGTCGCTGTTCATATCGCGCTTTTTCGCATATCATGGAAGTGCTGACACCATCCCAAACCCCTTTTTCCGACGTCACATCCCAACGATACCCATTAATAAGCCGCGTAGGAATTTCTGTGCCATCGCGTCATGAGAAGACAAACTCTCCTAAACTCCTCTCTCTTCCTTTCTACATTTCTGTAACCCTCCTTCTCTTTCTATTTCTTTAACCCTCGCTTGTCATTGTAGCAAAATCTCTTTAGAGAGATGGGCAAATACTCCAAGGAAGTCGCTTCAACTAGCCAATGCCTAAGTGGAACGGTGTCGTGGGATCAAATCGCACGCAGACACAGACATGTAGCCAGTACTATTTTCTCCTTCCGAAGATATAAAAGGCATGTAAATAATGTAAGGAGACTCGTAGCGTGGCGTTCGATCTGGCAACACTGACAGTAAAAGGGGCAGCCCAACATACGATAGACCTTTAACACGAGATTGAACTCGATTGAGAGGTTTGGGATCCGTAACGATTATGTTTGTGTACTGTTTGCTTCTTGGTCGTTCTGGGAAAGAGTGGCAAGAATGGGAAGCAACGGTGATTAATCCAGTTTTGTGAATGGTAAACCAGAATTATTTCACCCCGAATTTCTTGAAGGTTTCGAAAAAAGGTCATTCATGGGAGACCGAACATCAAAAAATACTGAAGTACTACGTCATGATATTACGCCTTGAATGAAAGCGATTAACGAGCTTTTGGTAACTAAAGAAGCTGTCGTCTCTAATCAACACCCCTCATTTACCATACTAGAGTACTTACGAGTTGTGTCTTTTCTCAAGAAAAAAAAATTCATCTCAAAGGGGATCATTTAGGCAAGATTCATAACCTGCGAACTTACGGAGATTCCAGTATTTCAGTCGACTGAAAGGTTTCCCAAAAACAATATGTTGAAGCAGACAATGAAATGAAATCAGAATTGAATAAAAAATGCTGAAAATAAGTCCCCTTTATTTACACTCATATTTGGTTATCGTAAATTCTTTCACGTTGAAAACGCATTATTTTTTTATAAAATATATGGAAAATATGATTAACTGCATAATATTCATTTATTCATGGCATTGGCATTAAAATTCTATAAATCATGCCAATTCTAAGAAAAACAAAACAAATCTTTTGAATAATACGGTTCTCTGGCTTTCTTTATCTGTTTCATTTCTAATTTAGCACATTAAGACAATCATCACAAGCTTCTTATGGCTGCATTTCCTGAAGTAACGATCATCGGTGTAATGGTTCTGAGATGTCGTATGACGCACGACGCAATTAAAAACTAGTCCCCCACGCACAGGCGACTGAGGCGTAAAAGCACGAAGACACAAGAAAGAAAAAAAAACATTCTGGAAACAAAGAGGCGAGACGTCTTGTCGTAGGCCGTGCGATAAAAGAGAGCCGTAAACGCGGAACGGGCAAGCGCGGGGCCGTGTCCCACTGAGGAAGGTAAATCTCCAAGTTATCGCGCTATCAGGCTCGCGGGGCACTGGTGCGGCGGCGGCAGCGGCAGCGGCGGCGGTGGCGGTGGCGGTGGCGGTGGCGGTGGCGGTGGCGGTGGCGGTGGCGGTGGCGGTGGCGGTGGCGATGGCGGTGGCGATGGCGGCGGTGGATGTGGCGGTGGTGGTGGCGGCAGTGGTGGCGGCGGCGGTGGTGGCGGTAGTGGTGGCGGCAGTGGTGGCGGCGGCGGTGGTGGCGGTAGTGGTAGCGGCGGCGGTGGTGGCGGTGGTGGTGGCGGTGGCGGTGGGGAGGCGGTGGTGGCGGCGGTGGTGGCGGCGGTTGTAGTGGCGGCGGCGATGGTGGCGGCGACGGCGGTGGTGGTGGTGTTGATGGTGGTGGTGGTGGCGGCGGCGGCGACGGCGGCGGCGATGGCGGCGGCGGTGGTGGTAGTGACGGCGGTGGCGACGGTGTGGTGGTGATGGTGGTGGTGGCGGCGGTGGAGGTGGTAATGGTGGTGGTGGCGACGGCGACGGCGACGGCGGCGCCGGTGGTGGTGGTGGTGGTAGTGATGGAGGTGGTGGCGGCGGTGACGGAGGCGGCGGCGAGGCGGCCCGCGTAGCATTTAGACGCGGACGCCGCGTTCCCTGGCCGCGTCTATTCTTTCGCCGCGCGGCCCCCATACCGCGTTATTGTAGCGCCTCGCTTTGTGTCCAGAATTTACACATAACTAATTAAGAAGCAGCGGTGACGGCAGTGGCAGCGGCGGCTCTCGCGAGCGCATCTGCATTCTCCACCGCTTTCCAGATTCTGCGTTCGAAAGGGCGTCCGCCTCGGACTTTTGTAATAAGCGCCCTTTCTTCTTGGCCGCCATAAGCGCGAGCCAGCGCCCCGCGCACACGGCGACGATAATACGTCGTAACTCGAACTGCGTTCCATACATTTCGACTTAATGGAATCTTCTGAATTAAAACCCGAGCAGTGCGCGCATGTCGCATTACATCGGCAAGCGATGTGTCCCACCATCGCACAGTATCACTCGTACAATGAACGCGAAGCGACAGCAAAAAAGGGAAATGTAAATAGATGGGAGTACGCCTTTATGTGCCAACAGCGGCGGCGACGTTGCGGACTCCCGTATTGTATAAAGATAATGTGTTATGCCGTGGTATAAGCCGATTATTCGGTTCACTGGGAGGGGTCGCTGCGCAGCGGCGCAGTTCGGCGCGGCGGCGGGAAGGGCGGGCCGCGCGGACAGGGCGGGGAGCAGCGGAGGGACGCGGGGCGCGTTGCGTGGGCGGAAAAGCGACGCGGAGTGACGCCGTTTGGCGGTGAAGGGGAGGGGTGGGCCGGGTGACGCGGAGGGCTGGAGCGACGGGGGCCGCGGGGGGGGGCGTGACGGAAAAGAGCAGAGAGTGACAGGGTGCGCCGTCGGGGAATGCCGCGCTGAATCGAAGGGAAGTGACAGGGCGGGGCGCGAGGAGCAGGGTGGCGCGAGATGGAGCAGGCGGGGCGGAGAGATAGGACGGGCCGGCGGAGAATGACGGGGTGGATTTGCGCCAAAGCGACAGCGCGGACGCAGCGAGCGAGGCCAGTGTGACGCGGCGGGGAGGGTGGCGTGGAGGGCGGGCGGGCGGCGGAGCAGCCGGGAAGGCGGGGAGAGGCGGGGCGCGCCAGCTCGGGGAGACGCGGGGCGGAAACCCCAAGGCGCAACGGCGCTTTGCTCCCGCTAATACGCCGCGTAGCGCCGAGAGGGCAAGTGGAACGGCAAATGAAATAAAGAAGCGCTCATACATACGCGAAATCTGCGAATTATGGAAACGAAGGGTGGGGGAAGGGTGAGGGCTGACAGGACGCGACGGCGGAGGCGGGGGCGGGGCGGGGGCGAGGGCGGGAACGCAGACAGGAAAACGAATACTCCGGCGGGCGGTAGCGGGGAAAGCCGAGGGAGGGCCGGAGAGGCGGAGGCACATGGCGACGGGCATGGGCGTCTTCCCACGTCGCGATAAGGAAGACAAAGGGATGGTCAATGGAGGGACGAGCTGCCACAGTCTTCGTAAGGCTCAACAGTCGAGTCTCGACTTCACATTTTAACACTCTTCCAGAACTGAGAAATCTCGTACTACCGTGAGGTTTTCACCGTGGTGAATAACTTCATAATGATTTTTTTTAAAAAATAAATAAATTTGCAATTGATTCAGAGGTTTGGCATAAGAGTGGCTGAGTGAGTCGTAGCAGACTTATATTTTGAAATCATCATGAAAAAATGGAGAGTAACTATGTAAAACTCCAGGAAAATAAGTATTTTTACAAATATTTTAGTGCATAAAATATATTCAATATACATTACCATATTGTCTCACATATTCAAATAGTATTTTATATTTGCTTTTGTCCGACATTCAATTCTTAATTTGACATTTTTTATTCTTGATCTTTATGTCTTCCAAGGACAGGTTTGCGTATATTAACACATTTAAAATTTTAAATTGTAAAATATGATGTTGATTTAGTCAGAATTGTTCTGATAATTACATAACTGCAGTGAAGGTGAAATATACGTAAATTTGTCTGTGGAAAAAGTGAAGGGCCAAAAATAAATAGTGTCAAAAAAATAATCCTTAAAAAGAATAAAATATCACAATTAAAAACACTACAGCCTTTACACCGTCTAAGTTGATATTGGTAATGCAAAATGATGGCTGAGCATATGAATCTTTTTTCTTGAAAGTACAGAAAATATATAATAAAACAACCAAGAAATTTTATTAACATTTGTTGCTATTATTCACAGAAAATTAAACATAGAAAATACAATGGAATATCCATAGAAAAGAATTGAATAATAAATTAAGTTCATTTTGTTATGCATTCAGAATTCTTTCATATTCAGTCAGCCTTTATGCAACTCATTGCGTGTGTTTTGCAAATGTATGTTCCCGCCCGAGATATATCATAATATTGTGGGAAAATTCATACTATAGTACACAGACTTTTAGATTGCAGAAAAAAACTAATAATTAGCAACAATGCAATTCATATTAATCTCGCAAGCCTCTCTTCATTGACTTTGGAATCTTACCATTGCCTTGTCTACTTATTTATGAATCTGTAGTTTTTTGACAAAACTGACTTACTTGAGGGTGCGAACATATTTTCACGCAATGCAGATATTTATAATTATAACACACGTCGTAGGAATCATATTCATCAGAGATATCAACTGCTCGCTTCAAGAAATCCACAAATAAAACATGAACTACTTTACAACTCAGTTCTAGATCACATTTAACAATTAAAATTGATACACAAGTTATAGGCTAAGGGAAAATCTGTGCTGCTGCATAACTGTTTCTATTAGTGACTTTAGTGGCTACTTGTGGCTTTTTGTAGAAAAAATGCAAGTGAACAAAAGCCTAGAAAATTGTTTTTGAAAGAGTAGAACATACACTGCTTAAGAACAGCAAATACAATACACTTGTCTACCACTGCATTAAATTAAATACTTAAAAAAATGAAGTGCTACAAAAGCACATGCTTTCTCACATTATTTCTAACATTTGCAATTTTCGAAAATCAGAAAATGCAACCAAATTGAGTCCGGTGCCATTATTTCAAGCGTCCCTTGTTCCATTCGTGAGGAAAATGTAGAGGCAAAACTTTGAAGTGATTTTTGAGATAAGGTTATTTCATAAATTGCATTACTTTCAAGCAGAAATGACGAGGAAACTGTACACTTTTTTTCAAACAATGTACATGATCTTGTTTATAGATGTGATTTAAGAAGAGATTTTATTTAAGACAAACATCTGTATCTTTAATACTTACTGTTTACATGTCAATTTTTTGCAATTTTCAAAACACTAAGATCAGCCAAAATGCGACCAGTACTAAATTTTACTGCCCTTTGCTTCATAATCTAAAGAAGTAGAAAATTTAAAGAAAAAAATTACAGACGTTTCTGAGAAAATAATTGTTTTAACATTGCCTATATTGAACGCAAAATTACCGTACGCGAAAACTGCTAATATTTTCCAAAGATTTTTCACGATCGTTTTTAAAAGGTCTGTCATTGAGGAACAGATTCTCTTGGGAAAAATCCCTATTGTGAACATTATAGTTGTAGGAAGAGTCCGAAACATTTTTGAAAATTTGCAATTTCAAAAAAATTAGAGATTTCAACGAAAATGAGACATTGTTCTTGTAAGTATTTTCTACACTATTCGAGGAAACATTTAATAAAAAATTTAAAGCCATTTTTGTGAAAACTTCGAAAATGTAATTGAGCCTTCATGTAAAGTACCGCCAAAAAATAAAAATATCATTTTCATTTGGCAGGGCCCCGGGTTCCTTGAAATCGAACGAGAATTATCAGTTTTGGGGAAAATCTTCTCAACTGTTTAGGAGCTATCTCTGATTCTTCGGTACATCAATGATCGATTTTTTGGTATCGAGGAGTTGGATTCAGACAACGCAAGGTGTTAGTGGAAGTAATTCACTATATGTATGAACAAAATTTATCCACATTTTCGTTATCAGGGACTGGCACTGGTTTTTTCTCTCGAAACATCAGTTTCCAGCGCATAATAACAATACTTTCTTTTCTTACGACGTAAGGCGAGAATATAAAAATATTCTTCACGAATATTAAATAGCACAGTGCTGTTCCATAACGCAAAACATGAGTAGCAAATATTTCATTGCGGGCGGTCTCTTCCTTGGAAGCTTGTTGTATGACGTCAGCTGTGTCACGAGCAGTGAAGCACTCAGTATGAGAATGCAGTCGGTTCGCGCAGTATGAAAATAGGTGGAATAACCCAAACAAAAAATTTTGTTTTTTCAGACGAAATAGAATGTTTCATTGTTTTATGATTTTTCCGGAGTTTTTCGCATCTAACGAAGCCATATACACCCCGAAAATGACCGGAGGAAGCATAATTTTCTTTAATTTCGGTGCGCATTGAAAATTAGTAATTTACATGTAGGATTTTCTTCCATTTCCTGTGCGTGTAACGAAACCAGACCAACCTTTCAAATCGTCAGAGGATGCATATTTTTCTCTCAATTTCTGTAGGCATTGGAAATAAGTAATATAAATATTGAGCATCAAAAAGAAAATTAGATATATTTTAACAATGTTATATATGTATTAGTTAACATTCTTATTTTATAAATCTAAAATACTAAAATGCCTGTAACAACTATTGAACTTCAACTGTGTGATGCTAAGTGTGTACTTCAGCTTCTGGGTCACCCCATCTCGATCAGGTTTTTCGTCCAGTTTCCCTCGATCTATTGAGTAACTGTTTAGATGGCTTTGTTTTGCTTGTGGATATAAATGCAGATTCAGTGTGTGAACTTTTTACTTTCTCGCCCGACTTCGTACGAGAAGAAAGAATTGTAATCAGAAATCGGTGTTTCTGGGACAGAAAACCTTTTATTGCTGGGAACAGGTAACGAAAAAGTGAATAAATATTTTTCTATTTATAGTAAATTACTTACTCTAACTGAATTTGCTAATATTTTGAAGGTATAATGTAATGGGTTTTATGTCGTTTCCTTGATCTTTTAACGGGTTCATTTTATGTTTCTATTAGTAAATTGAAAAGTTTGTAATGTTCTTTCCAAAGTGTGCTAATATCTGTTGTTCTAATATCCAAATATGGAAAAGATGTTGCTTCTATTTCTGTCTTAGATTTCGAAGTTATTTGCATGTTCGGATCACATTCGAATGGCCTTTCCACCATAGCTTATTCAAGTTCAGAACGCCTTTAACAGTTTTGACATTGAGGCTATTCCAAGATGGGCTTTCGCTTCCTCCACTTCCTCATTACCATCGAGGTTTTCTTCACTGATGATTTCCCGAGACTCCTTTTCAATGAGGACATAATAATGAGAGTTGCACTGATCCTGAATGACTTTTCTGTTCATGTGTCTGAAACACGTACCTCCAATTGGACGCGGCTGCATTAAATTATTTTACAATTGTCTTATTCTACAAATGCTTATTGACATTTCAACTTCGAATTTTTTGCAGAAAGCGATACTTTGAGCTCCGACATCTGCCAAATTATTTTCCAGATGACGCTGATAAAGGAAATGAAATGTGCTGAAGATACGCTCGCGAATGTTAAAACCGGTAGCATTTCTCTAACCGTGAATGTTCGGAATTCGCGAATAGCGAATTCGCGGATGTCTAGGGATTGCTGTATGTCCCTTCAGAAAGAAGCTCGTCAATGCCGCTAAAATAACGTGACTCACCTCAAACAATTTCATTGCTGAGCGAGCTGAGTTGATAGTGAATATAAATAATTATCTTTATTATAACATTCCTTTCATCACTACTCTGTTAATTGCCCTCAGAAAGACCTAGTTTCGACCTGTAGACATTGCAATGGATCGCACAGAGCTGACCTAAGATCTATAGAATGCCCATATTATAAAAAACTAATAGACTCCCCCTCAAATAACCCAAATTCAGGCAATAATAAAAGTAAATAAAAACAATCCTCCCCCAAGGTTCACCTCACAAAACTTCCCTAATGTCCCCAATGTTAACAATATTCCAAACTTCACTTTTGCTCCAAACTCTCCCCAAAATACAAATCAAAGCTACCAACCCAACAATAACCGATCCACACAACCTCCTTTTATGAATAATTCCAATAATAACTCTTCATATTCCATTATTAACTCAATTACCTACTTCTTAGTTAATATTATTAATAATATCATCCCAACAAAAGTCAGCAATTACAGGCATCTCTCTCAGTCTATTTTAACTACAATAATGCAACATTACCATAAAGATATAAATTTACTCAACTGGAATGCCAACGGCATCAAAAATAAAAAATTAGAACTAACCTACTTTCTAAAGGATAAACAAATCAATCTATCATGCATAACTGAAACACATCTACACCCAGACAACTCATTTAATATACGAGGCTATAATGTAGCCTGACTGACAGATTAAATGCAAACGGATGTGGGGTATTAATTCTAATATAAAAATCTATACCATATATCCAAACCAATCTCCCACATACCCCAGGTTTGAAACTATAGCAATTAAATTCTCTTTAAATAATAGATTACAAACATTAATAGCTGCTTACAAACCTCCGAAAACAAAAATTCCCGATACTAATATTTCTTTGCTGTTCCAGATGAATTCCCCCACTCTGCTGATTGGAGATCTAAATGATAAAAATATCCATTGGGGATACAGAAATTCCAATACTGCATTGCAACTAACTCAGTAAAATAATTATAGACCTCAAACTTCAGTTAATTATACCAGCAGAACCCACTCACTACCCCATAGATCATAACAATCAGCCAGATATCTTAGACATTGCAATTTCCAACACCCAAATCATTTTTCACTCAGCTCCCTTTTTTGAACTAGACTCAGACCATCTGCCAACCATCATCTCAACTCAACAAATCACACCCCCTCACACACCCTCTCACTAAACACACAAAATATCCATTGGAAAGAAATTTAAAAGCATAATTCGAAAACAAACACCCCAGTTTAAAATATTAAAAACTCCCGTAGAAATAGAATAAGCTATAGCTCTCCTAAACAATATAATAATTAATACAATCAACACTCTTAACAATAATACTCATCCTCATACCATCAAGCATCTCAATAAAAAACTTCTAAAAAACATACTCACAATAATTAACATTAGAAACAAAACAAGAAGACTTTGGTGCATCACAAGAAACCCACAACTTAAGAAAGAGCTAAATTACTGACCAACATTGTAAAAAATCATTAAGGGAACATAAACAAACAGCTTAGAATGATTTAATCCAATCTCTAAGCACAAATAACAACACGCTGTGGCAATTCACGAAAAATATCTTAAAAAAAGAAAGTAATAATACCCCCACTAACAACTCCAACGGGCAAGAAATTCTCTTCTTATGAGAAGGCTAAATCATTAGCTGATCACTTCGCCAAATCATTCACTCCGAATACCACCCCACCCCACCCCTTGCATTCAAACTTTCTCGAAATAGCAGCAGCCCCCAACTATAATGGTCCACACAAGATCAACTACATTTCCCCAAATGAAGTCATCAATTTAATTAAGAATTTGCCATTAAAAAAGCCCCAGGGACACGACAAAATAAGTAACATAATTTTAAAAAACTTATCAAATTCCACAGTTGCATATATTACCAATATTTACAATTCAATAATTAGAACTGGTTATTTTCCCCTTATTTGGAAAAAATCTAATGTAATACCCATCCCCAAGCCATTTAAGAATCTCGCCAGCACTGATAATTACAGACCCATAAGCCTTCTTCCCACTATGTCAAAAATCCTAGAAAAATTAATTCTCAAAAGACTAAATTCCCATCTGAATAAAACCCAAACCATTCCAATGCACCAGTTTGGCTTCACTAATAAAGTTTCAACATCTCATCAACTATTAAGGATCAGGGAGCACATACACAGTGCATTTCAAAAAAACTTCATACAATAGTTATTTTTCAGACATTTCGAAAGCTTTTGACAAAGTGTGGCATCCCGGCTTAACAATTAAACTTAAAGAAATAGGTACTCCCAACTATTTAATCAATATCATTAATAGCTTCCTCCAAGATAGAACATTTTCATTCACAGTTGACAAACACACATCCAACCCCGCGGAATTACAGCTGGATTGCCTCAAGTTTCACCATTGTCCCCCACGCATTTCAAACATATACACGGCCGACATTCCCATAACATCACATACGCACATCGCCCAATTCGCCGACGACATCGCCATTTTCATGTCCAACCGTTCAAATGATTTAATCAGTCAAGAAATTCAAACACATCTAAATAAAACTGATGACTGTTCAGTCAAGTGGAAAACTAAACTCAATCCTGCAAAATCATCGGCCAAAATATTCTCATTAGGAATATTTTCAACACCAACACCACTCCAATAAACAATCACCCAATTCCATGGACTCCACACAATCAATCTGTCAAATACCTAGGGCTGAATCTTGACACCAAACTCAATTGGAAAAATCATATAACAGTAAAAACACAGCAAGCCAAAATTAAACTAATTCAACTGCAAAAATTGCAATAGTAAGCTATCATTAAACCACGCCATCATCCTTTATAAATCAATAATCCGACCTCTAATGCTTTATGCATGTCCCATCTGGATCAATGCCTCTAAAACCAACATCAACAAATTACAGATCATCCAAAACCACTTCCTCAGACTTGCCACTCATGCACCCTGGTTTATCTCAAACTCTCAACTGCACAAAGAAATGAATTTACCCCCTATAGTTCACCATGTTGCGCTCCTATCAAACAAAATAAACTAAAATAAACTTCGTAACCCAAGCAACCCATTACGACTTAGCCACCACCTACCAGCTCCCAATCAGAATAAAAAATAGATACCCATTAGATTCATTCCTCAGCACATTTTCAGACCTGAATTAATCCGATAGGTGCTCTGAGTTTCCTATTCATGTGTAGTTAGATATAATTTTAAGATTAGCATTTAAGTTAAATATAAGTCGGAAAAAATACATATGATGTAGTATATATAATACTGAACTATGTATATCCATTCATTAATAAATGTATATTTAAAAAACAAACAAAATCCCTTTCAAAACGGACATCCATGATTTACCGTTATCTTATTATTAAATATATAAAAATTTAAAAATCGAAGTAGCCTACTCTTTGTTTTTTTCTGAAACCAAATTGTTTTGACAATAAGAACTGTTCATCTGTATCTAGCGTAAGACAACACGTAATTCACATAAAGAAAGAAAAAGACAGGCAAAGATCCCACACGCAGTTGGTTTTTAGTGGAACAGATGAATAAATTTGGCGCTTAGTATCAGTTAGGAATTCCTTCTTGATTTTTAGGGTAAGAAGATAGCCAGGTATTATTTCTTTTGTTTAATGACATCCAATACTTTTCCGTCAGTCCTAAAGTACTATGTTCTCTCGTCAATATATGAAAGTAGATTAAATAATATTTAGTGAACTGCAGTACGTATAAAATGCTTCAAGTTTTGATTTTAAAAAAATATTTAAAGTTTTTGGATTTCTACCATTGCATGTGATTAGAACTGACTGTCTAAATGGCATTAAAAATGGACAGGAGTTTCCCGCTCTTCGACTGCAGAAGCCCAATAATTAGGAAATTATGTACTATGTGCATTTATTAACTAACTGCATGTTTTGCGCCTTGTAGATGAAGTAACATCACATTAACAGCGAGGTAGCTAATTTTGTTACGTGAGACTAAACGCTTGTTATTAATATCTGAAGTATTTTCCACTCGTCATGTAATTAAAACATTCATCTTGCATTTAAACATATATAAACTTTTGTTCATTATAAACATTTAAAATCAAAATATTCTTCCCTAAACTTTATTCTTGCCAGATGTAGAAATTCCATGTTTTACAGTTGCGCATGGTAACGTTCAAGAGATGCATGCACATAAACGTGTATTATTGTAATGGTGTGTGTTGGAAATGTTTGCTCGTTTGTGGTGCGTCGATTGCAAAACACAAACAAGTGTAATGAATAAATTCTTTTTGAAGTCGTCCGCCCAGTGTTCGCATAGCTGCCTTGCGTGAGAGGGGAGGAAGTAGGTGGCAGCGGGGCACGTCGCCCCCGGAGGACAAGAGAATGTGAATCGGACGCTCCCGCGTTGCCAGGGCGGCGGGGCGGGCGCGGGCGCGGGCGCGGGCGAGGGCGCGGGCGAGGGCGCGGGCGAGGGCGCGGGCGAGGGCGCAGGGGGCGCGAGCGGCGCGGGGGCGAAGCGGCGCGAATCGCCCGCTATTCATCAATGGGCGCCGCCCACCCGCTCCCTGGGTGGCCGCCCCGGGCGAGGGCGAGGGAGCGGGCGAGGGCGAGGGCGACATCGCAGGGCGGCCCCCTCCGCGCTCCACAGCTTCTCCGCAGCGCCGCGCGCCGCCACCGATACCCTGCTGCCTCCTGGTAGGGAGCGCAATTGGAAATCACTGTTTCCGGGTACTCCGCTACTCAATACTAGGTGTTTACAGACATCTTCCCTGTACTTACAACGCACACGTTCCCTTTTCCTGAATTTCTTTCGCACTATTATTTTGATCAAAATATATAGTTAGTTGCTCTTGTAAATAATAGTTAAGTTTCTAAGTTCGCTTGCGATCTCCTGTGTGATGGTTCGGAAGCAAGATACACAGCATTATTTTCTTTAGGCTTATTCTAGTGCCTAGATAAAGGCATAATTAGGAAAATTTTTACTTCATGAAACGGAACAGAAACAATTTCAGAACAGCGCCTTAAAGAGCAAGCAGAAATGTCAAATACTAGTCATTTTTGTCTGTCTGCATTTGTTGTATTGAGCAACAGTTTGTATTGAGCAATAGTTTAAAAATACAAATTATTAAAATTATTGATTATACCAACATTTAATAAATTGCGTTCTCTTTCGGGATATAAAATTTTCTCTATTTGTTAAAAAGTGTAAATTGAAAAAAAATCAGGTTAAAAACAAGCCAAATCATCACTTGCTCTTTTAAAGTAAAGCGGTTCGATCAGCTGTGTAGTAGTGAATGAAAAACCCTCATGTTTTAAAGAAAGTATTCGCCATTTAAAACAATGTTCGCTAAACAATACACGATAGGTACTGTTTTCATTAAAACCTGGAAATTCGAAAATGCCAAAAGTTCAAATATAATTTCGACACCCTATGTTTCGTCAACTATGTTACTAAAGTCTGCCATTTCTTTCTGTATGCAATTTTTTCCTCGATCACTCTTTAAATCATTTCAATCACACCATCAGCTTTTTCGAAATCCCTGCAATTCCTTTTCAAATTATTTCATGTTCACGACTTACGAACATTTAGTAGTTGCGGAGTAATTTCGAGTTAAATCGGAGTTTTTCGGGATAAAATGATACATATGTGATTCTGAAACGATGTTACATTTCACAATCACATATATATTATCTTTTAGGGTTAAATAAGAGGAAGATTTTATTTTTTTTTCCTAATTTTATGTAAGGATATAAAATAATACACTGAATTTAGTGGCAGAAAACTATTTAAATTTAAACTTTTGAATTACAAAAAATGTTTCTTCGAATCACTTGTGCTTCGCTCGGTTAGGAGTTTTCCGGGTGATGGCTATCGTTTTAGTACTTTAGAAGTTGCAATATTATAATATTACGTAACCGTTAAAATAATAGAGAAAGTATTTGCTGTTGTACCATAATTAGTTTTGAAGTTGTGCCAGTTCGGCAACACATGAAGCATTAGGCGATTTCGTCTTTTGTAATTTTTTATCTTCCGGGAAATATCTCTTCATATGTGCATAAGGGGGGGGGCGGAGGGGCCGTGTCCCCCTGAAAAGTTCTTAAGGAGTCTTATAACACTGCGTAATAAAATATTTTATTTCCGTAAATGTGATAAATTCTTGATTTTTCCACCCTTTAAGCATACAATTTTTGGGAATTGATACATATTAGGTGAAGAGTCTTTCCCATACTAATGGCGACCTTGTAAATGGTTCAACATAAAGTTAATTGTATTTATTAATAATTGTACCATTAATGTTTTAATTTCATTTTCCATGTAGTTTGTTTTATTTATTACCTAGTAAAGTCTACCGTATGAAAATATAAACTAATGGAAAAGGGGGGGTCCCAAGGGGTGCAGAAGTATAGTTGCCCCCGTCTGGCTTTAGGTCGCTCACGCCTATGAGATTCTTAGTTGCCGCTAGAGTTCAACCAGTCGCAAAAGTTCAGAATCAATCTTTTATATACATGTCAACATGTTTGACCATACCTTACACTGAAAATTATAGGAAGTATTGTCCAAAATGATAAATAGATTTGTTATTTATACGAAACTGCAAATGCGTGTGTATTTAGCTTTGCAGCGTTACTACTGGATTATTGCAATATTTTTATATAATTTGTTCACAACAATGTTCTAAACATTGGGTGAATGTAGATATGAAATATGGAAAGAAAATATTTATGCTACAAATATGATGCTTCCAGTACATTTGTTTACTCAGTATTTTTAACAGGAACACATACCAAGAATTCTTAATTCAATCATGAAAATGAAAAAAATAAATGAATAAATGTGTATTTAACAAGCGTAAAACGTGTCTTGCATTAACTAAATCGTGTCACATACCCTCGCTGAACAACACGCTTTGTGCCTTTGTACTTTATTCTGCCCGCTTCCTCAAAGAAATTTTACCCATCCCGTTCGATGCTTGTCGAGTGTCCGGTTGCGTGTCCGAACTCGCCGTTAAATATCCGGTATTTTTTCTCGCGACGGGAAAATTAAAATTGCCTCGTATCGTTGTTGCGTATGTAGCTACGTGGCGTTTCGCTGTGATTGTGATTTCACGCTTCAGCTCTCTTCCCGGATTGCTGCAACTGAAACAGGTTTAGGCGCCCGGGACAAGCTCCTGTCGCAGCCCCAGGAAAAGCCCCTCGTTTGAACCGTTTCGATTCGGTTCGGTTCGTGTTCGCCTCGTGGCGCTCAGCGAACCAGCGGCTCGTCACAGTTGGAATCCAGTTTTCCTCCCGCGGCCGTAATCTTCTTCATCAGCAATTTTAAACGAAATGTTCTTTGTCGTGGATGAAGTGTGTCATTGAGTAATTGTTTAAACTATTGTATCATCCTTTTCGATACTATACAATAATGTTACGAGGGAGTGGAGGAGATCTAATCATAAAGACCTTTCTTTGGTTGTGACTTAAAAGCGAGGAACGGGAGTTTCCATTTGTATGAGAGATAAAGACACATTAGAGCGATTTTCAATTTTTTTAATGTCTGTTAGGGCCAACGGTAGAATTTAGAATATTACCTACTCGTATACAGTACTGTCGTGTAGTAAATGGAATTGATGAGAGCCTGTTCTCTTAACAACGCATTCTTTTTCTTTAGGTATTAAAAAACTATTACTGGGTCAATGACCTGCATTAAATTTAAAATTTTGTCTCATATTATATTCACGCATCTTCAGTTTTCAAGAAGAATGCTGGGATGGTCTCTCGCTTGTGTTTGTAAAATCGCAGTTTCCTTCTCAGCAACTCGTAAAAGTAATTGTTTTGACACCAATAAATCTTCAATTTTCAACAAGAATGTCTAACCGCCAGGTCCCTTTCAAAAGGGTCCCGTAATTTGGGCGAAGGGAGGCCATCCTGGGTAGGTCGAACACCCTTGTCGACGCTTACCCTCTCAAAACTTCTGCCTGGCAGCCAGTTCTACTTCAGCCGAAACTTTCGTCACAACAGTGCAACATATCCTCACCTCCGAAACTAAGTCTACTGGCACGATTGGGGATCTGGCTAAATGGCCTAGGATTTAATTCATGCTTGTAATAAATACACCAGCCTTTGACACGAATTTGACTTTTGTCAAATTTAAGTCTTCTTCTGGACCCATATCCGTTGTTTGTGCACCTAGCCTGTAGGGCATTGCTTTATTGACATTTCCGCTCCCTTATCCTTGGTAAGGGAGCTAGGTCCAAGTATCCAGGCTGGGAGGTAAGGGAGAGAGGTCCAATTGTACTCCAAGGGTACAGTTATGAGAACATGTTTTCCCATTGTTACCAGAACGTTTAAAAAATTTCAGTATGCTGTTATAGATTTTTTACGGATGTGCGCAAATTATAATATAAATATTTAATTAAACAATAATATATAATATATGTTTATTCAGGGTCCTATAATGTTGATGTTTTGTTTCATGGTGCTCATTATTACTGTACAACGTTGCCGTTTCATTATTACCAGCACGAAAGAAAAGTGCTAAGATGAAAGGTAGTTGAACAACACTGTTCAAAATTTTGAACTGTTTAACCTGCGATAGAATAAATTAAATTTTATTTCATTTTTATTTATTTTTTGAATACAGTTATAGTTATAAATTAGGAGAATGCAGATTGTACCTGTAGAGGTTGCAGGATTGTAGAAAAGAAGACAAGCAGAGAGAAGAAATAATATCGAGACGTTGTTGATTCACATCTTTATCATATTAATAAACATAATTAAGCCTATTCGAGGAGCCGGGGTCCGCAAGGCGGGGCACCTAACAGCATCAAAGAGTCGTGGGATTGTGGTCCCCCTTCTTGAGGCATGGGCTATGGGCATTTGAGCTCGTTATTCACCGTTCATTGTTACATCTCCTATAAACCACCTCTGCCGCAAACGATCGTTGGTATAACCTTGACAGAGAGAAAGAAGAAAGAAAAGAGAAAGAGAGAGAGAAAAGGGAAAGGGAAAAAGAGAAAGAGAGAAAAAAAAGAGAAAGACAGAAAAAAGAGAAAGAGAGATGAAAAAAGGAAGAGAGAGAGAGAAAAAGAAAGAAAAAGAGAGAGATAAAGAAAGAGACAAAAAGAATGAGAGAGAGAGAGAAAGAAAGAGAGAAAGAAAATGAAAGAGAGAAAGAAAATGAGAGAGAAAAAAAGAGAAAAAGAAAGAAAGAGAGAGAGAAAAGAAAGAGAGAGGAAAGAAGACAGCAAGAAAGAGGAAGATAATGAAATTTCTTTGCTAGAAATTGGGTCCTTTATAGTCGTCATAGGGTCTCGAACAACCCACGTAATAGGTCCTGCTTCCACTCAAATGGAAGAAGAGTCAGAATCTCGAGCAAATCTGTCTCCCAGAAGAATCGCGTTTCCTAATATGCGGTGAAGTTTCTCATCTAGTCCTTAGTTGTTTTAAATTCTTCATAGGTAGAACCTGTCATTAAGCAGGACTAATTTCTGTCACCATAATGCACATCAACTTGGAGATATTTTAATCGATGTATCACCTTTTTTCGCGAACACTATTGCTTTTTTCAGATGGTAAGTAGCTAGCTCCTTCTGAAACGGACTCTATTCAGTCGCAGAGATATCTTGTTGCCGATTGTTCAGGAAGATCATCAGATCTACTCCCTACTCCAGCATCAAAGCGGCATGTGTTGGGAGACACTGGTCTCAACAGATTTTTGCACCGATTCCTGCTATGTTCATAATATGTACTACCCAGCCTTAAATTTACCAACACCGTTATTGATGATCATTCTTCCCGGCCTGTTGAGATTATCCTTAACTCCTTGCACTATACCTTCTAATTAGGGCATTTTCTTACCACATAGAAACGCCAATAAGCCGTGAATGCTCCATAAGGTGCACAACGATATTTTTTCGTGAATGTTCTCTCTTGATTGACATCCACATTAAAGTATTCCTAGTGCGAATGATCCACCCGTAAGCTGGAACGAATTCAGCCCCAAGCTTTGACAAAAATTAAGAGAATATTTAAAAAAATAAGTTTCGAAATGACGACTTTTCAGGTTCCTAATTCAGTATTTTAATCCAGAAAATTAAACGCGAAAGTTAGTGCGGAGATGTTGAAGAGGACTAACTACCTGGGAGTTGTATCTCGCTTTGTGGGTACAACTCCGGAGGCCGCCGATAAACCCACGAAAACCCTTCATCAGAGCAGTCGGCCCATGGATTCGGTTCATGATGGCTCGTTAATTAGAACCCGCTAATTAGTCGAGATGAAAATCCGCTCCTGACCGAGGCCGAACCCGAAGCGAAAGACGTACCAGTTGAACCGGTGCGGCCGATGCAGCAGCAGTCATAAACTAACTTGTTTTCCAGAGGAAATGAATCCGAATGAATGAAAAAAAGTCGCCATTTTACCTGGCAGCGATGGCTATAGGGCGCTCGTTCGGCAGTCGAGTGCCCTTGGGAAGGGTCGCGGGTCGCGCTGGCGGCTGCGGCCAGCGCCTCCGTGCCGCACAAACGAGACGGACGCAAGGCCGGGCGCGTGGGTGGGTGCGTGGGTGGGCGCGTGGGTGGGCGCGTGGGCGGGCGCGGGGGCTGGGGCGGGGGTGGGCGCGTGGGCGGGCGCGTGGGGCTGGGGCGTGGGTGGACGCGTGTGAGGGAGCGGGGACGGGGATAGACGCGGGGGCGGGGGTAGGCGCGGGGCGGGCTCGTGGGCGGGGCGCGTAGGCGGGCACGGGAGCGAGCGCGGGGGCGGGGCCGCCCGCGCTCTAATCGCTGCCTCCGAACTCTCGAATCGTAAAGGGCGTTTCGCTTCCGCTCGGGCGGGCCGTGAAAGAGTGCGGGAGCGGCGGGACCTCGTTGCGGGTACAGTATGCGGCGGAGTTTTGAAATATCTGGCCGGCTTTTTTTGGGGCGGCGCCCGAGGCGTGTGGCGCGGGGCCGGGGGAGGGGGAGGGGCGAGGAGGCGCGGCGGTGGGGAAGGGGCGGGCGGGGCGCGCGTCCCGGCGTCCCTTGGCCTCCGCCGCCGCCGGGCGCGCTTCAAAGGCGCCGCGAGGACGCAGCCTCTGCCGCCGCCGCTGCCGCCGCCGCCGCCGCCGACTCTGCCCTCGCGAAGGCCGCCTCCGCTGTGGCCTCTTTCTTCGCTTCCTCCTACCTCAACGCGCCCTTTCGACCGCTACCGAAATCTCATTCTTTTCCTTGGCATTATTTTATTTCTCCAGTCGTGGTTCCCTTCGTTTTCTGCTTCTAGCAAGTCAGGTCCCCAGTTTTCTGTCATTTGGCTGTTTTTATCTCTTTCCTTCCTTCTTTTGTTTTATCCTCTATTATTTCCTACTATTATACTTCTTACTGTTCCCTTTGAAGTCGATTATAGTCCACCTTTACTTTTTTCTCTTTTCTTCGCGTCTTTTGTTTTTGTTTCTGCTGGAGATACAAAACTCTTCATTCTTTCCTTCCTTACAGCCTACGTCGATACAATCTTTTGTTATCTGAAAAATCTTCCTATTCCTCTTCACCCTGAAGCTTGTTGACAAATTTATTTTCTCTCCCAACACGTTTGAGTTTTGTTAGTTATTTATACCGTCCCGTTCTTCTCTCCCTCGCACCCTTCCCTCTCCCCTTCGTCCTTCCTTCTCTTTGAGCGAGCGGTGTCTTCTGCCTTTTTGCCCTCGTCGCCCGATACCACCTGCACCGTGCGGAGGCGCGGCGCCCGCTCCCACTCGCCTCTGCCTCCGCCGCAGCCCGCTGCTGCCTCCTCCGCTAATGGGTTGCTACCGCTGGGCCGGGGGGGGGAGGGTGGCGCGTGTGGATGGAGGGCGGCGCCGCCCGCGGCCGCCCTCGCGCTTGGGCGCTCGCCTCGCCTCGCCCCTCCTCACCCCCCGCCAACAAGCCCCCCGACCCGCACGGGCCAACGGCGCCGGAGCGACTCTCGGCACGCTCATGAGGAGCCAGAGCTGCGGGCGGATTTCACGCAATTCATCACCTCATCAAAAATTCTCTCAATTGCTTCACCTCCCTCAACGATCTACTAACGAAGAGCAATAGGTGATATCAAGTGATATAATGTCAAGTGAAGTGGATGTCTAATTCTACTTTCTCTACCTTCGTCCCATTTTATAATATTGAGTTAAGTTTATGGAGAAGTATTGAATTTCAAATTATCTTAAATCGTATTAATTTGATTCTCATGGAATTTAAATTTTCGTGTCTAAAAATAATTCTTTAATATTTTGTTCAATTTTTATTTTTTCTCGTATTAAGTACTTACTAAGTAAGTAAAGAAAATGCATTGCAGTGCTACGGCAATAATCGGCGGTTTCTCGACAGAAAAAACTCGTATTATGGGGCTCTGCTAACGAAAAAGGTGGATAAGGCTTATTGCCTGTATGAAGTAAATTACTTCCTCCAACATGTTCAATAGTTAGAATCGAAGTTTTGCAAGCCATTTATACCGAACCAGTACAACTACAAGAGTACTTATTTAATTGCATTATTTCTAACTTGAGCAATTTTTGAAAATTCAGTGGTTCAAAAAAAAAAAAAAGAACATGCCCTTTTTCCTCTACCCACTGAAAAAATTGGATTCGTTTTAGAGATTTTTTAATAAATTACATAAATATCAATCAGAAATTAGGCAAAAACCATTCGTTTTTTTAAAAAAATTGTACATGATGTTTCTTAATAGTTTAATTTTTTAAACTACATTTGATTTTTAGAAAGATCTATCACCAATTTTGACTTTTGCAATGTCCAATTTTGGACAATTTTAAAAATACTGAGAATTCGCCAAAAATGTAAACTAGTACTAGTTTTTAACCTTTCATTTCTACATACATTCTCTGAATGTATGCAAGTATGTACTACCTACATTCCTCTGAATTTTCGGAAATTCCTAATATTGGAAATTATGCGAGAAATAATGTGCACCACTAACTTTAGAACAGATTTCTTAATGGGAAAAATGGTTATCGTCAATATTTTAGGGATAATTTTTTGTAATTCAAAAATTCAGTTTCTCTGAAATTGACATCTGCGTCATTGTTACGAGCGTACTTTACCCTATCCGAAAGGATATCGGGAAAAAATTAGAGAGATTTTTTAATATAAAAAAATGCAGAATTCACGCAAAATTACGCGAAAGCTGCTTAATTGTCGAGAAATTGTATAATATCTTATTTAACAATCTGTCTTTGAAAGAATCGTAGACATTCATCACCATTTTTAAGTGTATATTGATGCATTTGAGAAAAAATTACGAAGTTTTTCGGGTCATTTGCGAAAATTTTGAAAATGTTTAGGCTTCATATAACGTTCCCCCCAAAAGCAAAAAATTCGTTTTAAAATGGCAGGTTATCGAGCTTGGCCAGATCTGAGGCAAGCTCACAGGGACAGAAGTTTTGATTACACAACGTGTTAAAAGAAATCATTAGTTATGTATAGAAACAAGATTACTCTAAATTTCGATATCAGAAACCCACAATACGAGTTTTTTCCGTCAAAAAATCGCCACTTTCTGCTGTAGCATTCAATTTATTCTCTTTACTACGTATAAAAAAACAATTTTTCATTACATAAAATGCCTTAAGAAACCAAATCTGTCTACAAGACAAAGGAAGCGTATTCATGCTACCCGAATTTGCACCGCCTTTTAATTTACACTGTTTATAGCAGTGGAATCAGACAAAGAGGCTTGTTATTCAATCTATCTCCTTAACGTAAATTTTGCGTGCTATTAAAAAGCCTCTGAAACTTTGCCAAGAGTAATAGTTGAGAGGTTGGATTTTTTTCATTAACAGCGGGGAAATTCTTTTCCTGATAGGGTCTGCCATGAGTTTCCTTGCTTGGCGCCCACGGGCCCTCATTTCTCAGCTGTGCGTGTTCCGCTGCGAAGAAAGGCTGGCCAGGACCACGGGGAGCGGAGGCGACGGGATGCGCGCGCGGCAGCGGCGGCGGCGGCGGCGGCGGCGGCGGCGGCGGGACCGGTGCGGGCGGCCAGCGCGGAGGGCTGGACCGCTGGCGACGCCTCGGCCGCAACACGGCAGAGCGGGCCCGGGTGGCCGCGAAAAGGGCAGATGTTCCATGCCCAGGTGCAATTTCACGTCTTTTGTTGAAGGTTGATGATAATAACAACAACAAAATAGTCGATCCCGTGGCCGAGATCGCAAAGCCAGTAGTGCCGTTGTGATCTTGGACCGTGGTGTCGCGGGATCGAGTCCCGGCTCAGGCATGGTTGTATATGTTCGTCCTTTCACCCCCTATCATCACCATATCGTTTCATCCTCATACCATATTCTTACATCCAATAGTGGTCGCTAATGACCTAGTAGTTGATGCGACCTTAAAAAATAACAAAATAACACCAACAAAATAATATCAACACTAACAACAAAACAATTATTATAATAACATTTATTATTAATATTAAATTATTATTATTAATATTAAATTATTATTATTAATATTAAATTATTATCATTATTAAATTATTATTATTATATTACTCGAATACTTTCTTGGGCTATATTCCATCGTTTATCCAAGAGTGCGAGCCATCCTGGCCTACTAGAGCCTTTATTTCCAACCTAACCATCACACACATAGCCTTCTCTGTTTACTAGGTCGTATTTTTCCATCAGCCTTGCAGAACAGAGGTAAGTAACTCCTGTCCACTGCGGCTGAAATTGTCCACGAGGCTGCGAGTTTGGACTGATGCTTGCCCACCTTCCGCTCCACCACTCTTCGCGACACTTAGCTGAGAGTCTGCTGTTTCTTCCCGAATCACCCAAAGTATCGTCGTTATCAACTCCTGAAGTAGTAATGACAATTTGATTTCACGCTGTAAACTCGCACACATCGTATCAATACATACACTATATCTTATTTCTTTAACACTAAATATGTTTTTACTTGTTATAAATTTAGTATCCCATATGCAAAGATATACGCCCTGTCATATCAAGAAATGTGTCTCCACTTTGCGTGGCAGAAGAACTTCGCGTGACATTGCAATGAGCTGCCCAGAGAGAAACGCCTGATTTAACAAGTGTCTGACACGCATCTTCCAGTAAACGGAAGGTTACTTTGCAATGCGAAAACCTACGCCCAAAATCATGAACGTTAGTGCCCAGAGGGTCAGGCGCTAACAAGAAGAGTTTCCTCTTTAAACCATAACAATGATAGACATCTCGAATTGGATAGTGGCTCTGTAAATCAGTGAGAGCAGAATTTAATAGTTCACACAATGTAAAGGAACTGTCTATTTTTACACTATTGACTGTCTAACAGTTGTTATATTATGGGCGAATCTACAATACTGTTCATCATACTACACAATCTCAAAATTAACTGTGCAAAATTTGCAGGCCGTGAAATTGTTGGTGTGGCCATTAGTTAGTCACAGCCTCGGCGGCATCACAACAGGAATCAATC
Organism: Acheta domesticus; assembly: GCA_031308135.1. Classification (NCBI taxonomy): domain Eukaryota; kingdom Metazoa; phylum Arthropoda; class Insecta; order Orthoptera; family Gryllidae; genus Acheta; species Acheta domesticus. The sequence continues at coordinate 125,344,053 of JAHLJT010008446.1, read as the reverse complement.
AGCCAGAAAGGAGTTACTAACACCCTGTTGTGAGATATGACATTTTGATATATACAGAGGATTTGTGGAATATTGGAAACTACTTTTATGGGTCAGCGGGGGCGGGTTCTCAATACTTTTCATAGAGAGTTAAGTCTCACAATGATTCCAATATACGCTATTTTTCAATATTTTATGCCCGAACTTTTCACTTTACATTATAAACAGCTTAGGGTTGGTTACTGAATCAATTGATACAGTGATTCATTGTTCATGGAAACTGTGACGTTGTGGCGCTTGCATAACACCTGAGATGTGATCCACAGAGCATCAAAGATGACTTTGTATGAACTACGGCAATTTTGTAAGGCCATATGAATTACAAAACTTAAAAGAAACCTAAAAATTTAACAGGTACTTTTAGAAAATTAAAGATACGGACAACGAAAGAGCTTTGATAAAACGCTTCCAAGAAGTGACTAACTCAATAAAACAACGTGACCGGTGTAGTCTTAATTTCTCTCGGAAACTTTGTCAATTTTATTATCAGAGAACATGGTAAACAATGTTGAATGATCATCACCTGATCTTGAAACATACGTGAACCAACAATATTTTGTTTTAACTCATCTAAGCTACCGACTTCGTGTTCACCCATAATGCATAACAACTAACAAAACGCTAATAAGAATTCAAAAACAATATCAATGCAAATTCAACCGGATCGCCCACAAAACTCTTTCAAGTTAGTCCTAATAGTGTTCCCAGAAGAACAGGCGAGAACTTAGCTACGAATGCAAGATCATTGGCGGAGCTTATCAACAAGCAGATGAATATGAATTAAGGAGGAAGGTTTTGTCTTTGAAAGTACTTTCAATTCGATGCTTCAATATTGGCGATTCCACTGAATTTTTTCCGTTGTTTCACTTTCAGCTCTTTCGACTGATTTGTTTAAAAATGGGTATATTTTTAACACATTATCGAATTATTCTTTAAAATTTTAAAATATGCGATATTTTTTATTATTTTTCGAGGTCACCTTCGTTGATGGAAATCTCTCTCCTATCCCAATTTCTAGCCACAATATTAAAAAATTCTTTATTCGTATTAACAAAAAGAACTTTCACCAACTCCAGGTTTTGATTGTAACAATCTTACTTTCCATTCTAAGAAAATATCTTTTTATTTTATTTTCAACTTGTCGGTTTTACTGATCAATAGGGAAATTAATTCACAAATTTCGAAGCATTTGTGGGGAGAAATCATTCTCCTTGACTAGTGAAAATATTTTCAGGTCATCATCCTAAAGGCAATAACTGGACATATCAATGATGTAAACAGATTTCAGACTAACAAAATCCACGTATTTAATGTTATAAATTGTGTCTGTGGCTCAACATAAGCAAGGCCCCTCAATAATAAAACACATCCAAACCCTATAAAATAAAGCCTCCGCACTGCTTTAGATGCCCCATGGTACTACATTTCAAATGCACAAAGACCTGAAATTCTCTCCCAGCACATCGCCCGCCTCCCTGAAAGATTCTTCAACAAGCTTCATAACCTCCCTTTCCAACCATCATTCTCTCTAGGAAAAAACACTAACCCTCATTTAAACCGCATCCAGTCCAGATTCCCAAAGATAAATTCCGTCCCCATAACTCCTATTCTATCTCCACATCATAAGCCCCACTAAACTCATACATTTCACAAATCACCAGCTAAAACTCCTAAGCGTTCCATCCTGATTTCCCATTGAGGAGCCCAGCGGGGACATTCTCCCTCTTATTTTTGGTTTGTATTATTGTGTACATCTGTACCGCATATTATCCAAACAGTTCTGTAAAGTAGCTTTGTACGCAATATCAGAAAAGTATTCAATACAAAGAAAGCAAAGTTTTCATTTATATCTTCTGTAAAAATCTCATTGGGAATTGTTTCCTTGAATGCTCGGGCTGTGAATTGCCTTCATGCAATGGTGTAGGGCCGACAACTCCGGGTCTCGGGCATGCGGAGCCGGCCGCGCATTCAGTGCCCGCGGTCCACTGCCAGCGACCGGAAATAACCCCTGAGGCCGGAAGCTCAGGCTTATTAGGTCATGAAAGGAAGAGAAGGGTGAGTTATTAGGTCGCGCACTAGAGGGTAGAGAGAAGGGAGTCGGCCGGCTCAGTGAGTCACTTCCACGCAGATTACAGTATTACCTCACCTGAAATTGCCTTTTAATGTAATCTCACCTACACAACTGTCATTATTTTTACCTTTAATTTTTAATAACTTTCTTCAAAAAAGAAGAAAGGAAAGGAGATAATATCGATTGTTAAAAAAGATAATCTGTTGTGATTCATAGGAATGCTTTAGAAATCACATAGTCCTGTTCTCCGGAGGTGAAGGGAATGGTGTCAACTCTTTGCTAAAATGGGATATTTTAACACACTTGTTCCAGTTCTAGACTTACTATAAACAATGTTCAAAAGACATCAATAATTACGTTAAAAGTACGCAAAAGAAAAACATGCTCAAGTTCATTCAGAATACAAACTCATCTTTAAACTTTTCTCAGGTAAATGTGGCATAATGCCATTTGCCTCCGAGGGAGAGAATTGTTCTTGGGTATTTGGAAGATATTCGAAGCCAATATCACAAGACAAAACGACACATATTCTCCAAAACAAACGTTCTAAAGCATTTTTATTTTTTTAACAATAAATAAATTCTCCTACTTTATTACTAGTACGGAACAGTGATTATTTAGGGGCCGTCCATAAATTACGTAACGCAAATTTCGAGTATTTTCAATACCTCCTCCCCCTCTTCTAACACATCTTCAACACGCGCTTGAACACCCTCCTAATTAATTACGTAACGCATGCGACAACCTCCTCTTTAAACGCAAGCAGTGAAAACAAATTAGAGTACAGTAAAAACAATTTGTATTTATTTTACTTGTGGTGAATATTGAAATTAATGATAATTAAAATAGAAACTAGTTGGCGATGATGGCTGCACCTAATAATAAGAATGGGGAAAGTTGTGAGTGAAAGAATGTTTGGGCGAGAAATGTTTGGAAATGTTGATCAGCTATGTACACGCCGTCGTGGGTGATGTAAGAGCAAGAGTATAGCGCCAATTTAAGTGGATTCTAGGGTACTCTTCATATTTTGAATATTTTCTTCTTAATCTTACTGATTCAAAAAAAGTTTTAAAAATTTACATTTATTGCAACAATTTGCAACTAATAACTTCAATTTACGTTTTTTAAAATTAATGAATTAGTTAATATTTTAATGCTTTAGTACAGACCTCGAAAAAGGAATTATTTCAGCAACTGTCAAAAATTGTAAAAAAATAAATATCAGTGTACGTAACAAATAATACCCTCTACTCCTATGTAACGCAGCGTAACGCTGCTTCAGACCCCCTCTCGCCCCCTTTAGCGTTACGTAATTTATGGACGATTCCTTACGTAAATTATAACTTACAGAGCAATTTCAAAAAAATTGGCGATGCACATATTTATTCATAACCTGGGAAACAAAAATTGTATGTATTCATTTGTGTGAAGCAGAACTTTAATTTTTTTTATTCCAAAGAAAGCATCAACTTACTTTTTATCAGAGTTTGACAAACTTTGCTCCCACGCGGTGAGCAAGATCCGAAGGTTCCTGAAATTCTATATAGTGATATACGGTATGTCACAATTTGTAATAAAATGGAATTTAATGATTAAATCAATTGCATTTACAAAACAGAAAGCCCCTTCAAATTCTACAGCAATGAAATTTGCTTCTTACGCATTTGATGTTATAAATGAAATACAATAAAACACGTATATCACGATGACGGGGCATGATAACTAGCTTAAATAAATGGAAAATGTATAATGTAAAAGTCGCTAATGACCTAGCTGTCGATGCGACTATAAATAAATTAAAAAAAAAACTAGATTAAATAAGTTCGCCGGAACTGTGCCCAGAGCCGCTGTCGCGGAATTGAAATGTCGGTCCAAAATACTTCAGGGTGGCAGTACCGTATCTCACTAGATATCTGGCCCACGGCAGTTTTTTGGAGAAATTAGTCGACAGTTTATGTATTTAACGTGAAAAACTGCTAAAAACTGTATGACGTACTATGGGGAGAAGTGTGCTTGGTTATTGCCCCAAAACTGATATTAATTTGCCATTCGCTCAACTAAAGCAACAAAATGACTCATTAAAATAAAGTACAAGTCATATTTCAAATTGTCAATTGAGAGTAAAAATAAACATTTTATTTGCAAGGATCTTGATTTCGTTTTCACATTGATTTAAGATTGCAATAATGGCATTAAGTACCTCCGTTCGCGTTAGGAGGTTTAACAGACAAATATTTTCTGTTAAAAGAGCTGCCCGCCCGTAAGAGAGCCTTGTTAATTTATAATGCTATTAATTTATTTAACATTATTACAATCTACAAAAAGAACAGAATGATAAAAATTAAATATTATCCTTTATGAAAATAATATATACCACAAAACGAAAGCACGCAAAGAATTTCCCATTCAAATATGTTCTTGTCTCTAGGCAAAAATATTTATACAAGGCAGAATTTAAAAAAGAAAATCAAAATGACATAAAGTAATAAGTAGAGAAGTGTATAAATAGAATTAAACCTCGGTTGTTTGATAGAAAAATCAGGCAAACATGCTTTTTATAAAGCAACTGTTCTTCGTGGTATTTCGAGAGCTCTTAAATTCCTCGCAACAACTTGCGCGATTACATCCTTTTTGGATTTGGTGGGGAAATTCGAGCGGAATGACGGAAGTATATTCTTCATATAAATAAACAATAAAATCAGCTTAAAGACAATAACTGCAAAACTAACCGATTAACACAAACGTTGATAATAATGTTCTAATACCTCCAAAATTACATATGCCAGCAACATTTTCTTTGCAACGCCTTCCGCGGAGGGGAAGTAAAGCCGGCTGGCCCATGTTAGGAGATTTACTTGCATGTAAAAAATCCTCAAGCCTAAATGACGCCTCTGAGCTATATTCAAATCGCCTGTTTCGTCGCCCGAGATAATACCTTCTTTCTCCGCTAGGTGAAAGGAGCGTAGCGAAATTTGCGTGGTCAGACGGAAGAGCGGGCCTGATGGCCCGAGTCTCGCCACGTAAAAATAAGGCATTAACTTAACTTAACTAACTTAATGCTTCAACACTGATTGCTGTAATTTTGCAGCTAATTGCAGTCGGTGTTTCTTATTGTGATTTTTTTTACTGTGGGTGAAAGAGGGAGACATTTTGATTTCGTGTCTGCGTTTACGCTACTGATTTTGTAAATTCTAGTTCTGTTATTGACTGTTTTGAAGTTACAAAAGCACGTAACTGATAAATTTGTGAAATAATCATGTACGGAACTCCAAGGCCATCATCTAAGAAAGTGTGTACCTCTAGTAGTGACCTCATACACACCATGAACAGGTAAATTCTTAAATGCTCTTATATTGTATCCGAAAGAGACCCAAAACGAGAACAGATTGTTGTTTTTTAAGTTTGGCCAAAAGCCTTGTAAGGGAATAAATGGAAAAACAAATACTGAATATTTAGCTGCGACAAGAAATGAGAAAAAGGTTTTACAATATGCTAGGCGATGAAAAAATAGAATCAAATGACAGCAAGGAGGAAGAAATTTTAACATGGCGCAAATACTGTTTCAAAAACCTCTGGAAAAAACAGTCTCACGTCTCTGTTGTAAAAAAACTGTCCTAAGTGCTGTTCTCTTATTTTCATAATATTAATTATATATATATATATATATATATATATATATAGAAAAATAAAGTTTGCATTGCATTTAAGTTAGAATTTTCCGCCAGTTTTCGAATAATCACACATTTTTATAAAATTCTGTTAGCAGACATACAAATAATCGATATTACGAAATTACAAATGAAATTTCTATGAGAGGAGTCAAATTGACTGCATTCTGTTTTCGCGTTTCTAGATGTCATGTCGGTAGTAAAGGGTTAAATATACTATAGAATCATGCCAAAGTAGGTCTGTGGCAAAAATATTGTTGTGCTGGATATTTAATACACATTTTCCACATACCAAAATTCCTTCTTTAAATTAATTTGAATTTCATTGATATCACACGATTGAAACTTAACATTAAGTTAATATTCACATATATCAATCATATAATATTCACATCATCCTTTTATCACATCACATTGTTTGTGTGGTGGAATCGTGCTCGGATCGCGCTCTTCCGGTTGGCGTTGGAACTATCACATTTCGGTGAAACATAATACAATTTTCTCAGGTTTAATACCAGGTCGTTCTCCAGGAATCTCTGTCTGTTGCCAATTAAGCAACCCGCTTGATGTTTATGCGCTACAAGCGTTCGTGTTGCAGCGCTCCTTGTATTTGTCATGTCAAATTAAAATGGGCTTTGACACCGCGAAGGAGAGGGTGGAGAAAAAGAAGGAAGAGGAGAGTGAGAAAAGGAAGAATAAGGAGGAGAATAATGAGAAGAAAATGACTAAAGACCTTTTGATTTAACCGAATATCCCATGCTCGATGTTCATTTGACGAACCGTGCATATCGCAGATGCTTATTTCTCGCCTATGAAGCCCCGGTATAGTGACGAAGCGAAAGCTAATTCTTTATAAAGCCACGACAAATACATTGTGTTCTAATTTTTTATTAATCATTTAGATGCTCAGCTTTTCTGACTTCCAGGGAATTTCATAAACAACGGACCTGTAATTTAATACAAAATTTATAACTTTTAGATATATTTTTCTCTTTTTCTCTTGTCTTTGTGTTTTTATGTGGTTTTGTAAATCTATGAAAAGATGAACTATTTCAGTTGCATGAAATTTATAAATTGTTTCAGTACTCCATGGATTATTCGTTATTTTCAATTACTTTGATTTGATACATGGTTACAAGTGAAACTGAGCATTTTCTTGCAATTCTCCGTTTCTCTTTCGTATGTTGTTATATGGAAAGAAAAGGCCTTTGAAATTTCCTTTGTACGTCAATTGAATAACTTAAAATTACTATAAGGTGCTTAATATCCTTCACTTGCGAGTAGTTCATATTTTCTTGTAATTCTGATGATGCGACCGATAAGTGCTGGTCTGTAACCTGTAAGATTACTACAAAATATCAGTGTCTTGCCAACGAACAACGTCTTGCGACTCCAACAGCGTCTTATAAACACAATAATTGACGTCCGGAGGCTAGGACGAGGTTCTTATTAAAGACATTCGGAGGTCACAAAATACGCCAGAGAAATACAGAGATATTTACAAATAACCAATTCTCCGTTTCTTTCAATAAATAAAACAGCGACAACACGCAATCTCTCAATAACATATCTGGCTGTTTTAGAGATGATAAATTAGGGGGCCTATACATGTTGCACTCGACCCGGAAAGGAAATTCAGTAATTCTGTCCGCATGCAAATCTCACATAAAGAACGGATCGATACGTATGAACACTTTAATTTACGATATTTTAGGTCCTTGACCTTTGCATTTGCAAATTTTCCCTTGCACTTAATGTCAAGGCAATGTCACAGAAGCAAAGCGATAAAAAGAAGGCGGAAGAAGTGTAACTTCACATACACGCACGAATTAGGTGAACGCCGCGAACAGACTGCACATATTTATTACGTCTATAAAATTTCCGCATCTGTCCATACACGCAGCTGCATAATAGCGTTGAGGAGAGTTGGCAGTCCAGTGGGCACGGGGAGGTGGCATCGAGGAGGGGAAGCAGAAGAAAAGAGAAGAACGGTGGGGTCAGCAAGGCAAAAGAATGACAGTTGCGTCGGGGCGAGAGCGAGGAGGCGGCGGAGGCAACGGTGAAACGGTCTCTGTAACAGTGAGGCAATGGCGGAGGTGGTGTGCAGTGTTTTACTCAGCATTTTCCCTGGGGTGTGTTACCTCACTCCAATTATTTAACTACCACACCCCCAGAAAAGTTTAGACTACACATTCCATGAGATAAGGTCAACAACTCTCTTTGCTGACCGAGACATTGAATCCCAGTTATGTCAGTCATTGAGCTATGTTTATAAATCGTAGACTGAATCCGCAGTCTAAACCAAAATGTATTACGTTTGTTCGCCAGAGCCATATTTGAACTCTAGGGATCTCCAAATATTCCAAAGTATAATTATTCTTTTGTGATGGTACGATTGCAATTTTGTGTGCGTATTATTCAAATTACAATGACCCAAAGAACTTTCTCTGCCACCCGTTTATAAGCACATTATACGTCTGCCGGTGTGGATACGTCAAAATAAAATTACTTTTAATGGAATACCGATAAATGGAAGCTCAATAGCAAATAAAAGTTTGTGCTTAATAACGTAAGGAACATATTCTTCTATTGGTACAACAACACAGTGGGGCTCAGTCCACGTTGAAAAATTCAGAAATACGTAGTTATCTGGGGTGCCAAAAAGACAACCTGGGGACCAGGTTCGTTGCGTGTTCTACCTATTTTATGTGTTCTTGTTGAAGTACACGGAAACCTACAAATTATCCACACTCTTAATTTTTTGATCGCACCCCAATTGAAAGTTCCCGCGTAAGACAGTGGCGGTGAGAGCAACCAAAAGGCTTGTAGTGAAGTCACAAAAGCAGCGAGGGAGTCAAAGCTGGGGTCTCGGGCATACACATGCACACAGGGAGGGGGAAGGGAGCCTTGACTCTCTGAAAATTTTGAAAGGACCTCGCTGCCTAAAGTAACACATTTTCCCCGAAAAATGTATTCAATCCCTGATTTTGCCTTTTTTAATCTGAGAATTTGGGAACATGTTATACGTTTGTGGAAGACACTCTCCAAGTCATCTGGGAGCCTTGTAAATGATTAATCATAAAATATATTGTATTAATTATTTGTATCATTAATTCTCCTTGAATTATGTTTTATTTATTTACCAGGAAACTATGTCATATGTATATAAAAAAGTTCAATGAAAAATGGGGACCCAGATATGGAGTTGATCCTTCCCTCTCGTTTTAGGCTGCGCACCATTACCGTGGCGGGAGTGATGCATGGGCGTGAGGGGGTGTGAAGGGTGAGGGGGTGTGAGAGGGTGTGGGGGTGAGGGGGTGAAGGGGTGTGAGGGGGTGAAGGGGTGAGAGGGTGAGGGTGTGAGGGAGGAGAGAGCAGAGCCGGAGCAGCCGGTGGCCGACACCACAAGCCGCTTTCCGCCGAGTGGCCGACGCCCGCGCTCGCCTCGCGCAATCGTCGCGGACTTCACCTTTATGCGCCTGTCAATACCTGTCAACGCGGCGCCGAAGCGGCAGAAAGCCACGAGCCGCGCCCGGGGCCCCGCACCGCGCCGTGCCGCTGCGGCCCCGGCGCGGCCCGCGGCGCTGTCAACGCGGCTCCCGGCGTAAATCACACCAAAGACAGGCCGCCTCGCCCCGCCCATCCCGCCCGCCCGCCCAGCCCGCCACGCCCCTTCAGACTGCCGCGCGCCCACCGCGTCTCATCTCGGAAGCTTCCGCATCGCCTCGCTCGTGGAACGCCTCTCTCCCCGACGCCGCCGCGACGCCACGCGTGGCACTGGCGGATCCAGAAGGAGGGCCACGGGGGGGGGAGGGCCATGGGGGGAGGGCCATGGGGGGAGGGCCATGGGGGGGAGGGCCATGGGGGCGATGGTCCCCCTCAAACAGGCCTAGAGATTTCGTTTACCTGCCTTTATTTGGCAAAATGACTTAAATATTTCTTTATGTTCGAATTAAGTAATTATTTCAACAATAATATTGCATAGTATCATATCTACAGTACATAAATAATATACAATATAATAACAAATATGTTTTATTATTTAACAAATATCTACGATGCCCCCCTCCCCCAGTGAATGGCTGGATCCGCACCTGACGCGTGGACTGCTCCGGGCGCCTCAACGCCCTCCTTGCAGAATGTGACACACTTAAGGCATACATTCACACATTTATCAACACGTACGTTTCAACTATTCACTCCATGGATACATTTCTGCTGAGAAAAGTTTTTTAGTTTTGCAACATTACATTCTAGTGGCTGTAATATATTACTTCATGATCTGTAATACCTGTACAACTGAAAAGAAACTAATTTTGAGTTATGGTCGTTATTTTAAAACAATTATTATTAACAGAGCATCTCTAAAACCATTAGTAATGCTTACTCCAAAATCCCTCAATTATTATCCTGGTGACGTATGCATTTTTTACCGTTAGCGAAAGCTTTAAACAAGTTTATCCGAAAACTAATTCTTCGAGTTGTGCCAGTTTTACACCAACATGAAGTAGGTCTACATGATCAATTTTGCTGTATACCTTTTTTAAAGAAATAGTTATCTTAGAAGCAAACGCTACAATAAGTTTATCCGTTTCTACACGAACCGTTAAAACGCCAATATTCTGAACTCTCACATTAATATTCTTCAAAGCCAATTAATTCGCTTTTTATAAAATTACCTAATTATGTAAAACTCTATGGGCGTGTATGTATGCTCCATATAAAAAATTGAACCTGGAACTATTGCTCCTAAATTTTTCACTCACACTTCTGAACAGTCTAGCAAGAACATTGGTGCGTTCGCGATTCCTAAATTTTACCTCAAGTTTGGTTACACTCAAAGATTTGTTGCAGGAAAATAAGCAACCTGCGAAGCCTCTAGGCGATTTGTCAAATTCTGTTTTTTGTTATTGTCGAGAGTGTCATTATTTCTGAGTTTTATTGCATTTCATATTTCACATCATTCGCCTTTGTTGTGGTTTGATAACGAGGGTGAACGCCCCGTCACTCTAATAGGCTTGCAGCGAAGCCATTTCGGAACAAAAGGGAATAATGTGCCGGAACAGCCACTGTGGAGGGACATTTTGCACGCCTTACACAACTATAGTGTTCAATCTTACCCGCATGAAAAACCAGCTCCGTATGCACCATTTGACAAGACTAAGTATATTTTCCAGTGAGTCAGTTCACCTAAACATAGAGTGTTCCTCAAAGTTTTAGCAGTAATAATTTGTTTCCCTTCAGAAAATATTCCCCTAAAAATTGATTTTTGCTATTTAAAATTCGCCGCAGTCTGTCACGGACCTTTGTCTGCATTTTCAGGTCTCGAAGCTCTGTTGAGACTTTCGGGAGGTCATTTGCGAACATCAAGTGCACGGAAACTTTGACGGCCGAGTGGCGAGATCGCGGGCGGTACAGATATGTCGTAACATGCAGCTCAATTCCGTTCATTTACAAATTTTCGTTTTCGTTTACATAAGGAAAAAATAGTTTTTTTCTTTGGCAATAATTAGAAATATAGTATACTCAGAGCTTTGACTCATTGAGCACAATCTGCTGGGCTTTACAGAAGAGAAATTAGCAAGTAACTGAAGAGCTGAAGCCAAGTGTTTCTCACCAAATCAGGATAAAAACACTGTTCACATAGTTGAATCTGTTATTTTTAAAACCCCGCATGTCAGGAATTGCAAAGTGGTGAGAAAGCAAGAAAAACTGAATAATTAATTAGGAGATAACTTTTCTCTGCTTTTTACTTTCTCGCCTTTTGAATTTCATCGTAAGAAGAGAAAGTCATGTAATCGTGCGCTAGAAAACGGCGATTTTTTTAAATTTTTGCTGCATAAATCATGATTGGGAATGCCATGGAGACATACAATTTACTTGTATCAACAGTACAATCGTCGCTGGACTAATTTAAAAAATTTTACTTACAGGATTTTAAAAACTAATCAGGAATTTTTACCTGAACTTGTAAATAAATACACGTTGCAGGTGCAGTTTGTAATTCGACACATTTATTACAATATTATGTGAAATGAGAATGTTCATTTACATCAAACATGATTCATATCACAGAAACAGTTACTTGATATAATGGTACATAGGAATATTTCCGTATTGAACATCCCATGTAACCAATCTCTCTGTCAGTGTTATCCCGGTCATACGTACTGTATACAGACAGATATACATACATACACTGTAAAAACATATCCCGCAAGTCTATGACTTTCAAAACCAAACCAAGTTTCAAAACCAAAACTTCGATGTGTCCTCACGTCTATTCTATTCATCTGATTTACGGGATTTACACACAGAACGATGCATCTTTCCTGCAGCTTCCGTTTTCTCACAAAAAGCGAAAATGCAAACATATGGAGTTTTAAAAATAACCGATTCAATTGGGGGGAATAGTTTTTCACCTATATCTTCTGTATAACGTTTCCGCAAAGCGTAATAATAACGCAGAAAAGTTGTTTTCTTCCTTTAAATAATCCACACAATATTTACCCAGCACTGTACCGTGCTGGGGACGCAACTCAGAACAAGTGCATTCGGCGGTGTGATCCACGCTAACCGCTGCATTACTCTCATCTCTGAGGTCGCTGACAATTTGTCGCTTCAAAGTATTCAACTTTTCTCCAGTATTTAAGGAAGATTGTGGTGCATTGTTAATTTACCGAAAGTCAATGCGTATAATGAATCTGAGCACTGCAACATGTACCTCATAATTGGAGCAACGTCATTGGCCGGAGTGTCGTCATGGTTCCAGCTCCGGAAAACGCAGATATCCGGATCAGCAGTTGCATTTCTGCACCTCGACGCTCGAATGCGTACAGCGGGAAGCGTATTACTGCGCTGAAGTGTCGACGCAGATTCCGCATTATCCTGGCTGTCAAGGAACATGCGCATCCTGCGTCACTGACGGATGCTTTCGAGGTTGTCGCGCGTGTACATACGGTTGCCGCTAATTTGAACATCGTGGTACTGGGCTGCAGAGGAACATTTGCGACACGTGCTCTCGCACACATTGGAGCCATTTTGAACAATATTCCTTATATACTGTAAAACAGGCATGCCAAGCTCGCCTACTTACCTGCCTGGGAAGTTCAGTGCTCTTATAAGCACGGGCAACTTCCCCTGACTTCCGCTCTCATTTCCCTTTCCAATCCACAAAGGCGTTATACGCGCAAGCTGAATGGGCGCGAGGCTAGGAATGGCTTCATATGAAAATATTTTTGTCAAAATTGTTCTATCAAACAACACTGATTTGCATTTTGTTTATATTCTTTTTCAATTCTGACTTGTGAAAATATTTTTTGGCAAGCAGCAAGAACGTGATTGAATGACGAGTTTATTCATTGTTTTTCTTTTGTGCTATGTTTTATAAAATCATTCTATTATATGTTGTAGATAATGTGAAATAAATTAACAGGTATCTGTATCTATTCTTAAACAATTGTAATTGTTGTAATTGAAGATTTCTGTGAAAATATCTACTCACTTCGAGTAATAAGTACAACTATACAGACTGTAGACATCCGATTCTAGACAAAGCTATTGCTCTAGAAGAATTACTGATAAGCATTTGAAAACTTTTTTTATTCTAGCTTAGCCATTGGCCCTATGCAGCCGCATAAGATATATACATTAATATGAGATATATACAAGAATAATTTGATACATTATAAACAATATTCTAGTTTTAGGTATGATACAATATCGTGCTTATATGATTTATCATGAGAAAAGACTCATAAGTTCAAGTCTATGGGGGATCGAAAAATTCTCTTGGTAGCTTTCTTTTTAAGCTTGAGGATTTTGCTTACCTACATGAAAGTGAATGGCTGAAATGATCTTTAATATTTTGGAATAGAATTTTGCGGCTAAGAGGGAGAAGTGGACGGGGATGGGTGTAATCCCAAGTTCAGTATGTAACTGCGCATTTGGAATGTACCAGGGAGCTTTTGTGATGGTGCGTAGGAATCTATTTTGATAAATTTGCATTTTGTTGATGTTAGTTTTGGCTGCAGCAGCCCAGACCGGGGAAGATAGGAAAGTATAGGTCGTATCATTGCGTTATAGAGGTGAGTAGCCACATGTAATTGTAGGGGAGGTGGTTTTTTGAGAATCGAATATAATCGCGGGACTGTACTAATCGCTAGAGCTATTCGATGTTTAATATTTTGCCGCCATGTAAGTCCTTTTATCGAACAGAAAACCAAGATATTGACAGTTTTGTTGTGAGCGAGTCAGGTGATGTTTTGATTTTGGTATGCAAGATTTAAGAGGAGGTCTGGTCTACGGAGGGTGAATATTTTTGCCTGGATTTTATTTAGATTTATTTGAATGTGCCCAGCTGGAGAATAAATTGAGGTGATGTTGCAGATCTTTCACGGCAGATTCGATATTGCTATTTGAGGAATGAAGCACTGTACCACCAGCAAATAGTGCTATTGCAGTATTTTGAGTGATAGATCCGAAGTTTAAACGTTAAATGAAGTGGGGGAGAGGGTGGAGCCTTGGGGTACTCCTTCTTTGATGATGAAAAATGCGGAGAGAGCTCCAGAGGGACGAACAGAAAATGTTCGCTCTGTAAGAAAACTTTCAATGATGCGTGAGAGATATAATAGAGTACCTATACTGCGTAATTTAAAAATTAACCCTGGGTACCAAACAGTATCGAAAGCTTTTGCGACATCTAGAAAAACTGCTGCTGAAAGTTTGTGATCATGGAAACCCTCGATGATATCTTCAGTTAGGCGTAAGATTTGATGATACGTAGACAAAAGGGGTTGGAATCCAAACTGATGAGGTGGTAAGGCATTGATCTCAGGTAAGAATTTAGCCTAGAGAGTATACATTTTTCAAATAGATTTCCCATTGTTGGTAGCAAGCTAATAGGGCGATAGCTAGTTGGATAATTTTGTGATTTTCCAGGATTTATAATGAGAATAATGTGAACATGTTTCCATTTATCAGGGAAGTATGTTTGTCTCAAGGTTGCGTTAAATATTACTATAATATGTACTATTACGTTTAAAACGAAGGCGTTTTAATAAAAATGTTGATATTAGGTCATGGCCATTTGATAATTTCGGGGTTGCTAGTGAATGATATTTAATGATTTCGGCTGGTGAAATAAATTTAGGGCATTCAGGAGCTGTTATTTCTGGTCGTGCAATTACTTCTTGAATATGATGATCTTGTTGCCAATTATGAGAAGGGTAGAAGTAAAGGTTGATGCAAAGTAATTTCCCAGCATATCGCATTTATCGGAAGGAGAAGATGCTTCTCCAGTTCGAGTAACAAGAGTAGGTAGTTTATGCAGAAGACGTCCCGTAATGTCCCACAGTGTGTGATAAGATGTGTTTGCCGTTTGAGTTTGGAAATGAATCTCATGCGCGCTTTTACTAGTTCATGTATTTCTTGTTCACTATAGGATGTTGAAATATTTCGTAGCACCACAGAAATAGTAGTTTTTTGGGGTCCCTGTAGATATGAGAGTGCAACCCTTTCGTTGACAAGTGCTTACGAAGTAAAGTAAAGTCTGCGCCTCTGCTTGCTATGATTTCAGTATATGGTTCTCTGACTTTAGTAAAAAAATTTTCATGTTTCAGCAAATCCTTAACTTTTTGCAGAAGTTCCACATGTACCGGTGGATCATGAATAATGATTGGAGGTATCTTAATTGGTTGTGGGGAGGAGAATTGTTGTTTGTGGCACCTTGCTCTGGGTCAGGGTCGAGGTCAAGATCGAGGGCAAAGAATCTATTGCCAGTTGGGATGTTGTATGAAGGCACATTTGCAATATAAGGCATGCTACTGGGGCCCTGCACATATGAAGCGGTTATGCATTGCATCTTGCAATCTGGGGCGCTTAAGAGAACGAGGATGCGCTGTACTTATCTGTGGAGGCGGTTGAGAATGGGTGGTGTGGGCAGCTGCGTGGGCGGCTGGGTGTGGGCAGCTGCGTGACGGTTGAATTTGTAGGTTGGCTTGCTGCATATTGCTGATGTTGATGTTGCTGCTGTTGTAGGTGATTAATTAGATGCGGCTCCGTATAATGAACGTCGTTTAATGCATGTAGAACTGACGACACCATCTGAGAGCGGCGGAAATGATGAATGCGAGTTTTCCGCCATTGTGTATTGAACTATAAACCTTACGAAACTACATTCACTTCTGAAAACTTGCCTAAGAGAATCGCACTAGTGGCCCGATAGGGCCCGTCGTCGAGGCAACAACACCTCGTGCTGATGTGTCTACTAATAAAACACTAATTAATATGCACTTCACTGCACTGAGATATTTACACAAGTCGCATTCTGAACGGCCGTGTCACGGCCCTGCTAGCACTTTTCTTATCACTGGTCACAGTGGAGGTACTGCTGAGTGATAAGCATCATTTTTTTTCATTTATTTTCTTCCCGTTCGACTTTCGTCTTTCGGGTATTTTAATGGGTACAATGCTACATACATGAGTTTATGGGGCCATCCTAAGGCAAATGCGGGTCTCGGTGCAACCCTTCACTATTTTTAAAATTTCTTATTTGAAATACTTGACTAACGGAAGTTTTGCATTTATTGTCTGGAAGTGGAGGGAGGGTGTTTATGGGAATGGGGGCAAATGATTTTATGATTCAGGGTGGGCGAAAGAGATCTTTGGGGAATCTGGATCTAATGCGTGAAGGAGAATGTGCGTTTTGACCGAGATTGAATATTGGAGTGTTAGGACATGCGTGGAGGAGAGAATAATATTTTTGAGAGGTTTGCGAAATGAATTCCGAGAGGAGAGGTACTTGAAGCTCTCGATGGATTTGGGAATTAGAAATAAACCATGGTGCATTCAAGGTTTGTCTTAAATATTTATTCTGGATTTTCTGTAAAATGGGTAGGTTGGAAGGTGCTATGTTGCGTGATATTGGACAAGCATATGTCATTGTGGGTCTTATGATCGTTTTGTAGATGAGCAGCCCAGTTTCTATGCTAAGGGTGGAATTTTTGTTGATAAAAGGGTATAATTTAAACATTTTTGCACGTGTTTTTTGGGCGGTTGAAATAATATGCGGTTTCCAAGTTAACCGTTTGTCTAGTAAGACACCTAAGTATTTGACTGGCGAAGAATGAGAAAGCCAGGGAATATCGGTGTTGTTTATTCGTAAGGGTGCAGGGAAGGGGTGATAAGTATCCGGCGAGGTGTGCACCGTTCGGTAGCCGAGCTCGGAATGGATTCGAAAACTGAAGAACAATGAAGCTCCGGGACCCGACGGAATACTCAATTTATTCTACAAGAGACTTGCTTCAAACTAGTTGAAGCAATTTTCTAAACTACTTAACATAGTTCTTAAGACTGAAAATGTTCCGTCAAGCTGGTGTAACTCGAAAGTTGCTTTGATCCACAAGAATGGAATCGAAGCAGACCCACTCAATTGTCGTAGGCAATACCACGAGTGCTTTGGAAATTATCGATAAATCCCCGACTCGCGAAGCGAGTGGTATTTAATAGGACTATTCCACGAATGAAATTATGTACCTCAGAGTTCAAACTGCGCCAAATATTAAAAATGTGTTAAAATCAATGAGGTTATGTTTTAGTACAAAGGCGGTTTATTGGGCATCGACATAGCAATCGATATATACCGCCTCCTAAGACAGATGAGTCACAGTTTATAATTGGCCAGGAAGGAGAAGCGGTAAGAAAAATCTGATAGAAAAAGCGATAAAGTTTTTGAGATACACCGCTCTGATTAAGGCATTTTTATGTATAATTAAACGCTATTGGTTTGAATTTCGCGAGAGGAATATCCGCGAAAAAGCACTTGCAAACTCCATAACTAAAATTTTCATTTCTCTGATTGCGAATCGATTGATAATGTGGAATGCAAATTTCAAAATTTTGCCTGAATGTCAATCGGGTTTCCGAATGGATAGATCTCGTGAAAACTTGTATTACAAGGGAACATAGAACTGGAGCTAGTTAAACCTAAAACAGAACGAATTAAATTTGTTCAGAAAATACGACGCCCCGACTGGGATTCGAACACGGGCCCTTCCGGTTTATGCCCTTTCTGCTTTAACCACTAAGCTACCGAGACAACCAACATTTCAGTTTCACGAGCGTAATTATTACTCCTTGTATGTATATATAAACCAACAAAGCTTCCAACAAGATGAAGGGAAAGGTAACAATTACTAGTATATAAAGGAAAACTGTACGCAGTGATTATAGATTTCAGAAGAGCTTTCGACTCCGTGATCCACAACAACCGCAGCAAAAAATCTGGATGTTATCAGAAATTGTTTTCCCTCGATTCATGCAAGCATTGTAAGTAGTTGCTCAAATCAGGATGTTCAATGATAAAAGAATCAACATTAACTAGAAAAATGTAGTACAAAATACACTTAAATTCAAACTGCTCGCTGTGCAATACGTACACTGATGAAACCTGTTATGTGCGCCGCGACCAGGCGCGACATAACTTTGGATGTGGCGCGCTAGCGCCAAGGCAGCGCGTCCTGGCGGGAGCCGGCGGCGGCAGCAACTGGCTGCAGCCACGGTTCGGCGAACTCGAGCCGGGAAGCGAGTCTCGCCGCCGGAGACCGGCCCTTTATAAGGAGCCAGCCGACACCTGATCGGCAGTCTGCAGTTGGGAGCGAGCCCTGAGAGCACGAGTGAGTGGACGAGCCAGGTCCGGAGAGTCAGCCGCCATACGGAAGCCGTCATGGGTTAACTACAAGCAGCAGCAGCGTGGAGCGTCCAAGAGGCAGACGCAGCACCCGGAGGGCATTAGGGATTTGCCCGGGGTACGAGAGACGGCATGGGTGATTGTCAGTGAACGGCGTTAAGGCCGATTGTAATTGTACATATGTGGGAATAAACCTTTGTTAATTATGCGTGCAATGTTTAATTTATGAACATAACAAATTGGCGACGAGGAAAGTCAGAATTGCTGCTGTGCCAGTGTCGCCAGATAACAAATTGGCGACGAGGAAAAAGTGACAAAGTGCTGCTGTGGTAAGTCGTCATAACAAATTGGCGAGGAGGAAAATTCAGAGAACTGTTTCTGTGCAGTCGCCAGATAACAACGGGCGACGAGGATCAACTTAAAGAGTATTGTTGCTGCCGGCCGTCGCCAAAATTGGCGACGAGGAAAATTCAGAGAATTGCTGCTGTTCGGTCGCCAGGTAACAACAGTGGCGACGAAGATAAACTTCGAAATGGAGCAAGTGATAAAGGAGATGATAAAGCGGCAGCTAGAATTTGGGGAGCAAATGGAACGGCAGGTTCGGCAGTTTATGGAAGATTTGGAGAGGCAGCAGGAAGAACGGCAGCAGCAGATGGCAGTCTGGGAAAAAATGCAACAGGTCATGGTTGAACGGCACGCCGCAGCAGGCGTGTGCGCGGCAGTCGCACGGGGGTGCGGCGCGACAGATAGAGGACGAGACCGTTGCAGCAGGCGCTGCAGCCCCGGCGGTCGCGGGGCAGGTGACACCGGGCGGCGCTGCAGCCGCCAGGGCGACGGCACATAGCGGCGCGGCATTGGGCCGCCACAGCGGGGAGACGCCATCCAGGAGCGAGTCGGGGAAGGCCGACGTCGCGGGAGCGGCAACCTCCAGCAAGGTTGCTCGGCGGGCTGCACGGCGAGGTGCGGCTGAGGGCCGCGTAACTGATAACGCGGCGAGGGCAAGCAGGCGGCTGGGCGAGCAGAGGAGCGACCGGCCCGGGGGGCCGAGCAGGACAGCGAGCAGTGGCCACGTCACAGAAAGAAGGCGCGGTGAGCAGCATCGGAAGGGCAAAAGTGATCCGAGCTTGGCGGAAGTGAAATTAGGAAAAATGCTGTAGGAGCGGACAGTTATAATGAAATGTATAAAAGTGCTCTGCAGGGAACAGTGATAGGCCAGGGGATATTAGTTACAAAGATGCAGGCCGAGGTAAATAGAGACAGGGATAACCGACAGCAGTACGGTAGCGCTAGTGAGAAAATAGAGCGCGGTAATAAAAATACAATTGAGATTTGGCGCGATTCGATAAGTGAACTCGCGAAATTAAAAGAAAGTTTATACGAAAAGGGAACATCGGAATGCCAGGATGTAGATAGTTGTGTAGCTAGTGAGCGATCACCGGAAGGCGGTGTAAACACAGAGAAATGTGAGACTGATGTTAGTTTAATGTGCGATATTGAGAGAGTTAGCACGGACATTAGAGAGGCTGCGACAGCCAAGGAACATCCCGTAAATAATGAGCAATCGGGCAATGACGCAGATAGTGTTAGCACGGAGATTGGGGAATTAACGGCAAGCGAGGAGAATCGCGTGCATAGTGAGCAAGAAGGTGATGTTCGGGAGCACGAACTGCAGGGGAAAATGGAGCTACTCGTTCAAGAAGTTGACAGTACTTCCGCGCGGAGAAGTGTAAAACGCAGTGGTAGGAATAAAAGCAGACGGCAAGGCGGCAAGCAGAGACATAAGGCCAGAGCGGTGCGTAGTGAAAAAGTTAGATGCCAGTGGTAAGGCAAGCCAAGTCTAGTCAAGGTGTGATGAAATGTGACGTAGTGGCGACGCATCAAGATAAGTTGCAGTACCAGGTAGAACGAGGGTTTCAGAAGAGTCCAGCGCCAAACAGTTAACGGTAGAGGTACCAGACATGAGAAAGTGCGTAGTGAATTGTCAAGCTCCAATGGTAGGGTTATGCCACGGGTATGCAAAAGTACGTCAGTAGTGCGTCTAGGGCGAAAGGCAATAAAACTGAAACATGGGACCACAGTGCAGGTAGCTGGTAAAAGTGGTCAAGAACTAGTTTTCGGACGGTTTAAAGTTGTAAATGCGAAAAAGGTACACTTATTACGCTATCAGAAATGGTGGATAAAAAAGCTGATAGAGGTTTTGCAGGATGAGTGAATTATGTTTTGGTTTTTCTTTGTTTGGAGTTTACTGATTGGTTACTTCGGAGATGGCACAGGAAATTGTTTAACTGCCATTTAGTTTTGACACGGGTCGTGTTATGTAAAAATGGATAGTGAGTATTGATTATTTTGTGGAAGATGGTCGTATTTTGTTTATTCTGAATGTTTTTGGTTGGCATGGAAACATTTTGTAACAAAGAATGCTATTTTTGTAATATTGCATTAAGTATTTGTGTTTAGTTGGACTGATATAGGTGATTTAATGTATATTGTTTTGGAATTATGGCTATTTTTGGAGCTAAATGATGTAAATAGTATTAGGAGAAAGTTAACGTTGGTTCCGGAATTTTGGTAATTATGATGCATATGGAGCGAATAGAGATATGAATGTGTGAGATAGGGCTGTAACAAGTTTCTTAGGAATGGTTTAGTTCTGTTGCAGTTATCAGGCCCCCTGGAGTGACTTGCGCCGAATAGAGAGAAACACTATTCGTCGCATTTAGTGGGGGAGGGATGTTATGTGCGCCACGACCAGGCGCGACATAACTTTGGATGTGGTGCGCTAGCGCCAAGGCAGCGCATCCTGGCGGGAGCCGGCGGCGGCAGCAACTGGCTGCAGCCACGGTTCGGCGAACTCGAGCCGGGAAGCGAGTCTCGCCGCCGGAGACCGGCCCTTTATAAGGAGCCAGCCGACACCTGATCGGCAGTCTGCAGTTGGGAGCGAGCCCTGAGAGCACGAGTGAGTGGACGAGCCAGGTCCGGAGAGTCAGCCGCCATACGGAAGCCGTCATGGTTTAACTACAAGCAGCAGCAGCGTGGAGCGTCCAAGAGGCAGACGCAGCACCCGGAGGGCATTAGGGATTTGCCCGGGGTACGAGAGACGGCATGGGTGATTGTCAGTGAACGGCGTTAAGGCCGATTGTAATTGTACATATGTGGGAATAAACCTTTGTTAATTATGCGTGCAATGTTTAATTTATGAACATAACAAATTGGCGACGAGGAAAAGTCAGAATTGCTGCTGTGCCAGTGTCGCCAGATAACAAATTGGCGACGAGGAAAAAGTGACAAAGTGCTGCTGTGGTAAGTCGTCATAACAAATTGGCGAGGAGGAAAATTCAGAGAACTGTTTCTGTGCAGTCGCCAGATAACAACGGGCGACGAGGATCAACTTAAAGAGTATTGTTGCTGCCGGCCGTCGCCAAAATTGGCGACGAGGAAAATTCAGAGAATTGCTGCTGTTCGGTCGCCAGGTAACAACAGTGGCGACGAAGATAAACTTCGAAATGGAGCAAGTGATAAAGGAGATGATAAAGCGGCAGCTAGAATTTGGGGAGCAAATGGAACGGCAGGTTCGGCAGTTTATGGAAGATTGGAGAGGCAGCAGGAAGAACGGCAGCAGCAGATGGCAGTCTGGGAAAAATGCAACAGGTCATGGTTGAACGGCACGCCGCAGCAGGCGTGTGCGCGGCAGTCGCACGGGGGTGCGGCGCGACAGATAGAGGACGAGACCGTTGCAGCAGGCGCTGCAGCCCCGGCGGTCGCGGGGCAGGTGACACCGGGCGGCGCTGCAGCCGCCAGGGCGACGGCACATAGCGGCGCGGCATTGGGCCGCCACAGCGGGGAGACGCCATCCAGGAGCGAGTCGGGGAAGGCCGACGTCGCGGGAGCGGCAACCTCCAGCAAGGTTGCTCGGCGGGCTGCACGGCGAGGTGCGGCTGAGGGCCGCGTAACTGATAACGCGGCGAGGGCAAGCAGGCGGCTGGGCGAGCAGAGGAGCGACCGGCCCGGGGGGCCGAGCAGGACAGCGAGCAGTGGCCACGTCACAGAAAGAAGGCGCGGTGAGCAGCATCGGAAGGGCAAAAGTGATCCGAGCTTGGCGGAAGTGAAATTAGGAAAAATGCTGTTAGGAGCGGACAGTTATAATGAAATGTATAAAAGTGCTCTGCAGGGAACAGTGATAGGCCAGGGGATATTAGTTACAAAGATGCAGGCCGAGGTAAATAGAGACAGGGATAACCGACAGCAGTACGGTAGCGCTAGTGAGAAAATAGAGCGCGGTAATAAAAATACAATTGAGATTTGGCGCGATTCGATAAGTGAACTCGCGAAATTAAAAGAAAGTTTATACGAAAAGGGAACATCGGAATGCCAGGATGTAGATAGTTGTGTAGCTAGTGAGCGATCACCGGAAGGCGGTGTAAACACAGAGAAATGTGAGACTGATGTTAGTTTAATGTGCGATATTGAGAGAGTTAGCACGGACATTAGAGAGGCTGCGACAGCCAAGGAACATCCCGTAAATAATGAGCAATCGGGCAATGACGCAGATAGTGTTAGCACGGAGATTGGGGAATTAACGGCAAGCGAGGAGAATCGCGTGCATAGTGAGCAAGAAGGTGATGTTCGGGAGCACGAACTGCAGGGGAAAATGGAGCTACTCGTTCAAGAAGTTGACAGTACTTCCGCGCGGAGAAGTGTAAAACGCAGTGGTAGGAATAAAAGCAGACGGCAAGGCGGCAAGCAGAGACATAAGGCCAGAGCGGTGCGTAGTGAAAAAGTTAGATGCCAGTGGTAAGGCAAGCCAAGTCTAGTCAAGGTGTGATGAAATGTGACGTAGTGGCGACGCATCAAGATAAGTTGCAGTACCAGGTAGAACGAGGGTTTCAGAAGAGTCAGCGCCAAACAGTTAACGGTAGAGGTACCAGACATGAGAAAGTGCGTAGTGAATTGTCAAGCTCCAATGGTAGGGTTATGCCACGGGTATGCAAAAGTACGTCAGTAGTGCGTCTAGGGCGAAAGGCAATAAAACTGAAACATGGGACCACAGTGCAGGTAGCTGGTAAAAGTGGTCAAGAACTAGTTTTCGGACGGTTTAAAGTTGTAAATGCGAAAAAGGTACACTTATTACGCTATCAGAAATGGTGGATAAAAAAGCTGATAGAGGTTTTGCAGGATGAGTGAATTATGTTTTGGTTTTTCTTTGTTTGGAGTTTACTGATTGGTTACTTCGGAGATGGCACAGGAAATTGTTTAACTGCCATTTAGTTTTGACACGGGTCGTGTTATGTAAAAATGGATAGTGAGTATTGATTATTTTGTGGAAGATGGTCGTATTTTGTTTATTCTGAATGTTTTTGGTTGGCATGGAAACATTTTGTAACAAAGAATGCTATTTTTGTAATATTGCATTAAGTATTTGTGTTTAGTTGGACTGATATAGGTGATTTAATGTATATTGTTTTGGAATTATGGCTATTTTTGGAGCTAAATGATGTAAATAGTATTAGGAGAAAGTTAACGTTGGTTCCGGAATTTTGGTAATTATGATGCATATGGAGCGAATAGAGATATGAATGTGTGAGATAGGGCTGTAACAAGTTTCTTAGGAATGGTTTAGTTCTGTTGCAGTTATCAGGCCCCCTGGAGTGACTTGCGCCGAATAGAGAGAAACACTATTCGTCGCATTTAGTGGGGGAGGGATGTTATGTGCGCCACGACCAGGCGCGACATAACTTTGGATGTGGTGCGCTAGCGCCAAGGCAGCGCATCCTGGCGGGAGCCGGCGGCGGCAGCAACTGGCTGCAGCCACGGTTCGGCGAACTCGAGCCGGGAAGCGAGTCTCGCCGCCGGAGACCGGCCCTTTATAAGGAGCCAGCCGACACCTGATCGGCAGTCTGCAGTTGGGAGCGAGCCCTGAGAGCACGAGTGAGTGGACGAGCCAGGTCCGGAGAGTCAGCCGCCATACGGAAGCCGTCGTGGGTTAACTACAAGCAGCAGCAGCGTGGAGCGTCCAAGAGGCAGACGCAGCACCCGGAGGGCATTAGGGATTTGCCCGGGGTACGAGAGACGGCATGGGTGATTGTCAGTGAACGGCGTTAAGGCCGATTGTAATTGTACATATGTGGGAATAAACCATTGTTAATTATGCGTGCAATGTTTAATTTATGAACATAACAAAACCTTAAGCATATTTTATATGAATGTCCAAATTATAATGGGTTTAGAGGACCATACCACAGTGATGTGTTACCCTTTCCCAATTGCTTGATTGAACTAAACTCTGAAAGATCTAAAACACAGTGCTTTTGTATTCCATCAATTCTGAAATAACGGGCATTTATATTTCATTCAATTAATAGTTCAAGCTAAATTCTACGACCACTCTAATGATTGAATAATTAGTACCTTATAATACCTGTAATGCGTCAAGCCTCACTTCGTACATGTTTTGTATGTTTGTGTTTTGCTATCTTAATTATTTTGTATCTTGTGTTATTGTGTTTGTATTTGTACTATTTGTGTTTTTTCACTTTTTTAAATTTTATGTTGCTTGTCACTTTTGTTTATCTTACCTTCTCTGTAACAAATTAATCAGCAAACGTTTAAAAAAAATAAAAATATTTAGCAGTAACAGAAACCAATTGATTGCTGTACTACCTGTTCTATTAGAAGTTTTTGTAATGAAACTTGTTTATGATTCAGTTGTGAGTACACACAGCAATTTGTAATAGGAATGCAAGAAAATTATTAATAAAATTGAAATTAAATTGAATTAATATTTCTCATTTAAGGAAGGACAGCTCTTTTAAAAGACGAGAATCTTTGTCTGTTAAACGTAACCCGAATGCAGACCAGTGCTTGCCAATTCAATGCTCTGTGACTGTCATAGAAACTTGCTCTCTTGCTTTTAACCAAGCGACCGAGCAAAGATAGAGCCCGACGCAACGGCAAGCACACAGTGTTCCAATGATGGTACGGAAGTGAGGGAAAAGATCCGCTTGGAAAATCTATAATTACGTTTTTTAACTGGTAATTATTATTTAGAATGTTTATGATTTAATAACATAAGAACATATTGCAGTTCTTTCGAACACAGTAAACACTTCGCCATTGTTCCAGTATTACAAAAGGATACTTTTCTTCCCTAACAAAAAGAAAATTAACGGGTGTAGATATTTTCCCACTCATGTTGCCCGGAACACCGGCAAAGGCCCACTGCCAAGGTTTTCGGTACCGGTGACAACCGTCTGTCCCTCTTTTTCTCCCCCCTTTGTTCGCACTGCTTCTCCGAGTGCCTTATCTCGGAGGGGGAAAAAAGCTCTGACGTCATTCCTTGTCCAGTTGGCAATCGCTGATGTAGATAGTTAATTAAAGCCCTCTTAAGTAAACAGATTACGAAATCAAGATACTTTACTAGTTTTACTCTAAATTGACAATTTGCATTCTGACTAAAGTCTTATTTCTTTGTAATGGATCGTTTCTTGGCTTTAATAGAGAAAGTGGGAACTAATATAGCTACTGTCAACTAACTGCAACTGAAATTTGGGGAAATAACTGTCAACTGATTTCTCCAAATGACTGTCCTGGGCCAAGTATCTAGTAATGTACCGCCATTCCGGAGTTTTGTAAAACTCTTACTTTGAAATTCCGCGCCAGTTGCTCTGGACGCAGTGCACGCGAACTATGGCAAGCGAGCTACCTTGCCCGCGACCTTGACATACCTCCTGTGGAATGTCTATTCATGTTTGTGATATAAATTAGTGTCGCTTTCTGTGGGTATTACTCTGTTTCCTCTGATTGCTAGAGCGTGCTATTCCTATGCGCTATCCGTCGAGCATGGGTGGCCTCTCCGACCGGACTCTGTTTTTGCGATGTTGTACACAGCAGAAGCTTATCGCTAGAGCAGGCATGTCAAGGACGCGGGCAAGGTAACAAGCTTACTAGCGCTCGCGGGCACTGCGTCCAGAGAAATTGGCGTGAGATTTCAAATTAAGGGTTGTACAAATTGTCCCGAAGTGGAGGTACGTCACTGGATACATGGTCGATGACAGTCTTGGGAGAAGTTACTCGACAATTATTGTGATAAATTTAGCTATATTAATTCCCATTTTCTCTTTAAAGCAAAGAAATGATCTATTAAAATTAAATAATACATCAGTCCGATTTCAAATTTTTAAGAGTGATATAAAAGCGTGAACTTTATAATTTCAAGTTAGAAAGTTTAACAGATAAATATTCATGTCTGTTAAAAAGGCAGTCCGGCCGTAAGCGAGAGTTGTCAACTTACAGAGACTTGGCAATTTATTTCACATTATTGTTAAATATAATAAATAATTGAATGATTTAATAACTTGACACAAAGCGAAAACAAGAAAAGGATTCGCATTCCATACATATTCCCGTCACTTAGCAAAGAATGTTATATAAGGGAAAATTTAAGAAAATAACATGAAATTGTAGTAAGTAGTGAAGAATATAAACATTATACAATTCTTGGTTATAAGATAGAATAATCTGGCAAACATATTTTCGTATGAAGGCAGTAATCGCCGCCTCGCGCCAGTCATCTTGCGCATGTACACCCTATTCTGGATTTGGGGGGGAAATGAGTGCGGAGTCAGGGGAAGTTGTCCGTGCCCGTAGGAGCGCCACCACAGGCTCCCCAGGCGGGCAAGTACTCGTGCAGGCGTGGTTTGACGCGCCTGCGCTAGAGCGACAATGGCCAGGGGCCCGCGACTGGCAGTACAGACGGTTGCAAAAGAAAAACATTTCCTCGCTGCGTAACCGGTGACAAATATGCTTCTAATTTCCGAAAGCTTCGTAATTTTCAAGCGCAGCGAAGTGTCATGAACGGTGGATGCTTTTGTTAACGAAGTGTCATGAACGGCAAAAATTGTGAGATGCCAATCTAGCCAGTCGAGTTTTACAATATTTCATGACGTTGATGTTTGCAGTCACCGCGGTTTCAGTGTGGTGAAGGTAAGTTTAGTTACTTAAAAATATAAATATACAGAATGAAATTTTTCATGCGAAAAACACAGCAATGTTGCTAACAATATTACTCATAGCAATAAATAATTACTTTACCGTTTTGGTCTCATAAGCAGAGATTCACGATGATTTTTTTTTTAATTTTTCAGTTTCAACGCATTATGTATATTTCTGGATCTTTGTGCGCATTTCCAAAACTCGAAGCGCTCATGAGGTCATTTGCGAACTGCAGTTCTGATAGCCGGCTGGCAGACAGAGGTTCTGACCATGTAAGGTCGGCATTGATAGCAGGACCACGCGCGATTCAGAGCTGACGTAATTTGCATCTCAAATTTGTCAATTCACAAATGCTTATTTTTCTTCGTTTGTTTCCGGAAAAGTATATTTTTCTCTTCGGTAAGGGTTAGAAATATTTTCGGCGCAACGAATTAATGCACAACAATCTGAATATTATTGGAGGGGAGAAATAGTTATGAAACTGCTGTGCAGAAACGAAGCTTTCCTCAGCAAAATAACATTAGAAACATTTGTTTGTCTCCTTAAAGAGAAGGTGGTGGTGCGTTTTGCTCTCGAAATGACACGCCTTTACATGATATATATATATATATATATATATATATATATATATATATATATACATACACACAGTGTCCCACCAACTATGGACCACCCCCATAACTTTTAAACGGTTCAGGATATCGAAATGCAGTTTTGCTGAATAATGCAGAATCATGGGGCAAGTAACATGCCGTAGAGAAATTATCTATAATATTTTTAGTTTTCGAGAAATTTAATCATCTCTGATTTTTTAAATGGAACTATATATTTTTCTCACCAGCAATGGATAGATCATGAAAAAAGGAATAAAATGATGTATCATATGCTAGTATCTTGATAGTAATTTGCGTTTTAAAATTAGACTTTCTGATATGTGATTTTGAATGAACGGACAATATTTCATGTAGCAGCCCTTGCAATAGTCGCCTTCGGGCAAAATGGCCTTCGCATCGTCAAGACTGTTGCGTGGAGAGAGAAGACTGAGAGGTGTGGCAATGAGAGATAAGAGGCCTAACTACGGCAATCCAGGGTCTTGACACAAAAGTCACATTAAAAATTACCAATTTTAACGATCAGAATGAGAGATTTTTTCCATTGATTTATCTGCATTTAACTTGTCTTCTTTAGCAATAAATATCATTTTCAAACTTGAGAAGAATGCAACCACCGTCTGTTCGTTGGTAAATTTCATTTTTAATTAAAATGATCATTTGTCCACTTCGCAATCATACCTCTACTGCTCTTCATAAATGAAAAAGAAAACAGTACACTTCCGTCTTTTGCCGTGGATTTTCAAGTTTGAGGCAGCACAAGTCGTCATGAAGTGAGAAACTCTGCAATCAATATTAGCAATCGAGACTACAGATGTACATTTGTGTTAAAGTTTAGTAAATTGTAAATTGACACTGATAGTCTAAAGTGTGTTTCAAAATTTTTATTGCTTTGTTATTTTGGTACGTGTTTAAATAAGACGTTTATGAAGAGTAAATGCAAAGAGAAAACGTCTATCTCTCTACAATTAGATAAATTAATCAAGATATTACAATACAAATTATTAAGCACTCATTCCCTTCCCTTGTTTTAAAATGAATGCTGGTTTCTGCCATAACACACTCAGATCGATTTTTGCAAGTTTGAAAAGAACCTTTATTATTATCGTCCTTCCGCCACAAATTATTTTATTTTGTTCTCTTCGATGAACGTTGCTTTGGAATTTCATTAGAAGAAACGTTCAATTCAGATGTACAAATGGAAAAAAACGTCTTTCTGATCGGTAATATTGATGTTTGTTCATATGATCTTCGTGTCAAGACCGTGAATTGCTGTAGTTACGCCTCTATCCCTCACGGCTACCCCTCTCACACTCCTTGTCTCCACGAAACAGTCCCGACGCCGCGAAGGTCTTTCACCAACGGCGACTATGGTAAGGGCTGCTACACGAAATATTGTCTGTTTCATTCAAAATCACATTTGCCCCATGATTCTGCATTATTCAGCAAAAACTGCATTTCGATATCCTGAACCGTTTAGACGTTATGGGGGTGGTCCATAGTTGGTGGGACATCCTGTATATATATATATATATATATATATATATATATATATATATATATATATATGTGTATATATATATATATATATATATTGTAGCGGTACGCTATTTTTAATATTTTTTAAATTTCACAAATAACTGTCGATGCGAGGCGTCCACCTCCCCCCACCGCCAGCCGGGTCGGCGCGCCCCCTCCGCTAATGGAAGGGATGACAGCACGCGCCCCTCTAAAGTTTATGGCCATCGTCCGCGAGTCGACCCTCATCCCGTCACGCACCCGGGCGCCGAAGAAGAGATTAGAGACGTGTGCCGATCCCGCCGTTCCGGGTATCATGCGCACTGAGTACCCAGGCCGTCCTTCGCAGCTTTCTCCGGGGGTCCCAACGGACATTCCGCGTACCCTTTACTGACCTACTTCCGAAGTCAGACGGAGAGCGTTTTCCAGACAGAGATAGGGCTACGGAAAATTCCTAGAATCACCGGACCTGATTGGCCGAGGACAAAATTACGGCGTAGTAGAACTTAGCCAATCAGGGGCAAAATTCCGTGGGGTGGGAGCGATTTTGGGGCACTTTTGAATTTTCGGGGTGGCGGAACGAGGGCAACTCCACGCTAGCGGCGTAGGGGAGAAGATCACTTTTTCTTGTTCGATTGAGCTGGGGGGGGCGAGCGCCGCGGAGCGAGTAACAGCTCCGGCGCCGCGTTCGAACACTACGTTTACTCGACTTGTCTTGGGTGGCGAGCGCCGCGGAGTAAGTGATAGCTCCGGCGCCGCGTTCGAGGGAGAATTATTATTTTGGGACTTAGTTCGTGGACTCTGAGCTCTGCCGTGGGCAGTGACCGGTGACTAGTTTTCTCCGAGATTCGTGACCGTGAAAACTCCAGAGAACTTTCCGTAAGAACTGCTGATTTGTGTGAACGGAATTCGCGATCATTCACGATCCGGGCCAGCTGACCGTCGCCGTCGCCGCCGCCGCCGTCACCGCCGCAGCCGCTGTCGACGCCGCCGCTCCTTTGGTAGCTATTGTGGAAGGACGTTTCTCGGCCTGGCAGGGCCATCTCAGCCGCCGACCCAGACGGAGAGAAGCCGACGCCGCCGCGACCCCCGCCGCCGCCGCCGAGGGCCGCCTACACGCCGCCCCATTCAGGCATAAACTTCGGTCAACGACCGCCAAAGAACTATTGTGCATTGCTGTGCCGCGCTTAGGCACTTGTTTCCTCATTATTGTCAGCCAGAAGGCGAATGGCCTAGAGTTTGTTGGGGCCTGTAAAGGAATTTGATTGTAATTCTCGTTCTTTATTTTTTTTTTTAGATTTAAGTTTTATCTCATTTTTCTTTCGTTTCTAACTGAGCTCATCAGGTAGGGCCTTTCTTAACTCTTTGAATCACTGTAACTTCCCCGGCCTATTATTAGGCGGGAATAAACCTTTTTATTTGCTTTACCAACCACTGAATTGTTTCTGTAGTTAGCAAACGCCTTACGACTCCTTCCATCCGAGTTAGATTCTAAGCAGGTGACAAAGTTGGCCGACTGAGCTAGGCCCGGGCCGCCCTCGTTGACTTCGGCGCACACCCACGCCGCCGGAGCTCGACGCTGTGGTTGACAATCGACGCCACCGTGTGGCTCGATAACGAACCTTGGGTGTGACAATTGGCTTTCCCAAGTGGGGCTCGATAGTACCACAGATACCCCAGTAAAACGCCCTAGAATCAATTCATGTCTCAGTGCCATTTTGATAATAGTCGCAGAACCTAATTTCCTATTACTGTTGTTTTTTTTTTAAATGGATGGAAGGACGCTGCTACGAAAAGAACAATTTGTGGTCTGGTAATGATATTATTTATTATTGTATTTTGTGTATAAGTGTTATCGTTTTGTGCTTTGTGTGTTGTGAATACCGTGTGCGCGTTTCACGCAAAACAGCCAAAATGCTGGACGAATCAGGCGTCGATGTGGCGGGAGAGAGCAGTTCGGGGGAACAGCCTGCGCCCGAGATCACCCTAAGTGAACTTATGCGAGTTCTCACGAAGCAAATCTCGAAGAGTAGCGAAAGACATGCGAGTCAGATTGCAGAAAGTAGTAAGAATTTAAAACTAGAATTGATGAACCAAATTTCAGAGAGTAGCGAGAGACATGCGAGACAAATCTCAGAAAGTAATAAAAGACATGAGGAAAGATTTGACCGGCTAGACAGTTATTTGGTTGACCAGGCCGCGAAACTAGAAAATTTGGAGGCGAAATTTGATCACAAAATAGGAACTTTGCAGAATCAGTTAGAGGGTAGATGTGGGAAAATTGAAACTAGCGTGGAGAACTTAGGCCAGGAGTTAGAAAGTTCTAGGGCCGAGGCAAGGGAAAATATTATCAAAATCGAATCAGAAATTAGTCAGAAACTTCAGGCATGTGACAGGAAAGTGGAAGCTTATTGCGAATCAATTACTGAGAATATTGCCGAGGTTAAAACAGAAATGAACGGCAAATTCACGAAAATTGAAACCAAACTCAGCACGGAAGTGAGTGAAATCCATGACAAATTCGAGAAATTAGGAGTTATTGAAGGGGAGAATATCAGGGACAGGGAAGAAAAGTTAAAGAAAGAAATAGACAAGAACTTAATAAAATTAGTAAGGGAGGAAATCGAGAAAGAGAAAGAGAACGGTCCTATTGCGAATTCATCGGGAGGATCAGGGCTTAGATTCTCGTGGGCCCCTCCACAAAATTTATGTTTTTGGGGAAAAGCAGATGAAAATCCAAAGGTTTTTCTCGACCGTGCCGAGAATTACATGGATTTGACGAAGGCAGTACCGTCCAAATTAAAACCTAAATTCATGCAGGAACTTCTCCGAACGTATGCCTCCTGCGGGACGAAAACGGCCTTCCAGCCGGAAAATTCAATTTTTTCAACCTCCGTCCGTTTAAAGAGTAGAAGTCACTGACAACCTCTGCACACGATTCGGAGTACCTTGGGCTCGCGGTACAGTTCATGTTCTTCTTTGTTAAATTTTGTAGGGTTAATTAGAATTAAGATCTAGTAGTAGTTGCAATTTTCTTAGTTACTGTAGAATGATTTTAATGTTAGGCATCGCCATGTTATTTTTTTGAAATTTCATCACGACGAGAAAAAAAATTCTCATTTCCAAATCTCAATTTTCAAAGCCCCAATTTTTTTTCTCTATTCGGAGGGGAGGGCCAATGTAGCGGTACGCTATTTTTAATATTTTTTAAATTTCACAAATAACTGTCGATGCGAGGCGTCCACCTCCCCCCGATGCCAGCCGGGTCGGCGCGCCCCCTCCGCTAATGGAAGGGATGACAGCACGCGCCCCTCTAAAGTTTATGGCCATCGTCCGCGAGTCGACCCTCATCCCGTCACGCACCCGGGCGCCGAAGAAGAGATTAGAGACGTGTGCCGATCCCGCCGTTCCGGGTATCATGCGCACTGAGTACCCAGGCCGTCCTTCGCAGCTTTCTCCGGGGGTCCCAACGGACATTCCGCGTACCCTTTACTGACCTACTTCCGAAGTCAGACGGAGAGCGTTTTCCAGACAGAGATAGGGCTACGGAAAATTCCTAGAATCACCGGACCTGATTGGCCGAGGACAAAATTACGGCGTAGTAGAACTTAGCCAATCAGGGGCAAAATTCCGTGGGGTGGGAGCGATTTTGGGGCACTTTTGA
This sequence comes from Acheta domesticus, assembly GCA_031308135.1. Taxonomy (NCBI): domain Eukaryota; kingdom Metazoa; phylum Arthropoda; class Insecta; order Orthoptera; family Gryllidae; genus Acheta; species Acheta domesticus. The sequence goes on along the minus strand of JAHLJT010008446.1, from coordinate 125,310,806 downwards.
ATTTTCGGGGTGGCGGAACGAGGGCAACTCCACGCTAGCGGCGTAGGGGAGAAGATCACTTTTTCTTGTTCGATTGAGCTGGGGGGGCGAGCGCCGCGGAGCGAGTAACAGCTCCGGCGCCGCTTTCGAACACTACGTTTACTCGACTTGTCTTGGGTGGCGAGCGCCGCGGAGTAAGTGATAGCTCCGGCGCCGCGTTCGAGGGAGAATTATTATTTTGGGACTTAGTTCGTGGACTCTGAGCTCTGCCGTGGGCAGTGACCGGTGACTAGTTTTCTCCGAGATTCGTGACCGTGAAAACTCCAGAGAACTTTCCGTAAGAACTGCTGATTTGTGTGAACGGAATTCGCGATCATTCACGATCCGGGCCAGCTGACCGTCGCCGTCGCCGCCGCCGCCGTCACCGCCGCAGCCGCTGTCGACGCCGCCGCTCCTTTGGTAGCTATTGTGGAAGGACGTTTCTCGGCCTGGCAGGGCCATCTCAGCCGCCGACCCAGACGGAGAGAAGCCGACGCCGCCGCGACCCCCGCCGCCGCCGCCGAGGGCCGCCTACACGCCGCCCCATTCAGGCATAAACTTCGGTCAACGACCGCCAAAGAACTATTGTGCATTGCTGTGCCGCGCTTAGGCACTTGTTTCCTCATTATTGTCAGCCAGAAGGCGAATGGCCTAGAGTTTGTTGGGGCCTGTAAAGGAATTTGATTGTAATTCTCGTTCTTTATTTTTTTTTTTAGATTTAAGTTTTATCTCATTTTTTCTTTCGTTTCTAACTGAGCTCATCAGGTAGGGCCTTTCTTAACTCTTTGAATCACTGTAACTTCCCCGGCCTATTATTAGGCGGGAATAAACCTTTTTATTTGCTTTACCAACCACTGAATTGTTTCTGTAGTTAGCAAACGCCTTACGACTCCTTCCATCCGAGTTAGATTCTAAGCAGGTGACAAAGTTGGCCGACTGAGCTAGGCCCGGGCCGCCCTCGTTGACTTCGGCGCACACCCACGCCGCCGGAGCTCGACGCTGTGGTTGACAATCGACGCCACCGTGGTGGCTCGATAACGAACCTTGGGTGTGACAATATATATGTATATGTGGACCACCTAAGTTGGCCACAGTTCAAAAGGATCTGAGGTATCGGGATGCGATTTTCGTGATATTGTAAACGTTGATGGTAGTAACACATTGGGTTCTTTAGTTTTTAACGTTTTAATTTTTGGGATATTCACACAATTTGGATTTTTTAAACAAAAGTATACTTTTTTCTACCGTCATTCCAAAGAACACGCAGAGAGAAATACAAATTTCCACTACTGTTAATATTTGGAAAGAAACGGTAGAAGAAGTGGTTTCTTCATTTCTACTGCTACTTCTGCATCTGACTACCTTTGCTTTTGATTTGTTTTCTCATCATTTTTCTAACAATACGTATTTCACTGAAATTATCACTCGAACTTGATTAACTACTCATATTGAATTATTTGGACAAGCTTAAAAGCAAATAATGCAAAAATAGTGTCTCGCCTTACAACAACAAAGTGTCGTTTTCTCATTAACAGCAACCTGTGAACAGTGAAAGGCGTTTTTATATATTTGTGAATTCAGATTCAAAGAGTTGGTACTATAATTCAGTATTATAATGAATTACTAACTATTAAATCTAATTGGAAAGTAGATACTGTGCAAAAAGGCGCTCTTCGTTGAGGGTTAGATCAAAACATTATTAGAAAATTTCCTTTTAAACGTAGGTTCTCATTCAAGTCATGTACTTAACCAAATCATCTGTTATTGTGTATCCTTTCCCATCAGCAGTAATTTTTAATGAAGTAAACAATTCATATTATTTCACTATCCCTTTGCGCCAGTTTATTTTGACAATGACTTCAAGGATATAACTTAAAAGCCCGGGAGAATACAAGATGTTAGGCGAGGAACGACGCACCTTTTAGTGGGGGTTACGATGCCCTCTACCACAGAGCCAGCGGCTTCGTTTCCTGTCTGAACAAGGTTGTCGACCCCTACATTAAGCCTTATCGCAACGAAAGAACCCTCAAAGAAGCCCTGCGAGTGCTTAAAGGTTTTAGCCTTAAGTGGGCCGCAACACGTGAAGAGAAGCCCTGAGGACTTTGCAGATAACGAACTGTTGATAATCTCTAAACATTTTTATCGTTCTCGCTTTGAACATTTCATACTGCAAATTGAAAAGGTTTCTGCTCTCTGTTTATAATGCCGTCATCTTCACAAAAGACGTTCGAAGGGAGGGTAGACTTCGTATTTTTGTTGGGGAGTCAATTTAATATAAGTTAATTCCATCTCAGCTTCTTACAGCGTTCCACCTTCTTCCCTCCGGTGAAGTTGAGCCGCTCCCCCTCGCCAAAGGGAAACTCTTTGGGGACTCGGAGGGCCGCTAAGACGCCTGCCCGCTCCGCGGAACGCAGATTGTTAAACTCCGCATCGATTAACTCCTCGCACTCCTCACGCATTGTTTAGATTCACGGCGTACGTCATTAGCAATACGGAGCACTGCCATTGGCGCGCCCATTGTTAGGGGGCGGCTTAAGGTGCGCGCGGGGGGGGGGAGGGGCTCCGTTCCGCGCCGCTGATGGGGGGGCCGCGCGCTGAGGGGGGTCGCGGCGCCCAGGGGGGTCGCGTCGTGAGCGAAGGGGCGCCCCGCCAGTGCGGACTGCCGTGGCAGCGGATAAGGGCGGCGAGAAAGTAGCCGAGAAGAATGTGGAAGGCGAGAGGATTGAGCTTTCGTGCCCCTCGCGGCGCACAACTGATGCAAGGGGTTGAGGACGGTTTATGGCTCCGGCACATTGAAGCTCGTTCTGACGTGCGCTGCTAATTGTACTGCTCACGATTAGATTGTTGGACATGAAAATGACGCTCAGAAGCAAATATTAATTACATTTTACTCAGTAACAGGTCTTCATTTTGACAATATATTTCCGGGTGGAATGAAATTGCTTCGTCCAAATTTTTCATCCGAATTTCGAAGGCGTTTTGCAATTGCAATAAAATTTTGATCTGTAATAGTTAGCGGTTAGTCTGTCAAATATTAAAATCCCTCGTTTTGCGAAGTTTTTATGCAACTAGTGTCCTATAGCACACAATAGATTCCACACAATAATAAGTCTTATTAAACAATTTTTTACTTTCTTGCTGATGATGCTACAGCCTAGTTGGGGTGTGTAGAGTATCTGCGAACATTCAGCGTCTTTCGAGAACTTTCGAAGGGTGTATATTATGCAAGGGCATGCGCACGGGTAGGGGGTTGTGCCCCCCCCTGAAAATTACGAAAGGGGTCTCACTGCCCTTCGTAATAAAACATTTTATTTCCGTTTTAATTCGTGTTTATTAAATATGATCAGTTGCTGATTTTCCCCCTTTTAAGCTGAACATTTTGGGAAACGATACACGACAATTGGTGAAGAGGCTCTCCAAGCCATCTGACAACCTGTAGAAAATGCAATATGAAACTATTGTAATTATTATTTGTTTCATTAAAGGTGTTTCATTCCCCTTGTATTATGTTTTATCTATTTACTAGTAAAATATGCTATTTGTAAATTAAATAATTAAATGGAAAAGGGGACCCACAGGACCCAAAAAATGTAGTGCCCCCCTCTTCTTTTAGCCTGCGCACACCTATGATATTCTGGGACGGGTCATATACGATTAGCTCAACACCAGGCCTTGCAAGTGGAAGCGGGGGCAGGCTGGGGAATAAAGGAATGCACAGGTTGCGTGACCAGTTTAAGGAAATGCTTTGGCATCCGTCTGGAATGGATCGATTAAAACCGCAGAAAAGAGCGACAAAGTCGTCTCTACAATTCGACTCGACAATGCCAAACATTTATCCTCTCAAGTGAGATCGAATAAACGCCACCATCAGGAGTCGATGCTACAGGCTTGCAATAAATCGAACAAAGCACTTTTCGGACGTCCAGGTGCTAAGGTTAGCGCACAATTTTAACCGATTGCATGCAACTCGTTTCAGATCGTAAGAAGCACACCCGCGTATTACTCATCACTAGCAATAAATAATTCCGTTGCCCTTTTCGCCTCAGAAGCATAGATTCCCGTAGAAAGTGCTTTTCCAATTTTGCAATTTCGCCTCACCTGCATATCACCGCACACCGCGATGTTGTAAACATGGGAGGATATTAGTGAAATTGTGGAAAGTGAACTGGAGTTTTGACGGTCGGCTAATGGTCCAGGTTTGTAAGAGACAAAAGTCGGGCGCGATCGCATTGCCCCGCGTTGATATAGGACGGTCGTAATTTGAATCCCCATTCCCTCATTTCACAAAGAGTAAACTCTCCGCATAAGATGGTAATAAGTTCCCTAAAGCCAAATGATATACGAGTAGTTAAATTAAAACTAACATACAAATAAGATTTTTGAAAGGTTTCTTAGCCGCTGTCCCACCACACACACACACACACACACATACACACACACACACACACACACACACACGTCTACTGTGCGACCTTCCCTAGGTGCCTAGGGCCAAGCAATCCGGACAGCCAAGTAGTTAAATACAGATGTCTAATAGTTTTTATTTTTTACTTCTTCGCCTTACGAAGGACTTTGTGAGAAGAGAAAGTTATATAATCCTGCGCCAAAAAATTGCGAATTTTATAACTATGGCCCAGCAATTGAAAAAATCTTTAAAAAATTCACAAAAACAGGTGGAAGTTTTGAGATGTTTTTCGTGCTTGGCCCGTTCTCAGACGCAGTAAAACAATTCTTCTATATCCGGATCCAACCTTGTCCCCTTCATTTCCCCACATGTCCCCACTTATCCTTTACCTTTGGCCGAATTGGTTTCTCATAACTAGCCAAAAACTATCTTCTTTTCTTAACGTATTATATACAAAGAATTATAAAGTTTTAAAACCCGATAATTTTTAACTAAAAGGGTTGTACACAAGGGGACACAAACGCTTTGTGTTGGAGAGTGAACTTCGAGAGAACCATCACAAACCGACTGGAAACAACTGGACACAAATTCAACTAAGGTCCGATTAAATTAAGAAGGTGATTGACATTTGTGAGTGGAGGGGAGCGACGTTGCCAGGTCGCAAACCACTGAGCACGTGTTACCGGGACACGAAAACAAACACTTCAAAAAATACGTGTAAAAGTGTAAAAAATACGACAAAAGCCTAACCTCAACGCAACTCATCACAACACAGAACACATTGCGCGCAGCACAGGCAGAAACGTGGGCGGCGCGGCGGCAGGGAAGTCTCTGTGCGATGCTCAAATGTTCCCCGTGTTCGGCAGAGGCAACTGAGCGACCTGACACGTCACGTTTTGTCTCTCTGGTTGGCAGCTGCCATGGAAACGGGAGAGGCGTCCTGACGCCACACAGAACTGTCAATCGCCTTCTTAATTTAATCGGACCTTAGACTGGAAAATTATACCTTTTGCAGGGCGAGACCTTGAAAACCTTGGACGTTCCCTGATAAATTCAGCGCAACGTTCTCCGGCGAGTGAGGACCCGTCGGCCGAGCAGAATTTGCCAAGATCGCGGCACAATTATAAAATAGTCACACTGTACTTCTCTCATATTATTTTAGTTCCTTGGCTCTTTCGATTCCTAAAACTAGTATAAAGTATCACTTTCGAGCAGAAATTTGTAACTACAAAAACGAGAGACTAATACAAACAATACAGATGATTCCTGGCTATATCGTCCTGCCTTCAAGACGGTTATACATGTCAGCGCATCGCAGCCTTATCCGGAACAAGGTACCTCCAGCGCCCGAACATGAGCCAGTAAGATATGTTGTAAGGTGAACTTCACTCATTGTACGTTCAATAAAGGAACTGCCATAAGCTGGACTCTGAATTCAACTATATTAAATGATCAGTTTCAATGTAATGTAAAGTGAAACATTACAGGAGGATCTCGGTTGCACGACCAGTTCTATGAGCCTATTATTCGGAGTCTTTGTCAACAGAGCTTTTAATGCTTCTGAATGAATATTTGAAAAGGGAATGCTGAGCTTCTGAGCATTTACTGCGACTGTGTCAATAGCAAACTAATAAAACCCTTTCAACAATCATCCAGACATAATAACGAACGCACGTATCGGTGGAGGAGAATAAACAAGTCGTGTGTTGCAGGTGCTGCAGCAATACCAGTGCAGATGTAATAGCAGATATGGAGCAATGTTGATTGTATCACTGTGGGCGAAAATATGCCTCTTTGACATCAATCATTCTGGTTTGTTTAAAAGTGGGGTGGCTCATAAAGTTATATTAAGTACACTTGTCCCGTTAAATCCCCTTCAGAGCAAAAGAAACAATGTGATGGTGTAACAATAAATATTGCCATCGTATTAAAATGGATCTGAAAAAAATTCAACATTATGGATAAAAATTCAAGATTTTTAATGATATTTCAACAAGAAGTGGCGTATCTTCTGTATTTTGAGTAGGATTCTTTACAGCTATTTCGTAGGAATAACAAAGTAACGTAAAAGGAAAGAATAAAAAGAAGGAATAGGAATGAAGGAAAATACAAAACCGTGTCCTATTCCAGACGACAGTATTTAAAAATATTTTTTAAATGTTCCTTTAAGGTTCACTCCATATTACACTCACGTCAGAGATTAGTGGCATTGCAGATGACAGATTATCGTGATTCGGATAGAGCCACGCACTGTGATAGTTACTTGGACGGTTCTTAAATTCATGGCCTCAGAATAACAATATGATTCTCTGACTGTGAGGAAACTTTACAAGTGAACACTTTGGCAGTTAAGGAGGAGTCTAGTAAAGATGTGGAAAACGCTACGTCATTTTGTTCATAAAACGATTTCTATGAGTATGATTCGAAAAAAATTTAATATGAAGTCTACAGGAAAGAACATGGTAAGTCACATTTTCACATATTTTCAGGAGAGCATTTTTAAAGTTTAAAACGCTCGTTATTCCCCTGTTCGCATTAGTTTTGGAAAGTTTAAACTCTGCACTTACAGTATTTTACAACTACTGAAAAAATCATGTTATAACACTCCTTCTCATCCACAACCTTGCATCAGAATCACGTAATTGACTATTTTGTGACTTATAATGTCCTTTCCCTGTAGTCTTCACATGTAATAGATCTGTCAGTAGAGAGTTGAAACACGTTAATACATCGCAATCACTTTAAATGGCAGATACAACCTTGTTATACTGAGACCACGATATGGCTAATGCGGTAGGTAAGGTCGCTAGTAGTGGTCAGTGCGTTAGTAGTGGCAACTTCAAGCACAACATTTGAAAAATAATAATTGGAGTCTTCCTACTCAATTCAAACTTGCAGAACGTAAACCATGCGCCTTCTAATGACATGGTATACAGGGTGAGTCACGAAACTTTAGAATCTACTGTAACTTTTAAACGGTTGAATTCATTGCAATGCAGTTTAGGTGCACGAGGGAATGGGGCTAATTGATACATGCATTCATTTCTATTTTATCACTTGTATTTTGCGAGGTATTTGAGGTAAGTTTGTTTTTTCAAAAATGCGGCGGGGCGGGACGAGGCGGGGCAGGACGGGCCTGGCGGGACGAGGCTAGCCGGGGCGGGGGGGGGGACGGGCGCCGGGAGTAGGCGAGCGGGGCGCGTCGGCGAGGCAGCGGCGTTGGACGGCTACGCGGCGCAGCTCGACGGAATTTCGCGTGAGCGGCGGACGCGGCCTCCGCGGAAGGCGGAGTGGCGCCAGGCGGCTCGCGGCACGCGGATCAGACCTCCCGACGCAACACACGGCCCATCTCTCAAGACGCACTGGCGCAGGATACGAGTTCTTCTGCTTCTTTGCATTTTTTGGCGTGGCCATTATTATTATTATTATTATTATTATTATTATTATTATTATTATTATTATTATTATTATTATTATTATTGTTGTTGTTGTTGTTGTTGTTGATGTTGCTCCATATCACGACCACAGATGTTACGAGTCGGCTGAGTATAAGATCTACTCCAGGTTGCAACCAGCTACCTAAGGAGCAGATCTAGGGATTGTCGGTGCCTCTACAATACTTTGCGCAAAATGTGAGCTGTGCCAAATAAAGCGATTTCTTCCACTTCCCAGTCTTTTGAATGACCTGGACGTTTAGCCAAGTTCTTACGCAAATTTTGCGGAACAAATCCCAGAGCTCCGATAACTATAGGTAAGACTTGTGCTTTTATGCCTCACATTCGGCTGACCTAAATTTCCAAACTCTTGTATTTAAGACGTTTCTCTGCCTCCTTGGTTACGACATTTTGATCGCAAGGCACAGCAACATCCACAACTAGACACGATTTTTTCTCAAAATCCCGGACAACAATATCCGGTTTGTTTGCTGCTATCGTGCGATCCGTTTGAATTTGTTGGTCGTACAATAACTTACACAATCCAACCGATGTCACCGGTTTTGGTGAGTGTTCGTACCACTTGAGGCATGTGTTCGGAACTTGGACGGCGGTACAGATCTGCCAGTGGAGGTAGCTACACACCCTGCCATGTCTTTTCAGGTATTCGGTCTTTGCTAGAATTGGACAAGCTGAGACAATATGATCAATGCTTTCTACTTGCTCCTGGCAAATTCGGCATTTGTCATCTTGGGAAATTTTGAGAACCGCTTTATCATAATGTCGTGTTCTCAACGCCTGATCTTGAGCAGGTACTAGAACTGCTTCCGATTCTGGCTTCATTCTTCCCCTTTTAAGCCACATATATGATTGATCTTTATTGATCTGTCCATTCGTTTCAATTATTGTCCGTGGTGTGGTTTGTCTCTCCACGATTTCTTTAACTTTTTTTGTCTCAAATTTCACGTTAACCCTTCAGTGGGCGCGTGACTTTCCATCCCGCCAGTGGGCGCGTGGCGTACACCCGTACTCCAGCATTAGGAGCTGTTTTGTTGACAAACCCTCCGGATTTTGACACTTAAATTGTTATTTTTATAACATATTACTATTATTCTTTTCGTTCTAACATTAATAAACTGAAATGAACGAGGCAATTCAGTTATAAAAAGAAATTTTGAAAAATCCAGAAAAAATATGTTTATTGTCACAAATCACTTTGGAAATTTTACAAATGGCTCAAATGTTAAAAGTTTCATAACAATATACACAAATAGCTTTCAAATGGTCTTTGGACATCCATTTTTTGCTTTTCTCACACCATCTGCAAGTAGACTTACTGCGACTCTTGCCGCAGACATCACAGCGGCCATGGCCGCTTGGAAGTTTTCTTACCTCATGACTGTTTGCTTACCTCTCCTCCTAACAATAGTTTCAAATCTACCGACTATTACTGAATTACTGACACAAAATGGCCCGCTCGGTTGATAATTGATAATTTGCAACCATTTCGTCAAATAACTCTCTAACGGCCGCTAACTTGTCGAACGAAGTTCTGATACTTCTATCCCTTACATCATCAAATCTTAGAATTCTCAATAGAAGTCTAAATTTATTCAGGCTCATTGACAAAAAAACATGCTTCTAAACCTGAGCCTCTGAAATTTTCCCATATTTTGCTGCAATTTTTTCTTGAACTTCCATGCGATCCAATAAGAAAAAGTATTCCAATAAAAGCTCTAATCTCCGTATCATCTGTCGCTCTTGCACTTCTACAACGACCAAAACGTGATCTTATCTTCTCAATATAAATGTTAGTATTTATGGTAATCAAACTTATGACATCATTATTTATAAAGAGACGTACATAGTCAGTAGCATCAACTAGCCCTTTGGTACTTTTCGTTGGTCCTGGTAAATACAAAGTTATATTGTGAGATCTCGAACGAACATTTACGCGTGGTTTCACCTTATTCCAAGTTGTATTTTTGTCTTTTGCGACGAAATAAGTCATAAGTAAAGGAGTCTGTGATTAATTTTCATCTTCTTCTGACTCGCTTTGTTCAGTCTGAGAATTGTGATCACTAATTTCAAGAAGATCTCCTGTAACTTCATCATCATCATGATCACTGTCATCTTCATCAAAATCTGTTTCATCTATTTCTGAAAACCAGTGCGAATGACGTCCACATCCGAAGTCTTTTCTTGTAATTTACTTTGTTTAGCAGAATTTATATTTCAAAAGAAACACCACACTAGTTTCAGATAGCTAGTCACAGAAGTATAACACAGATTACATACTCAGATGAACACCGAAGGAGCGAAAGACAGGATGGACGGACGACTGACACAAGAGGCAACTGAGGGACGTCAGTGGGCGCGTGGAGTACGACGGTGCTCCATTCAAAACAAATCTGTTATCGCGAGAGAGATAAGCGGTTTTGATGACATCCATTTCCGCCATGCGGTTCCTTACAGTTGCAAAGTCAGCTACCGGGAACGACAGCTCCAAGCATTAGCTTATATAAAAGAAATGAAGGTTTAAAATTATGTGGAGTACACCGGTACTCCACGCGCCCACTGAAGGGTTAAGTAGCATCAGAAGTTAAGTAGCATCAGCGTCTCTGTCATTCTGGGTGTCTTGCATAGTCTTGTTCGCTATGCTTCTTGCTACAATGCCTTACAATGCTTCTGTTTCCCATTCTTCGGTCATATTTCATGACCTGCCTCATTAGTGGGTCATCTTGGTGGTTGACTTCATACTTTTCCATCCCAAAATTAGTACAAAATTGTGGCATATTTGTTTTTTTTTGGTTTACCGCATTTTTCTTGTGTGGGTTTGCCAACTTAACGTCAACCTGGCGCACCCACTCTGAAACGTTGTATATTTTGATGTTGTGCATCGGTTCAAAATTTTTTAAGTTGGGTATAAATTAGTTCAAAATTAGTACAAAATTGTGGTATATTTGTTTTTTTTGATTTAATGCATTTTTCTTGTGTGGGTATGCCAACTTAACGTTCAGTTAGCGCACCCACGTAACATGTTGTAAATTTTTATGTTCTGCATTGGTAGAAAAAATTTTAAGGTGGGTATAAATTAGTTCAAAATTGGAACAAAATTATGGTATAGTCTTTTTTAATTTTTGAATAAGTGGGTGTGCTAACTATACGGACATGCACGTGCCACGTCGGTCCGCACACTGACAGGTCGTCCCGAAGGTTGCCCATCACTTCTTGACACACGTCCTTGCTGAAACTTTCCTACCCATCGTGCTACTGTACGGTATGGTAGGACATTATTCCCAAGGGCTTCCACTAATTCACTGTGGCATTACATCGCATTTCTCCCTCGGAGAACGGCTATTTTGATGTAAGCGCACTGCTCAACACGGGTTAGTTTCATCTCGCACGACACTCACCAACTGACTGATTTCACAGCCCTCGCTGCGCTACTACCGGTATCACAGAGCCATCTATTGTTCTGCATACACACTATGCCTGCAAAACTTCCACACGACACAGATACGTTTGTGAACCGTTTACATATCTTGAAGAAAAAATAGTTATCATGACTCATGCTCCAACTCTCGTAATAAAATAGTACGATTACTGCTTTGATGGTATAGTGGTTATCATGCCCGGCTACTGATCCCAGTTTGGCGGGCTCACGGCATGCATGCGGACGCTTGACATGTAAAACAGATCCCAGGAAAGGCAGAAAGGCACTTGGTTGATCCTGGCAAAATTAAATTCTCTAGCAATTTATCACCAATCAAAGTTTGATTTGAACTACTGGATAAGATTGCGGATATATCGAGGCCTGCGCTACCTGGTATTCAAATCAAACGTCAAAATTGGAGCGCTAGCGCCGCTAGGGAAGGAAATGGCAAACTACCCTAGGTACACTTGCCCAGTATCAGTCTCACAAGAACGCGCTAGAGGCTTTTGGACTGCCAACCAGCCATATGGCTTTTAACGAGAGAGACAGAGAGATTACTCTATTTCTGACTTGCCATATGAGGTACAAACCAAAAACACCACCTCTTTGATCATTAAGAAAAGTATGTGAAATACCTCAAAATGCCAATTAAAGTGATAAATACTAAATGAGCTTTTGTCTTTGATCTTTATTTCTACTGAACGCACCAATTATTTTTTTATTAAACACGATCGCTCATTTCGTTCACCATCATTCTCCCATCTGCAATGGATACTCTAAGTAACTCATAATTTTGTCGATGGCTCTCACCCACGGTCATGGTATATTTACGACACCCATTATCTGAAGAATTCTTAGTTTGTAATTATGATGCTTCAACCTCAAAATACAGCGTTACAGACCATACAGCATTTGGTTGTTTGTGAAAAATTTGAAACCTAATGCAGAACGTAAGAACTAACATAACAGTAGTGCTACAACAACACAATCTACTTTTTGCATTATTTGTTACTTTTAAACGTTTGGAAGATTTAGAGAATTAATATAAAATAAGACTTACGCCCTTTTCAAGCGCCCTTTGCTCTTTCCGAGGAAAAATTTAATCTAAGTATTTGGAGCCATTTAACACGCAGTCCGACGGCGATTACCGTCTACTCTGTTCTACCCTGTGATTCGCTACCCTTCGTCTACCCTGTGATACCCTGTGATACCCTTCGTCTACCCTGTGATTTGCTATGGCCTTTCGTAGATTGCAACGATCTTTGTATGCATTCGGAGCTAGTTAATTTCAGGTTCTAGCCTCACGGGTTTGTGCAGTTTTCTTTGAAGGACAGTAAGCGTTGGGTCATTGCAAACACTTCACATGCAACGTGTGAGGAGTGCGAGCTAGAAACGGGATATGCGTCACCAAGCACAAAAATTTTTGTGATATCAGACTCAATTCTAGAAAAGTGTTGGTTAAAACAATTTGAAACTTTTTCCGGATTACTTGTTTCTCTGTTATTATCCTTTAAAAGTCTTTAGAAAGAATCGAGATGATGTATTTTTTACAATATTTTGCCTTGCTTTAGTTTTTTTTGTTTATTTAAAGTTACATTAACCACGAGGTCATTAGCGACCACTATTGATTTAATGTTAGGGTTATCTGTATTCTGAATGAAGTGATATAGTGATAATGAGGGTTGAAAGGACGAACACAAATATAACCATGCCCGAGTCGGGACTCGAGATCCTTCGGCCCGAGATCATAACGGCACTACTTCTTTAGCGATCTCGGCCACCAGGGTCGGTATTGCTTTAGTTTTCTTACTAGCGTTCAAAGTATCCTGATTATTTTTCATTATTTTAACCTGCACTATTACTTTCCTTAAAATTCTTTTATATTTTTAGAGGTGGATGTGGTAACCGGGTGATACGTTCTGACCTATAGAAATAAAGTAAAGCGTACGTTTGTTTTTCACGATGTTCTATTTCCTTGGGTGATCCAAGTATTATTTTTCCGTGAAATGTTTAATTTTCTCCTTTTAAGAGAAAATTAAATTTAAGAAATTGAATAGAAACAGAAAATAAAACAAAGAACAATTTAAGAACGCGTTAAAGTAAAATAAAAGCTTTAAGAAAAATAAATAACATTTTTCATTTGTATCAATAGCCTTGTAAACTGCGTCCCATGATTCCTGCAGCAAGTGGTCCGTAAATAATTGTATGTTAGCTTTACTGAATATTCTGCACGTGCGTATATAATTGAGTGTTTCAGTGTTCATGTTATTAATAATTGTAAGGATTTGTGCATCGTGGTGACTGTAACATAAATTATTAGTCATTATTTCATATCTAGTTGTGGTTTTGTAAGTTATGATTTCATCTATTGCTACGTTGTTTACTTCTAGTGACTATTTAAAACAAAATAAATATCATATATAAAAACTGAATGTCTTTAAGTGAAAAGACACTGATTTTTAATATTTAATTTAGACATTCAAAAGAAGAAAGAAAATTTCATGAAAAAAACTCCACTGAACTGAAGCAAAATACGTTTTTAGAACAGAAAAACAGACTACGGCTGTTTTTCTCTTCTAATTCTGAAAATTTCCGAAGCCATCGACACAAAAACAAGGTCAACGCCACCACGATACTAGGTCATGACCATGACACTCACTCAATGCACACTCATTCACAAGCTCAATGACAAGAACTGCATACACGTATGTCCACATCTGGAGTCACAAATCGAGCATATTTTTTGCACCGTCAAAACGAACTAAATGTAACGTTGGGCAACAAAACATCAATAATGCTTTATGATATTTATAATTCTGAATTATAGTTTTTTAAAATGAAATCTTTATACGAAGGTAAGGTCGCCATTTCAATAACGAAAATGAAAAAAACACGGTTATAGACAAATGAAAGTATACTATGTAGTACGACTTGAAATAAGAAAATATTGTTTTCCTCATTATGTACAAGTTATTAATTACAAAGAATTTTATAATAAATACATTTATTTCTCCATGAAAAATATTTTTGTTAATTTCACTGTGTAATGGCAAGTTCACTACTTAAATAACATGTGCTAAATTACAGTAATTTGCAATGCGTTTCAATACAGCTGCATGTACTTCAACTATTGTATCTGTTATATTGCTACAAAAACGTGTATATTGTGTGTGATATAGATATTACAAATTCATTTAGATTGCGTATTTAGTACCTCAATCCAATGTAAGAAAGTAATGTTTCGATATATACTTTTATTAAAAGTTTTGTTGTATATTAGTGTTGTGAATTTTGGAAATTACATTGCTGTCATTCGATGGAGCTGCAACCTACAGTTAGTTGAGGCACCAGCCGCCATTGCATGAACCCTCTCTTATCAATAGTTATAATTGCAAAAGTGTTGTATGAAAAGGGGAAGCTCGGATGTTTGACCCACTATTTTGTTATATATTTTTTCCTCAATTCCTTTTTACCATAAGTATTATTTGTGGCAATAAAGAAAGGCGTTATAATAGGATTATTATAAAAATATCTTCTCTTTTTCAGCTAGTGTGCTGTCATACACTGTAATACACCAAACAAGCAGATTTGGATCCAACCTCTTAATGTGGGGAAGGTTTGACGCACATTCTCCGTGACGCTAGTCGAATCGCATAACTACGCTCTGCGAAGTCACGGACGATACGAGACAAACGACAAATAGCCTAACAGAGGATTACTCCAATGTATATATACGGTCAACGGCTAAACAGACGTGTTGACGTATTGCTAAAAAGATGCAGAAAATTAAAAAAATCTGGAATTTCAACGAATATGAGACCTGTACCATTATCTTAATTGTCCTTTACGCTATCTGAAGACAAAGATTGATCCAAAAAAATGGTGCTATTTTAGAGAAAAGTTTGAAAATGTTTTGAGGCTTCATGTAAAGTACCCTCAAAAATCAAAATATCCGTTTGAAACTCCCAAAGCCTCGAATTCATTCAGATCTATTGGGGAATTTCAATTTTGAAGAAAATCGGCTGAATGGTTTAGACGTTAGCGGTGATCACAGACTGACCGACAGACAGACGCCGTCAATCGCCTTTTCTTTATCAAGGATCCACAAAACATGGATTCTGGCTACATCACGTGGTAGAGGAATTTTCGTCTATATTTAGCAACAGGATTTGTCTACTGTTTCGTTACCAGGTCCCGACAATAAGGGGCCGTCCGTAACGCAAATTTGGAGCATTTTGAATATCCCCTTTCCCTTAACGCGCGCTTGAACCCTACTAAATAATTACGTAACCCTTGTAACAACATCCTCCTTGTAAATGCAAAAAGTGAAATAAACTAAAGTAGCACAGTAAAAGCAATTTCTATTTTGTGTAATATATTAAAATGTGTAATAATTATAATCACAATTAATTGGCGATGCGGACTACACCTAACAATAAGATTGGGACAAGTTGTGAGTGAAGGAATGACGCCTAGGTGATAAAATTTCTGGACACAATCCGTGCACATGCCGTCGTGAATGGGTGAGAGTCTACTGCGCCAACTTAATTGGATTCTGAAATATACTACAGATCAGTTTTGAATATTGCTTCGTAATCTTACAGATTCAACAAAAAATGATAAAATTGTATTTATTTCTAATAATTTAATAACTTTAATTTATGTTTTTAAAACAAATTAATGAGTTAATATTTTGATGGTTTGATGGAAGAAATATTTCAACAAACGAAATAAGAAAATATGAAAAATATCAGTGTTATGTAATACATAATGAGTATCCCCTTCCCCATGTAAAGCAGCATAACGCTGCCTCAACCCCCTCCCCTTCTTTAGCGTTACGTAAATCTTGGACGACCCCTAAGAGTTTTTCTGCCGAAAATTCACCATCGTAAGGACGAGAAAGTAAAAAGCAGGCTTCTAGGACTGTTCCATCTGGACGACGACGACGAGGTAGCACAAGACGGTGCCGAGGGAGCCGATGAAGAAGCGCATGTCGAGCGGGTAGAGGCCGCCGACGGTGATCTGCGCGGGGTGCTCGCGCAGCTGCAGCAGCAGCAGGCGCGCCTCGCGCTCCGCTCCGGGGCAGCCCCGCGCCGCCAGCAGCAGCGCGGCGGCGGCGGCGCGGGCGCGCTGGGTGCCGGCCGCCATGGCGCCGCCGGTGCCCCAGCCCAGCAGCGCCGCCGACGCCGTGCCCGCCGCCGCGCCGTGGCTCATGAACAGCGCCTGGCCGCGCGTCACCCCCAGCTCCTTGCTCAGCACGGTGTAGTACAGGCACATCACGACCATGAACAGCAGGTACACCGTGAAGAACAGCATCAGTGAGCTGAAGATTTGGTCGATCAACGACGTCGCCTGATGCGCCAGGAAGTACAGCTTGCGGAGCTTGCCGATGAAGTCCTCCGGGTTGCGGCCTTCTAGAAGAGGAGGTCTGGGAACGTTTACAGTCTTGTTCGTAGGGCGGCTTTGCCTATACCATAGTTGTCGAGTCAGAAACCCTAGTTCTTTGTTGATAGTTTCGAAGTAGTGTTTCATTAAAATAGCGAGAACTAATAAGAAATAACTATCGACGAACATAGTGCAAGCAGTTAAAACACCCAAAACACAATATGCAATTGACTTTTTCAACAACACACCCGTTACGCACATTTCGCTGATCATGATGAGCAAAGGTGTGAGCAAGGCGGCGTGAACGTACGACCGGCGGACGAGCTTCGGCGGGGGACCGGCCACGCCCTGCAGCTCCGAGTCGATGGTCGCCAGCAGGCGCAACAAACGCTCCCACTGGGACACGCCCGCCCGCCTGCACAGGGCCAACACGGCGTGCAGCAGGATGACCATTTCGCCGGCGTACACCGCGCCCAAGGTCATGATGCGCAGCGGCAGGAGGCGCGTGGGGACGAGGACGCCGATGGTGTGCGAGGCGAGGGCGTCGGTGACCAGGATGAACAGCAGCACCGTCAGGCGAAGGACGACCAAGCACGCGGACACGAGCGTCCCCGCCCTGCTGCGGACGACGCGCAGGGGAGGGACCAGCTTCACGGCCGTCAGCGCCAGCAGAGGGTTGAGTGTCAGCAAGGGGATCAGCCCGTGAAGGGAGCGCGGGAGACGAATGTTCTCGTCCATTACGTGCTTCTATGATTGACTCAATTAGTACAAAACTAGTCGATTCGTCTTTCCATTAGCTTTCGCAGCAACGTAGTTTCAGGAGTCACCTTGTAGACCAAGCTTACTTTTCTTTGCACTTCCTTTTCAGCCCTCGTTGCCTTGGCACTCTTCGTGTCTTGGAATGATGACTTACACCTAGCAGCGCGTTGGTTCATGTCGTTCTGGGGTTCGTTGTTCTTCACCCCACTTTACAAGAAACGTCCCTCTGCAGGTGTCTCAAGCTGGCACAGATGTTGAGGACTTCCTTTGTACTACATTTCACCTGGTTTTTGCTACAATAGGCATAGAACAAATGCAAAGGCGAAAGGGAAACGGCGCGATATCTTCAGGTAACAGTGAGAAAGGGCACTCTTAGAATTACAATTTTCGAAAAAAATGTTAAATCCTCTCAATTAATAATATTTTTTAAAATACACAGATTGTCACACTTCCTAAAATAATATTTTCTGCCACAACATCCAAATATTGCTTTTGAACTAACTCTTATTAATTTAATATGTACCATTGACAGACATTTTTTGTTATTCATGACTTCACAGCAAAAAATTCTTTATTAATTTAATTAATAATTTTAATCAAATGAATGATTAATTAATAGATTTATTAGCGAATTAATTTCCTGAAAGACATAGTTAATATCTCACTTTTTAAAAATGCATTTAACAAAGATAAATTATAAATCAATGAATTTCCTGAAAAAATGTTTCTCTCCATAATATTCTGCATCAAAGTACTGATCTCCGATTCAAATTATATCATTCCAATTTACTGAGAAGTTCTTGACATTGAAATGACATTTTGTGGCTAACGAATAAACTCTCAGAAACCTGGAATATTCCAAATATATTTTCCTCAAGCAGCGCCTCTCCACTTCTTTCCAATTTTACCTTCAGCGTCGTTACATCAAATGACAATTCAACCGACTGCCTTGCGTTCCTTGAAGGCGATTAAGAACACCAACTCTTGATATTCGTTTATAAAGATGTTAGTCCGATAATTCATCTTATTAACGGAAAAGGGCAATCGATTTAAGTAAATTAGTTCATGATTATTAAAGCAATTTCCGCTTTTGATCATATGTCATTGTCTCTAATGGATATTGTGCCACCAACGACATTTCCTATAAGGTAACGACCGGGATTAAACATTGCCACAACTTCAAAAAATTTAAGTAGCACAGTCTGTATCGTAAATTTACTTGCTGGCTGAGTTCCCATAGTTAACTACCTCTCTTAGAAACATTATATACAATCGTTTGTTGCATTGGGTTATAATTGTAACCTAAAATGTCCGTAAATATGTATAGTGTATTGTGATATAGCTAAATCTCGTAATCGAAACTTCGTTAATTTTGGATGAATTGAATTGAAATAGACGTCATAGATAAGTAAATATGTCATGTCCTAGGCATGTTCTGTCGTGACTTAGTAATTATTCATTACAAACAAGAGAAAATGTATTAATAGCATATACTGCTTTCAGGGTAACATTGCCATAGTGGCCATCTTCCCCTACATTTATATCCTTTGAGAAGAAATTCTCACATTGAAACAATTAACATTTGTGAGTTTATATATCATTTCTAAAGCATATGACCTATAAATTGTTAACATTGATTAGTTACATTTGATATAAAATAACTTTTTTGTTGTGGCCATCCTAGTTGTTAGAGTGTGTTATGCCAAAATACGATATTGTTGCTGAGCTTCCCAGGCTAAATATAAAAACGAGAAAGCACTTTTTCCCTACCGAATTTTGTCATAATGTAAAACAGTTAATACAACTTTTTTTAGACTAAGTTCTTAAAACAGTACTTATCTCTGTTTAGAGTATTTAAACTGTAAAAAACAAAGACTAATAATATGACTAATGATGCATATTTATGCGTTTCTGTTTCCCATCCAACTATCACGCATTTAAACATTGCCATTAACTTGAAAATAAATAGAAGTGTCAATGTTTGCCCCTGTGGGTTAACATCGCCACTTTCCTTGCTTTAAAAAAAAGTAATAAAATCTTTCAAATTATGGAAGCTGTGTCTTCAATATTCTGAAGAATCATTGTACTCTAGTGAAAGATTAAATTGTCAATATAATTATTATGAAGATTGATGCAACAAAGTAGAACTTTAAAAGAAACAAAGATGTGGCAATGTTACCCCCGGTTACCTTATGTATTTTTATTTCCTCGACCACTGCGTACTTACGTTATAAAACATGGAACGTTTCTCCGCTTTTCTATATTGTTATTACGACAAGGAAATCGAATAATGTCATCCTGGGGTTGATGCGTGTCTTTTTATGGGATCGGGGCTTTTACGTTCAAACTTTGGGAAACTGAAATTTGAACTTAAACATAAAAATTGAACAAATGAATCCTCTTTTTCCACATGTTAAACTCCTCATTTTAATAACACATACAAATACAACACAAAAAAGGAAAAACACACTGTTTTACGCCATAAATGTACACTTATTTGGCATTAACCTCCACAAGATTAGTGAAAGTAAAAGTAATGAAACAGAAATACAATAAATTTGGAGGTTCAATATCAATACACAAACCCAGTAAAGTTAATAATTTCAAAAATGAAGCCTCTTTGATTTTATTAGAGTTGTAGGACTAAGTTATGACACATGTAAAATATTTTGTTGAATATTATTCATAATTTTAATGGATTTTCTGCAGTCGTTCTCGTGTCAAACCAATGTCTTTCAATGTAATGATCTATGACACTGTGTGACTGCAAATTTAATTGACCTTTGCAACTTCCACTCTGACAAATCATGTTCAAGGAAATTCAGAAATTTCAAAGGAATATAAAACTACATTTCAACAATAATTGGAAAATTAAAATAATAATTATAATAATAGTAACAATAATGATAATGATAATGATATTATTATTATTATGTAGTCAGTCATGAAGATGACACTCTAATGAGACAGGTCATGAAATCTGACCGAAAAATGGGAAACAGAGGTATTGTTAGTGTAGCTTGCTAAGCATTGCAGCTAGTGTAGCATTGCTAGTGTAGCATTGCGAAGAAAACTAGGCATACATGTCGAATAACACAGACACTGAACTCCTGATGCTATTAACATGAAATGTGATACACAAAAAATGTTAAAGAAATCGTGGAGACACAAACTACTTCACGGACAATATTTGAAACGAATGGTCAAGGTGCAGATCAATAAATATCAATCATTTATGTGGCTTAAAAGGGGTAGAATGAAGCCAGAATCGGAAGCAGTTCTAGTAGCTGCTCAAGATCAGGCGTTGAGAACACATTATGATAAAGCGGTTATCAAAATTTTCCCAAGATGACAAATGCCGCATTTGCCAGGAGCAAGTAGAAAGCATTGATCATATTGTCTCAGCTTGTCCAATCCTAGCAAAGACCGAATACTTGAAAAGACACGACAGGGCGTGTAGCTACCTCCACTGGCAGATCTGTACCGCCCTCGAAGTTCCAAACACATGCCCCAAGTGGTAGGAACACTCACCAAAACCGGTGACGTCTGTTGGATTGTGTACAGTTGCCGACACATAGAATGGGTAACGGCCAAATTCAGAAGTGCCCGTCTTTATGCGCATTCTGGCACACTGTACGAACGATAACGCCATCTGGTTCTTTCATAGTTAACTATTACAAAAGAACATTCGGAACCACTGCCAACGACTGAGAAGCTGATGGGCTAGATTTCCCGCAATCATGATCTCTAGTTTGAACGTTCTCTATGATACGCGTGTTTATCCGAATGATTGAGAGTTTTAGCGTAGAAGGCACAGGGGGCGGGGATAGTCTCCATCGCGTCGTCATGCAAGCCATTCGATCGTCTACAAGAAATATAAGATAGTATCAATATAAGATAATATCAATAAAGATAATATCATACAATATGACATAAAAAGTTCAGCACATGCAGTAGAATTAGTGGATTTGAAAAGGAATTTGGAAATTTTTAATTCTGATTTACTTGCAAAAAATCAATTGAATATCCCCTCTTTTAACGCAAAACAACTTACGTACGTGTATGAATATTACGGATCCGAGACGAAGAAATGAAGTGTGCGAAGGCGGCTGTAGAATCGGAAAAATAATTGGGAGTTGGAAGTTCTGGCGAAGTAATAGTGTTCAAATATCAGTATTTACGAAATTTAAGGTTTTTGCAATAATTAAACTAGGTATTCAGTAATAATTTTGCATCGCTTGTCAAAATTGTTAGTTTGCAATATTCACCTCAAAGACAATTTGAGGACCCTTCCTCCGTATAGCGCAAATTTCGGAATTGTTTATAAAATTGTTAATTGTTGAAAAATTGTTAATTTGCAGTTTTCGGTTCTGGAATATAAGGGACCCCTTTCCTCTTCAGAACTGCAAAATTTGGAAATTGTTCATAAATTTACAAATTTTGCGAAATTATTTTATTGTCTTTTCTAAACTGCCTTTGAAGGAGATGCAAAATTCCGCAATCCAATCGGCGCTACCGCCATTCGTTTTCGAGATATGTAATTGTTTCTAAGAATTTAGCATGTCATGACAACTCCCATTTCTTTGGAAGACAATGGCAGTTCTCTCACAAATCTACTCTTCAAGCCGTTTTCCAAATGCAACGTGTATTGAGCGACACTCTTTTCTCATGCGACCCTGACACCAGAATGGTATACCTTCAGAACGCAAGTCGATTGCTTTGCGGAATGGAAACATGGGTTGTTACAAATGTTCGCTAAATACGTAAATGCCAAGAAGGTCATCTTTTGGCAGGCCTCTCCAAGATTTCTGCTCCGCTCATGCTCAGGAGCACCAAGTTCGCTTCGACAGATGACGAAGCGCGCTTCGGTCCGGTTGTTACGCCACCGCCCAACGGGAGTCCCCCGGCTGCCAATTACTCACTCCTACCGTAAAACTTTTCTCGCGGACCGGCCACACTAGCTCGTTTCGAATAGATTAAACACGACAATGTTTTATTTCGGGCCTAGTTCATGTAAAATCAAATAGGATTTTAATTTAATTTTATTTCAGTAAGTTTCCTTGCTATTTTCTAGTTTGAAACATAATTAAGGAGCAAAAAGAAATATCCTGGATAAGTATGTTCAGTTAAAACAAATAAAAGCAATTTCATTGTAACAATTTTAATTGTGGATTTTTTGTTTACAATTCGTTCGCTGTGGATCACAAAATTCCTTGTCGCCATCAAACGCAAGGAATTGCGAAGTCTCTCGTCGCTCAAACACCCTCGAAACTTCGATTTTGTTAACTGCTTATGAAAAAAAAGCTCTCATTTACACACGTGGACCCAAACATAGAAATTACTTTGGCTGCTTTCATATGTAGTTTTGAGAACTTATACGTGGAAAATATTCATAATACTCCAAAGAGTTCGCCGTCGAAATCTTTCTGTCTTTTAGATGGATGGTCAGAAATAAGTCCTGTAGAACCACTATGAAAGAAAATGTCAATACTCTTCGATGTCGCCATTGAGATAAAGCGCAGCAGCTAGCCAGCAGCAGGTTGTCCGTTTTCTTATCGCACAGACTGAAGGAATGCCCCACTTCCCCGGTGACTGACTTGCGCCGGCGCGCTGCGTGGGGCACGGGCGGAGCAAAATTGCACCGAAGCACGGTTTTGGACAGGCCTGTCTTATGGGAACGCACAAATTCTCAGAGCATATGAAAGAATCAGTCATTTCAACAGCGAAGCTACTACCTTATAATAGTAATAACATCCACAATTTCTTTAATTTATTGTTATTTAGATGCAGCCCGTGTCTCATAAAGCTAACATTAATACTGTTATTTAAACTTATAATATCCAAATTTAGGATAAATAAGTTTCTTTTTAAATTTGTTTTGCGTTCGTAACGCATCTACAAGCCCTTCTGGGGCATTGAGCGCTTGGTATGATCCTCCTTAAAATCCTGTTTTTAATGTAGTCATTCATCGTCAGTCATTTTCATGTATCCTTTCGGCCACGGCATTTTCACATCTCTTTTTAATCGTTTGTAGAGAATCATGTGAAGTATTATTATATTATTGAATTGAGTTTTATTGAATTTGAAATGATAGCTTGGATATTTTGGAGTTTAATGAACGAAATATAGCGACCTGAATTTATTGCTATGAAAAGTAAACGAAAAATGTGACAAATATCAGCATTTGTGAAAATCTTAGGAATATCGGAATTAAATGAAGTTCTACACATGCATTGAAATAATTCACATATAAAATGTATAGTGACGACTTCTACTTCCACTCAAACAATACCATTTTTAAACTCAGAAAATTCCCCAACTTAAAGAAGCACACTCATTCACAGAAAAATATCATTTATTGCCCACCTTTTCACATATTCAATAATCCGATACACCCCACTTCCGTATAGTCTCATTTCTGTCCAAATAGACATGTGTCAAGAAATCAAAAATTCCTTCCGAAGATATCAAAACATTCTAAAACAGAAATTGTAACGAATAGAATCGCTGTTAAGTCATAAAATTATACTATGGAACGCGAATGGATTAATACGACACCACAGAGAAGTAATAACTACTCGTATATTGAATATTTTTCGTAGATTCAAAACTAAAATATAGTTCGTGACAAACAGGACTTTATACAGAGACGTTGGCATAATTCCACTGGATGACCATATCACCACAAGAAGCCAAATATATTAGAAGAAATTGTGCCAGCACACGAATCACCATCCAATTAATCTACTAGTACGTCAACGCATACCCAGGCGCACACGAAAAAAAATACTTATGAAACCTACAAAAAATGTAATAGTAGTGATTTATTTCTGATACTTTGTTGTACAGTATACCATTTGATGAATGTTCAAAAATGAACTGATAATAAATTTGCAGACGAGAAATAATTTTAAAATACAAAAATTAATTTGAGATTTCCTCTATGAGACGTCTTTCATCGTTCCTATTCATTCGCTCAGAATATTACATTCAATTTCGAGATTCAATGGAAGTGCACGTTTTGGGGTCATCTGATACGAAATCTGTTTTTTTCTGGAAACGTCCGTCCATCGGTCCACTTGTCGTTCTGTGAACACACTAGTCCCTAAACTATTCGTAGAATGTTTGCTAAAAACATTGCATTATTGATGTGGCCCGACTCGAGATTCTGCAATTTGAAAATAATTCTTTAAATATTGTAGTGATTTAGTTGACGCGATTTTTTCTTCACGTGAAATTAGTTCTTGACAATCAGTTCTTTATAAAATATCATGTAAACTTTTCTGAATATATTACTTGTTTTTGCACAATCTTGATTGAAATATGAGCGACATTAAATAATATTAAATTTAAGATTTTCTCAAAACTGCATCAATATTGTGTTCTTTAATGTTTTGCATGGATAGTGCTATATTCACTGAGTAAAACGAAATGAACTTAATTTTAATTTAATATTCTTCACTTAGGCGTTCTTTACGCTATTCGAGGCCAAAGTTTAATCAAAATTTTGGGAGTCATTTTGAGAAAATTTTAAAATATTTACAAAGAACTTCCAAAATCAAAATGTTCTGGCAAACTCAGAGGGCCTCGAAATCATTTAAATCGATCGAGGAATATCAATTTTGAAGAAAATCGGAAGTACAGTTTAGGCGCTAGCATTAACCAAGATGGACGAACGGACAGACATACAGACAGACTGACATTTTGCCGTCGAAATTAATGCTTATTGTTATATGTGTTAATATTTTAATGTTTTAATACAGGACTCAAAATAGGAATCATTTCAGCAAATATTGAAAAATTAAAAAAAAAATTATGTTACGTAACAATTAATATCCCCTTACCCCCATGTAACGCAGAGTAACACAGGCTCAGACCCCCTCCCCCTTTTACCATTTCGTAATTTATGGACGTTCCCTTACACAACGTGTTAGAGGAAATAATTTGCTATATTCTCGTAAACAAACACGATTTACTCAGTTTTTCGTTAACAGGACCTGGCAATAAGAGTTTTTCTATCGAAAATTCACCGGCATACGATTACAAAACTTTCTCTTGTAACGAAATAAGTATGAAAAAGTAAAAATATGTTACAGGCACCAATAAATAGTTGCTGTGAAGAGGGTGAAAAAAAAAACGAAAAGCTAATTCAGACTAAAAGTATTAAGAGACTAACAAATACGAGAAAATCGTGCTATTTTGGAGTATGACTAGAAAAGTTAGCTTTTATCTCAGAAATAGGAATTTATGTAACAAGTAAAGCTGGAAAAATTGCGAGTTGCTGTAATTTCAAACTGCGATACTGCGAGTATTAAACTTTTTATTTCTAAAAAGCAAAATTTTTGCGTCTCTGAAGTAGACAGGTCTTTCACTAATGAGATAATTAACTCTTATGTGCTTTGCTATTCTGAGAATGAATGAATAGAAGAATGAATAGGAAATACGAATATTTCAGTTTGCTTTGGCGTGAGTGAAAATATTGATTTTTCCTTGGCAACGCTGTATAGCCCCTTATCTGATTTCACCCGGAATCGAAAGTGCTTCCCCAGGAAAATTGGCAAGTCAGTGCTAGCTTGAGGCTTGTGAGAGAAATCGATAATCCCTCTAAAGAAAGATGATTTTATTCAACTCTTTTCTGAACTTATAATATCGAATCAAGCAAAGATATATCACTAATATTGTCGCCCCGGTGTATAAGTGGAAGCAGTCATTTCTGCGTTAATTTTTGGTAAAAATATTTTCTGGATATCAAAAAATTTATATTCATTTTTTTACTCAAAATCTGTATTATCTTTGTTGTCTTTTAAAAAATAGAAGACACAAAATATATTTCTGCATACATCTGAAATCAATGTCCAAAAACATTTCCACCTTCAAAAAATGTTTCGACAAATTGAATTTGAAATTTTATTTTATTTTACTTTAAAGCTATGAAATTTCAACACACAACTAAAGACGTCCCATAAATATTCATCAGAACTACCTTCTGGAAAACTTGTTAATTTCAAAGTAGAGATTGCAAATTCGAAGTATTGACACAGTAAGAATAATTGTAATTGCTGATCACCAGCAATTCCTATCATCTTTACTCACATTCTCTATGAAAAGCGTTTGTGAGACAGTGCATGCATTATATAAGAAATTATTTTGTTTCTTTCTAAGTAAAGGAGACAAAAAATATACATAGTAGGAATATAACTCATATCAAGGCAAAAGAGGAAAAGTCAAGACGGGTTTTTAGTGAATTACTCACAGACACAAAAAACGTCCTATTTCTTGTCGATATATCGCTAAAATTCTGCAAGATTTCTTACGACGTACGATTACAAGATTACTAAAGACTCTCTTTCCGAAGTAAGTAACTTCGAGGTATCCGAAGTATTAAGACCGCAATTCCATTGTCCTTTTTGTATTCTAAGACATACAAACAGTTTTGTTTGTGGAAAAAGAAAATAACAGTACAATATTTAAAATTCATTATGTTTCCGATTTAAAATCGTGTTATTTATTTTACTACAATAAAATCGTGTTATTTCAATGCCGCACGTCAATTACAATTTTTTTAGAATTCCATGTTCGCTATCACGAATTTTGCCCGTTTCATGCATAACATTGTCAAGACAAAAGTATAATTTTGTAAATTAGTGGATTTTTACTTCCCGTATTCATACGTATATACGAAGCGTGAATGAGTTCAATTTTTGTCTCCCCACACAGCAATATCCTGACATTGCTATTGTAATACATATCTTTGATTGTTTCTTTTTTGTTTTTTTCACGTATTGTTCTTTATTATATGGTGTCTTGGATGCAGCCGTGTGTTGTTTAGCGTTGATGCTTTTTGTCCATGAACTTTTTCTTAGTTTTTTGAGTTTTTTTTTCAGGTGTTGTCCCAATACTCCCATTTTACATTTATTTCTATTTTTATAGCCGATCTTCATTATTTCTCCCTCTTCTCTTTCTTGTATTGCTACTTGCCAGAGTGCAGCATAGATCACTCTTTCCTGTCTTGTGAGAACATTTTCTATATAAGTGTCTTTATCTTTTAATTTATTCTTGTTCTCCGTGATTGACATTTTATCTCATTATTCTTCCTGTTTTATTTTCTCCAATAAAGAATGCATCAACAAAGTTTATATTCCCAACTACGGTTTCCAGGATGTTTTTGTTTTTTCTCTTTGTATGTGGCTGGGTTTCCTTGTCGTGAATCCTTTTCATTTTCATCACTATGTTATGCTTTTCTCCTTTTTTTATTATTTTTACTTTCCGTATACGTACGTATATACAAATTATATATGTAGTGTAGGGAAAGTTATGTAATGCTGCACGAGGAAAACGGCGGATTTTCTGGAAAAAAAGTCATTTTTAGGCCACGATCACGAAAAAGTGGATAAATCCTGAGCTAAATTAAGAAAAAATCCTCTAACACGTAGTTTATCCAGAATACATGTGTTGTGGGTCCTTGATACCGAAAAACCAATTGACGGCAAAACGTCCGTCTGTCCGGTGTATGTGAACAACACTAGCGCCTAAGCCATGCGTAGGATTTTTCCAAATTGAAGAAACCCCTGTCCATTTGGCTTGCGTTGCCCTGCGATTTTGAAAGCATTCATTAATTTTTGGGGGTACTTTACATGAAGCCTCCGAACATTTTCAAATTTTCTCAAAAACGGATAAAATTTTTAATCGAAAATTATGATATAGGATTAGGTTTAACTTATGTAATATTCTTAATATCACATTTTTCTATTTTAAATGGCCTGAAAAATTGAGAAAATGTTAATAAAATAATGTCAGCCATGGATGACAGCTGGAAAGTAGGTGATGTAAAACCCAAAAAACTAGTCTAGATTAAAGAAATCAGAAGAGATCTAGTACGAGAAACTCTGTGACATTCTGTTGCAACACTAGTTTTCTTTTATGTGACAACGAAAACGCTCCAACACTTGCGAGGTTTGGCATACAGGCAGTCCCACCACTATGGGCCTCCCCCCGTAACTTCTAAACGGTTCCGATATAGAAATGTAGTTTTCGCCCAACAATGCGGAATCATGGGGCAAGTAATGTACCGTAAGGATATTGTCCGAAAAATTTTTAGTTTTCGAGAAAATTAATCATCTTTCATTTTTTAAATGGAACCATGAATTTTTCTCACTAGCGAGAGGTAGATCATAAGTAGACGAGTGCAATGACGTAACATGTTATTGTTTTAATAGTATTTTGAGCACAAAATTATACTTTCTGACAAGTGATTTTAAATTAAATGCACGAGATTTCCTGTGTCAATTCTTGCAACTGTTGCCATTCAGGAAGGTTGCATTCCCGCGCCGGCTCTTTTCGAGGAGAGGCCGCGAAGGCCTTTACCAAAAGTGACAATAGCGACAAGCAGCTACAGCAAAAAGTGCAGGTTTCATTTACAATCTCTTGCCAGAAAGTATAATTTATTACACAAAATACTATCAAAATATGAACATATGTTACATCATTGCATTCCCCTTTTTATGATTTATCTATTGCTAGTAAGAAAAATATATGGTTCGATTAAAAAAAATCAAAGTTGATTTAATTTCTCCAAAACTAAAAGTATTTCAAACAATATCTGTACACCATTCACTTGCTCCATGACTCCACATTGTTGAGCGAAAACTGTATTTTGATATCGGAAGTCGTTTAGGAGTTATAGGGGTGGCCCACAGTTGGTGAGACTACTTGTAGTAAATCACCAGCTGGATTATGTAATGAATCTCGAAACCTATGCTCTCAAATTCAAATCTCAGTTCGGAGAGTGATTTCGCGGGTGCTAAACACTCCCAAAACGACGTTTTTGGATCAATGCCGCGATTTTAATTAAGAGATGAGACATCATTGGCCGCGACAATATGCAATCCAGTTGGAATTGTGAAATTTTTGCTGGGGGTTAACTTGAATTTTTATATTACGTAATTGTTATAAAGAAATCGAGAGAGTATGTCCACCACTAGTTTTTCAATTTAGAGGGGAGGGACAAATATTACACAAGAACTACAAATACATAGTAACACTCGAATGAAACATAGCTTGCTCGAAATATTCAAATTACGGAAAAATATAAATATTCTGAAAAACTATTAACTATAAAATAGAAAGTTCTAAAGTTGAAGAATAGATTTCATAAAAAATATGGTTGAATTTTGGTGGTGTAGTCAGGATCAGGATCACAAAAAATAAATCAGATTTTCGATTTCGACAGGATTTACTAATTATCGAACATAAATCATAATTGCAAAAGCATTTTACTAAAATTTAGGTAACAATTAAAAAAATTGG
>JAHLJT010008446.1:125260330-125273131 GCA_031308135.1 Acheta domesticus | reverse complement strand
CATTACTTCTGTTCGGTGATTGGAATCTGTTAGACGAAATGTAGTAGTGCTACAGAGAAAAGGGGTTTCTATTCAGGAACTAAGACCACTAAAGACGGAATTTATCATTCCTTTTATAATTCAATTGCATTGTCGATTTTAACTATTGTGGGCCTTAAGCATAAAATTGTATTAGACATCTCTTCAGAAAACAATCTTCAATTAACTAAAAAAAATACTGATTATGACAGAATGAATTCTTGTACGAATACAAATGTAAATTAACAAATTGCTTAGAAAGTGAGATTACATTGTTTTATTTCAATATATTTTTAATTTCTCGTTACAAACATTTTTAGTTTCTTATTAATCAATTCAATTCATTTTAATTTGTTAAATCAGATATGTAAGTGGCGATTGGATTATAGTAAAACATTTTTATGAGTTTTTAAAAGTAATTTAAAAATAATCTGTTTCTCTCCTCCTCTCCCGCGAAAATGCAGGGGGCCGCTGAAAGCAACCATCCCACAAATGGTGAGAGTTGCACGGGATTTGCTCACAGGAAAATGTTGGTACATTTGAATTGAAAAATTATCATGTCAGAAGTAGTAACTTTATACTCAAAATACAATCAACAAAATTATATCAACTAGAAATTACATCCAGTATGTCTATTTTTAGGAATCGTATCTATTGCTGTGTTGATTAAGATCAGCGTTTCCAATATTAAAAGTCAAAGATGATCAATTCTCGAAACTAAAAATATCTTTTGCGAGACAATAATTTTAATTCCACCGCACATACTTGCCGCGGAAGGAAGATTCCACAATGTTGCAGCGAAGAAAGCTGGCATTTCGGATTAGAAGTATAGGGGTGCTGTTAATTCGTGGGAATCCGTATACTGTAATAGAATTGTATGAACTGGAATGTTCAACTTATTCAGCCCTAGGAATTAAGTGTTTTTAAATGGCACAAACTATTTTATGCCATACTATTTTAAAACATCTAAAGATGTTTTCTTGCCGCTTAAGGCCATTGGCATCCCAGGTTAAGATCTTATTTTCCTTCTGAATAACCGCCATTTTTGACATGCAATGAAACCATTTTTTGACCGCAAATCTTTTGACTGTTTCATATTCTCATATTGCAAATATTTATTTACTTCCATCGGAATGGAAAACTGCAAAAGTTCAACAATCTGTTCATACATGGGAATAAATGCTAAACTGCCAGCGGACTACTGAATTATTAATATCAATTTGTGAAAAAAAATAACTGTGCGAGATGAATTTCTATTCACATTTTCGATTTTAGTACACAAAAATACATAACGGAGAGTAACAATTTTCAAAAAACGTTTTCACTTCAGATCTGTGATATAATTTAGTATTTAGATCATGTCAAGAGTTTTAATACACTGCTCTCTCATCATTGGAGTACAATATCGAGGAGCGATAAGTACTATCGTGAAAATCGTGTTATCAGAATATGTTTTTAAATATTGTATTTTAAGTGTGCTCACATAGCAGAATAAAAATGAACAACTGAAAAATTGCGGTTAAAAAACACTAAATCTGTTTCTATGAACAGTTTGGTAAAGCCAATCGTCTATATTCATTTTTAATATTTCAATTTTCCTCAGAATTTTGATAGATGTTTCCTGAAAATATATTTGTTATCGTTAAAATTCAACTTTCACAAAATACGAAACAAGTTTCTTTAAAATGTTGTCGTATGAGACGGACAGATATGGTATGCGAGTTTATTGGTACATTTCTCTGTACTTGTCTAAAAATGACGGTTGGAACTACAAAGGCCAGGTGTATACCGTTCACGGTGGTCAACACAATGTTCCTTCTAGTAGAAAAGGACACAGAGAGTTAACTAAAAAGGGATGAGAGAGAAAATATGGAAGTTAAACATAAAAACAAGCAAACAAAGGTTAAGTATTTAGACAGTGCTCTTCCGGTCTGTAATAGTCGCATCTACTCGACCCGAGAGACGTGCGGCAGGGTGGCACACGGCCAAGGAGATGGAGAAGTGGCAACGGAAGAAACGGTGAAGACTGAAAGGCCGGAGAGCGACAATGCAAGCACCGGACGGGTTGAAGTATGGTGGCGAGTGCGCGGGAACATTGACAGTGGAATAACAGAAAGAGGAGTGGAGATAATTATACGATCAAGAGCGGCTATGTATCCGGCGCTAGAAACGGGAAAGAGTAAGCAAGGACAAGGTAAAGAAGACAGTGTGAGAAATGTGCTAAGCCACGAGACAACTGGCTACGAAGCAGCAGAAAGGATCCGTAAATACAAGTGAGAATGAAATTACCCAGTAATTTTTACCATGCTAGCTTAGTAAGAACAAGTTGTGTAAAATATCCTTAGAAGGCCGATTAGTAACATGGAGGCTTGACAGATGATTGATGAGGCAGGCTTGCTGCAGTCATGACGGCCAAATGAATCTGGAACGGGGGGAGTTCGGATAGGAAGGGGCTGAATCTTGAACGAAGATCCATGCCGGGAATGCTAGGTGCGATGAATGTGTTGACTGTGAGAATATTTACGAGAGCTCGGTGAGGAAGAAACTGGCACGTCGCGTTGGAGACGACGGCTGGGGGCCGAAACGTACCATGATGGGAGAGGCTTTTGTAGCAAGAAGGGAATTCGCCGAAAGCATTTTGCAGGTCAACTCGGTGGTAAGGAGTTGAGTGGCAGCCGTCAGGATCAGAAGGTGCGGGGTGGAGGGTGTAGAGTGAATAGCGCGGACTGGTGAAAGCCGAGACGAACGCGCGGGTTTTCCAGTTAAGATTGAAGAATTGCATACAGCAAGTAATACGAAGCGGAGAGTTCCGGAAAACTCTTCAATATATCAGTAATAAAAGAACGCTGAATTAAACAAAATATGAGAGAATATTTGAGGGCTATTGATGCGAGAAGAAATTGCGTTGACTTATGACTGGCCGATTGTGGAGGAAAATTTGGAAAGGGAGTCAATTTTGTATTCGACGTTTTGCGGGTTGGTGTAGGCATAAATTGGATGCGCCAAAAACATCGGGTAGATTTTGAAAAAAATGTTAATAATGTTTGTGATATACGTGAGGATGTTTTCAATGGGTAATTACTCACAAAGATTCTTATTACTTATACTTCGATTTTTTTAAGTGGCCGATGACATTAGGTCATTGTTACACCTCCTGCCTTATAAAAAGAATATTTTTAATTGATTGACGAGCGTCCTTGTTGACGGAGCTCGTGGTTTCAGAAATGTGTTTACCACTGTTAAAAATATTCATTTTATAAGGCAGGAGGTGTAACAATGACCTAATGTCATTGGCCACTTAAAAAAATCGAAGTATACGTAGCAAGGAGTGATTACAACTACTGGGAAGACATTGCTAGAGAAGAGAACGCACGGGTGGGCGAGTGGGTGGTTGGGTGAGTGGGTGGCGGTTGGGTGAGTGGGTGGGTGGTTGGGGGGTGGGCAGGCGAGTGGGTGGGTAGGTGGGGGGGTGCGTGGACGAGTCGCTATTTGGATGAGTGTGCGAGTGGCTGCGTGGGCGAGTGGGTGGGAGGGCGACGCAGGGGCCCGGGGAGCCGCGGAGACAGGGCCTGGGCGGCGCATGCACCTGGCCTGGCGCGATGCGCCGTTGCGCCCGAACGCCAGTCGCTTCCAGGAAGGCGGCGCCGTCTTTGTTCAGTGGGCGGCGCAGGCGGCGCGGCGTCGCCGCCCTTAGCACTTAGGCCTCGAGGCACCGGCGCGCCGCCGCCTCCACTGACCGGCCGCCGCCGCCGCCGCCACCACCGACGCCGATACCCTGGCCGGCGCCGCTGCTGTCGATACTTTGGATTGATTCGTTGCGCTGCTGGAAACTTCCGGAGATGCCGTTTTAATAGAACCCCCGCGCCGCCGAGGCCACTGTGAACCTCCTTCGCTTTCACTCGCGCCTTGGTCGGATGCGGCGAAGCAGTTTTCACGGTTTTACTAGAAATGAATGTTTAAATGATAGATTTCATCGCCAATGTACCAATAATAAAAAGCATATTCATATACACATTTATTTAAAGAATTATTTTTTTCTGAGAGAGTTTAAGCTGCAAATGTATAATTGTTAATTTAATTCGGAACAGAAAATTGAGAACTGTGTATGTAGTATAAACGCAAATTATCCATTGACAAGTCAATTACAGGCATATCTAAAAGCTGACCATCAGTAAACCTTGCAATACTTAAATATTATTAATGTATTATTTGAATAATATAAAAGGATTATTGGTTTCTGAACACGTTGCTACACTGTCAGATAATTTGGAGAGATCTCAATTTTCAGACTATGGGTCCTCTGTTCACAGATCAAAGTCCAATTTACATCTTCGGTGTTTGCGTTGTACTACCACGTGTTAGTAGCGTACGTGCGCCAAGCGAACATTAAAGGACCTGAGTGCTTGTACTACACACTACAAAATGCAGGCGACCAATCTTTTCCTTCTCTGCTGTGGAACCACCTATGTCCCGGTCTCAAGAGCACTTCGTGCAATGCGAAATGTTAAAAAACATATGAAACATTAAAAATCCTTATGATAAAAAATATCGCAATAGAGGCCGCTGGTTCCTGGGTTTTGGTCAATATTTACTAAAACCTGTGAACAAGCTGCTTCTATAAAAAAACAAGGAAATATTCTTTTGTAAATACAAGCCAATAAAATGAAAAAAAGTAGCACTGAGTTCAAGTGCAATTTTTTACGATAATGAGTGTGACATCAAAAGAAATGTTAATTATTTCAACAAAGATTAGATAAAAAATGAATCGTTGAATACTAGTCTCTTAGTGTTTAATTACTGTTTTATTAATAACATTGTAATTACAAAATCGTTTGTATTTAAACATGTCTTTCATACCCACATCTTTTAAATTTAGTCAGAAATATAAATGTTTTCGCAGAGACAATTTAATTGTTTGTCATATTTATTTTTGATAAAGAAATAATTTTAAACAAATTATAATTCTTCATCGGTTTATAAAATTGTTCAGCTCACCAACGCTAATGTGAAATTCTGTTGCTACGGGCGCGCGTCCTTAACAAATTCATCGTCAATAATTTGTTGAATATGAGCCATGAAATTTTTAAAAAATGTGAATTTCAGTAATGTTTAATTACCCTGTGAACAACGTTTTTAAACCATCTATAATTTAGTTTTTAATCTTTTATTTAAACTTAATAATTATTCAAAGAAATGAAGTGTTTGTTTAAAATTATCACAACAATTAGTAATTGTCAATCATTTCTAATCTCAAAGAAAGAATTTAATCGCATTAAGATTTCGAAAAATCAATGAAAATCTAAAGCGATACAAGAAATTCTAAACTTTTTAAGGTGCACATTTCATAAAAAGTCTGCGTTCTTGTTTGACTGAAGCAACATTATAAACAGTTCTTAGTTAAAATTCTTTCTTTGAATGTGTAGAGAATGGCACACTGTTTCAGTTATACGCAAATTTAACGAATACACTTTCCACATGAATTAAAATATTTCCTGTTGGAGTACCTTGCTGAGTTAAAAACACAACACCCCACAGATGAGGACCCACTAATCCAATCTGCATGTAAACAAGAAAGAGAAGGTGGTTGTCCGGGACAACTAGCCTCTCGGAGCTACACTCAGGTAGAGGCTGTTAGCTAGGAGCACCAAAGTGGGTCTGAGGGCTAAGAGGGTGTACACTACTTTCCCCATGCCGTCCTACCGTTAACATTCGCAATTTTCTGCCTTTAACTCTTTGCACTCGTAAGCAACGAGCATAATACACGTCCTGCAACTCATACGGCATGTAAGAGATGCCACAAGAATAATGGCTACTAGCTCGTAGCATTATGTAATGTGACTACTAAGAGACAGGATTTCCATGCAAATGCATGTTTTTATTTAAGCTTCGTAGAGATTTCAAACTTTGTAAATATATGTTTCATGAAAAAATAGTTTAAAAATGCATACTTTTTCCGTGCATGTTTGCATGTTTTGGTAGATTTTTTGGAGAAATTCATGCATAATGCATATTTGCACGTTTTTTAATTAATGCTGCATATGTGGACTTCTATCTAGCATATTTAAGTACTTTTTTATTTACGTTCCAAGGAATAAGAGGTATCAACCACAATGGTAGATTAAATTTTTAATATGTCGAGCATTTAGTCATACACGTGTTTCGGGAGTGTTTTTCCCATCATCAGTGACTATAATATAGAAAATTCAGTTCACAAGTTAGCACATGGAAACTTACATTAGTACATAAATCTATTCAGCTTAGAAACTATTTAATTATAATACTTACCCAAGTAACAGATTAAACACACATTAGTATATGTGAGCATAGGCTGCCATTTTGTGCACCGCACGAGGTACGGGGACAGACTGAGGGAAAGGGAGGGAAGAAGAAAATAAGAAACTAGTCAACAACACTCAGTCTGTCCCCGTACCTCGTGCGATGCACAAAATGGCGGCATCCTTGGACGGAGCACTATGTTGACATATACTTAATGTGTGTTACTCTGTATTACTTGGGTAAGTACTATAATTAGTTTTTAAGCTGAATAGATTTATGTTAAAATGTTAAAAATATCTAGTTCATTCTTTCATTCATTTGTTGACCTTTGCGTTTCACTGCAAGACAGTAATTTCATCCCCTATTCACAATTAAAACACAAATCGTTAACTTATCGAATGCGTTAGCTTTAATATTTCATTTAAGGACGTATCCCTATTTCATTCCGCGATCAACTTTTCCTAAGGCTATTATCGAATTTATTTGAACACTTTTAAGCGTACTTTGCTCTTCCCGAAAAATATCGAAAAATTTTCAGGCATTCTCGAGATTATATTGAAACTGTTGAAGCTTCAAGTACCACCCCTAAATAAAATATCCGTTGCAAACTATCAGGGTCTTGAGTTCGTTTAGATCTTTCGGGAGATATCAATTTTAGAGAAAATCGTCGGAATGAATTTTTAGATGGCATTGTTGAGCACACACAGAAAGGCAGAGGGGCAGGGGTTTTGCCTTGAACCGATTTTTCTGTAATAAGAACCAATAAAATGTGGATTATGACGACACATTGTGTTAGAGAAATTAATTTACCACATGTAGAAACTAGATTTATCCACTTTTTAGATATCAGGGCCCGGCAATAAGAGTTTTTCTATCGAAAAATTGTCGTATTTTGCGCAGCAATACAATATTTTTTATTACATTTAATTGGTCGCATGAACTACCAAGTCAATAGCGGCCAACAATATTTTGTTTATACTACATAAGTAGTACACGAGAAAGTAAAAATTGACGCAGTTTTTTGAGAAAATCTTGTTCATATATTTTTATGAGGATCTTGTTCACGAATTATAATACTTAAAGCGTAATACAAGTTTTCGATATCAGAAGCCTTAAAGGTGTATTTTTACTACACTACATTTCCGAGAATGTAATACATTTTGTAAATGAGAAAGAAAATATTGGACACACAATACATGTTTTCTTGTCAGATAATTCCCGTTTTTACATACCTTTCTCTGCACGGAATATAGGAGAAAAGAAAAGAAACTAAGTCATAATTACATCATTTAAGCATTTATAAAAAACCTTTTTTCCCCTTTGTGAAATATTTACTGTGGTATCCATCTGCATTTACGGTCATTGAGATTAAAAGGACCCTTTTTCAATCCAGGCACAATGAGCCCGCAGTACATCTTCAGTCACAATTCGTTGACTGAAGAAAGCCCTAATACGTCTCATCTACTGATCTTATCGCATAAGGAAAGGTCCACTATTTATGCCCTATTATGATACTCTGCTACACCAAATTAGAAATGTCGCCACTATGAAAAGCTCTTTAGATGAGGTGAGATGAATGTTACACTATTACGTTCGATGTAAGGAAAGGATAGTTCCACCAGAGGCAGTAAAATTTATTTTCCTCCAGAAGACAAATATCTTAAGAGTAAAATGTAATACAAGAGAAAGAAGATCTCCACAATCAATATGAGAATGATAAGAGCATATTCATCCTGTTGCATATTATATTACTTTTGTGATAAATATTCCTTCACCTGATTATAATGTTTAAGAAAATTCTGAACTCTCTGATACTCATCGGCAATAATAATAATAATAATAATAATAATAATAATAATAATTATTATTATTATTATTATTATAATAACAACAACAACAACATTCACTTTTCTGAAAACAAAGGTTTGTTAGAAACCTGGAGAGTTATAAATTGTTATCCTATGTTTCTCACGATTAAACCCCTTCCAGTTCACCATTCGGGGGCAACTGAGGTGTCATTCGGCGGATCTTGGGGTCCTGGTGTAGAATTGATCATTTCAGCGGATCGTTCCAGAACACTAAGAAAAAATCGAAAAAATGTATTTTTGGGGGAAATAAGCGTCTAATCGCGTTTTAGTTGGTATTAGGGTCCCTGCAAAGGTCAGTGCGTTATTCGATTTCTCTCAGGAAAAATCGATTTGCACTGTGATCAGATAGATACTTCTAGAACATTTTGGCAGAATTCAAGGAAAAACAAGTTTCAAGGCACCTGCGGTGATGAAACACGGTGAATTACTGTACTGTCTGGCATAACATATATCTTACGACTTGATTCATCAGACTGCCGATTAAAACTAATTTTGTAATCTAACATACATTATTTTTAAAAATTGTTTCGATGGATGCCCTATAATGTACCTGTACCTTTTAATGTAATGCCCGAGAATGAACAAACTAAGGAATTATGTTATGACGTCACACTAAGCTACTAAATAAACATTTGTAGGGATGGTTTAATTATTAGCCTAGTAAATCACTGGGAGCTGAGGGTGCTCACAATCTTTTGGATTTGTGAAATCTGAATAGAAATTGCGCGGTGGAAGAAATCGTGGAACAAATGAGATTTCAAGCAATTGAGGTTATCTGTGTTCATTACTTCGGTATCTATATTTGTCATAACTCTGGTGCCATCCGTTTTACACAACTCGATCGAATCCCAGAGCTATGGTTCTTTTTGGAATGCAATTCTTTATGAAATTGAAATAATTGTTACAGAATTGTCTACGAGAACTCCAATGATCAAACATGCATCCAA
Source organism: Acheta domesticus (assembly GCA_031308135.1). Classification (NCBI taxonomy): domain Eukaryota; kingdom Metazoa; phylum Arthropoda; class Insecta; order Orthoptera; family Gryllidae; genus Acheta; species Acheta domesticus. Next base: position 125,264,022 of record JAHLJT010008446.1, on the reverse strand, counting down.
ACTATATCACTTACGAAATTAAAGCAAGGGTTTCGGAAGAATATAAAATCTAATGTCAGAAATTAAATTGACCGGCTATTAAATAGTTTCAGTTAAAATTTACACACGTCACCCTCAAAATTCAAACAGTATTCCGACATTAATAGTTTTTTCCCAATCAAGGTACGTCGGGTACAGCAGCATCTCAATTTTATTTTATCACAAACCCGAAAACTAATGCAGGTTGTTTTCCAGAGCACGAGCAGCAAAATCGTTAGGAAGCATGTGGGTTCAGCCGGTTAGGTATGCATGTTTCCTGCCGGGGCTAAAATGTGTTCCCAGTGAGGCACCAGGACACACCTCCTGCCACATAGCGCCTCTCCAGGGCAAACGAACGACGGCGTGCACCGTGGAATAGGCCCGACCTTGGCGGCGGGGCAAGCGTCAAGTGAGAGTATTTGTTGGTTCCACCTCAAAAAAGAAACCGGCTGACTTAAGCTCTGAGCATCCATTGCCGCTGTCTCTGCAGCGATTTGACCGGAGGTCCTAGGTTCGAATCCCGGTGGTGCGGATTTTCGATTCTAGCAGGATGGCTAAGCCGAATTAAGTTGCTGTCTGGAGAATTGTAGCAGCCTGCGGCGCTGGACAGTGTTTTACGTGGTTACTCCATATCAATGCCACGCGAATGCCGGAGCAGTACTCTACAACTGAGTCACAGACCCCGAACGATCTTTCCTTCCACTTCCTTGCTCTATTCTCCCCTCTTACTCATACTTTCACTTCCATGCACTACAGTATCAGATAAGTCGGGAGCCTAAACCCTGTCCCGGTTGAGGCGGTGCCCGATGGGGAAGATACCTGGAGAGGGGATCGCCCGCATGCCGACGTTTAGCGGATTTCACCATTCAGCTGGGGAGAAGGACTGCTACCTCACGCTAGAAAGCATTTACTGCACTAACGGGAGTGATGACCATTTACAGAAACATCAATCAAAAAATTAATGTTTAACACCCGTGCCTGAAGACATTCTCGTGCTTTATTTATTTTAGATCGCTTTTTAACAACTGGATCATATAGCGACCACTGTGATAGTTTTAAACTGTAGGGGAAACTGAATGAAGAACACATATTGTAACAAATCTGCTTTTTACTGAATGTCAAATCTTAAAATTTGATTGCCAATTATCTACCATTTGCTTATCATTTACTGCCTGGGCACCCGATTCCGCCCGCCATACGGGGGACGAGAAACATCTGAAAGTTTTTTTTCTATTTGGCTATTGATTGCTAGCTACTAATTATACAGAATCGCATAATAATCATTAAATCTTGTGTTCGTTCAGACATTAACAAACTGGTTTATTCAATTTGAACTTTTTAAATCAACGGTGATTGCAATTCCTCTTACTAATGCAACTATTGCCATTTTAATAAATATTCAGTTTGGTCAAGACCCTTTAGAAAATGTCTAATCAGTTTTCACAATACCAGAGCTCTTTTATCAGACGACGCCACCAAGATCTGCGGACGACGAATTCCAGGCGTCGAGATGTCACACTCTTCTCTCTTCTACCGCGATCTTCGTTACCTATCGCCGATACTCTCCTAACCTGTCGCGAACACTGCTATTTCGTGCATCAGGTGTGCACCTAGCCGCGACGTACTGATTCGAACTTCGCAAACCTATCTGCGATATATTCCCTGCTTAATTTTACAGTTTGTGACAAAAATCCTATTATCACAGCTCTATTACTGTTCCGTCCTTGACTCATGAAAATTTAACACTCCTTATTAACCCTTATTAAATTACAACATCAATCGTACCAGCTACAATAATCCACAGTCCTATTATTCTTTCACGAACAAAAGTTAAAGTTCAAACTCCTTAGAAATTTCCGACCTCACACGCAATAATCTCTAGCACTGACCTGTTCGGTTTGCTGTCTCGTAACAGAATGCTCGAGTCAAAACTTTCTACTTCCAAGTAACAGACTTCAATTCCTTTTCCAAAGCCCTCACATTTTTAATTATAATGGACGAACGGTCCCGGCATTTACACCTCCGCCGGTTACAACGCCCCTGTGATTGTAAGATGAACCTGGCTCGTGTTTATCGGCTCCCTAGCAACCACATACGATCGTCTACTCCTTGCCTGTAAAAACCTAATATGCCATCTTTTTCGTAATTATTTCTTGCCTAAATAATTGGTATATCACAATATGGACAACACACAAACACAAGCATCCATGACCGAGGCGGGATTCGAACCCACGACCCTCGAGACGAGGCATTAACGGCCCTTCAGCTTTAGCGATCTCTGCTATTCAGACAGGTTCTCGTGCTTTATTTTCTATGCGCGAAACAGCAATATTTTGCATTCTAATTAATGGTGTGCCAAAACATCTTTTGCTCACGGCGTATTAAAAATAGTATTCGCAACATGTGCTTGAGATTATTCGCGCGCTCATCTTTTGTTGCCCGAGCGTACGCTCAGGCAACAAACTCCACTCTGCGCGAAATGCCTCTTTCGCGCACTTGTTATGTAACATACTATTATGACGTTTAATTTTAAGTAGCACGATCTACAAGGAAGAGAGGCGTATAATATAATCTGGTATAATGTGATTTCAAACAATTCAGTTATTAATTAATTTTTAAGCCTAGTAAAAATAGATTCAGAATTTACACTTGATCTTTGTGGCTTCTTACAACACGATTCACTGAGCAAATAGAAATTTGTCAAAGTCATTCCTTTGGATTCTGCATCTTAATTGGTATGCATATCTTCTTTGAAAGACACTTAATACAATCCACAGAAGGAACATTGTAAATATTTGTTTTACTATTTTACGATCTGCGAATAAGGAGAAGTAATATTTAATACGGCAATTCACGCACATTCTAATAGTGACTATTCTCTCGTGTTGAGTAAACTAACTCTCGAATTTCCATTACTTTTTTGTAGCGTTTGGAGTCTTTTTCTGTTATTATACCATGAAGGACCCTATCAAACTATGAGGCCCTATAATAATATTATGATATTGAATGTAGACCTATGCAACCAAAATGAGTACGAAAATTAAATTAGTATTTGTATACCTTATCATAAAATCGCGACCGGCGATAAACATCAAATTCTTTGCTTAATAAAATATAAAATTAAATTGATATCTTGAAGTATGACCTCACAGAATTTTTAGGCCTTTTCAACTAAGGAGAGGACCCCTCTGTTGAGCAGTTAAAGATTATTATTAAAATGGTTTACCATTTCGAGGTTTGAAAGGAATTTTTTTCAATTGTAGTGTAACAATCAATTGGAAGAAATCTTTTGAAATAATGTGCCACTAATAAAATAATTTACATAAATACGAAGTAATGTGAAATTTAATGAAAAACTGTTGGCGCCCCTAAGCAAAGGTGGTAGTAAACTCGGTCTTTGTGTAATTATAATATTTTAATTCACCACTGAATGTTCTAGACTAATGATCGCGAACTACTGGTAGCTCACGCGGCTAATTTCGGTAGAATGCGGGTCATGGTCAAGGTTGGCTAACATGGACTTATTTTACAGAGCTCAAATAGATGACTAATTTTTCTTGTGTACAGTTTTATTAAAATTTGTTTCATATTTAATAGCAATGAATTTTTTATAGACAACAAGCAAATGATAGGATTTGAAAAAGTCTTTCTTGGTAGCTCACTCTAGGATTAAA
>JAHLJT010008446.1:125245518-125260230 GCA_031308135.1 Acheta domesticus | reverse complement strand
AGAGGCCTTACTGATTTCACCACTATTGAGTCTCTGTTTAACACACTACCATTCTCAATACTCAAATCCCCCTTAATCTGTTCTATATGGACGATTTTTAGCAGTATGCCAGAGTTAAGACCCAGCTTACATCCAGCTTACTGGTAAAGACCCTTCACCGACTTTTTTATGGATTTCCGCCGTGGAGCCTGAGAGGAGGGGGAGAATTCTTGATCCTGCCAAAATAACACTAATGAATGGCACACATATTAGTGCAATAAGAACTTGGGAACAGAATACCTATAAACATTAGGTCTGCATCTACTTCTGAACAGAAATGACCAGAATTTAGAAAAGAAAAATATATCATTTTTATGCAAGCGAAGATGTCAAAGTTAGATCCTACAATTTTATTGACTCCCATGTTCACCGCCAGGGAGTGACACACAACGACTCCAGAAGTTTCATCTGTTGCTTGCGTCACTCCGTCTGAGCGAACACAGGATCCACTGAGGCCGGGAATTGTCGGCAGATTGCAATTTCCCCCCCTTTTAATCGGTTCTTTTATTTATTGATTAGTGATTTCGGGCGCGTCAACTGCTAATGTTGTTAGTCCCATAAGTACAGTGCATGTTTTCCCACTCGGAAGTATCTTCCCCCACTGGATGGTGAGATCCGGCACCGATTTTCCCGTCGGTTCGTAGGGTTTTCCCAACTAGTATCTCCCACCAGCGGGGAATCTCCCCAGCCGGGACACGTTCTAAGCTCCCCGACTGGTCTCCCGACATGTGTGGTAGTGTATTGCATGTAAATAAAAGTGTGTATAAATGAGGGGTGAGCACAGGACAAGGAAGAGGAAGGAAATATCGCGCGAGGGTCCGTAGCCCGTTTGTTAGGGTACAGCATTTGCCTGGTGTTGATCGGACAAACCACGAAAAAACTACGGATCAAAAAAGCCGGTCGCTAGAATTCTCCTCCAGACAGAGACTGAATAATCGGTTGTTTTACATGCCACTAGCGTGACATGAACCCAGCTAAAATCCTGCGCCCGAATCCAGGCTGAAACCAGTGAATTCCGGTTTTCGAGGCCAGTGTATTGAACCCCACGAACACGACCGATTTTATCAAGTTTGTTATCGCATTATGGTGTGCAGACAGATTAAAAGTAAGATGTAGAATTGTTTCTCATTCCGATCTCCAGCTCTACTTGATTCACTTTGCACTGCTGAGATTCTCAATAAATATTCAGCTCGTCTTTGCGACGATGTCTGATGCTTAACCATTAAGCCATATATTAAGTTACTAAAAATGACTCGAAATAAACGTCAACGCTAATATGGGCTCATGCCATCCGGATGTCTGCCTCTTCTTCACTCTTCCATTCAATAAACTTTCAATGGTATTGGTATCACATATAAAGGCTTATTTGAGTGTAAACCACTACGTTCTGTACTAGTTTTAAGGGATTTCGCTGAGATAACCAATTTGTGCATTGAACTAATTGAAACGCTATTAACAGGTTGTTCTCTCAATGTTTCCTTCTAGCATCTATTCCTAGCATCAGACAAGATTTGATCAGAGGAAAAAGCGGGGAAGACGGATCATGGCGTCCGGAATCAGAATTCTTATCAAGGTTGTTCCATCCAGCTACTTGGCTAATGATATCTGGACTCGAACCTGGGGGTCTCCCATATTTCGAAGCTTTACGTACGCACGCGCAACGGCCTAGCACTAACGCACCCGATTCTCACTGACTTTATTCTCGCAAAATCTTGGAGGAATTGCAAACAAGCCCATGATTCCTTATCATGACACAAATACTTTTGGCACAAAAATAAGAAAAGATTTCGGCAAGACACTTGATTATACACCTGACATATCGGATTGTTGATCCGCAAGTACAACATATTTGATAATTTCTTATTTATGTAGGGTACACCTTCATTTAGGATATTATCTTTGATACAGTGTACTTTTGAACACATACATTTTTAGGCTTTGTCATGTGGTTTCGTTTTGCGCGTCTTGATGTTGCTATTCATTTTGGTTTGTCAAGTACGTGTTAGAGGGTGAGGTACATACTATTGTGAGGTCACAATTTTCGTTAAATCATTAAAAAGTAATGTGTTCGCTGGTACTGAGGATGTGTGCAGTCGTAATACCATCTACCTCCAAATGATTTTCCAAAATTTTGTTTTTCTTTCGAAAGTGGAAAAGGTGTTGTATGTCAATCATATTAATAAAATGGTTTGATACAAAATACGCTCCTGTTGATAACTATCTATCAGGAAAACAGAAAAAATAAAATTAACGCGATGTGAAACAAATTAAAATGTTCAAAGGAACACTGTTTCACTTATTAATTACTTGCATTAACATGTCAATTAACATACCACTTTCTGCTATTATTTGTTGAATTATAAAGAAAAATTTCCCTCGTATAAGGTCTCCCTTTGTAATACCATTTCTAAGCAACTGATTCGCTACCAGTAAAATCGCTTAAAAAGGTATAAAACTCATTTCCAGGCGCCTTTGTCCGCGGAGTGAAATATTCTCCGAGAGAGATGATGATTTAGTGGCGGCTGAGTCAGAGGAAGGAGGCACGCCGCGCTCTCGTGGGCGCCACGGGGTGCTCCCCTCCCCCTCCCCTCCCCACCCCTCCCCCGCCCCGAGGCCGCGCGGGAGGGGAGGCCTCGCGCAGGGATCCCCTCCGCGGGGAATTCGGGATTTCTAATGGGCACCGGAGGCCGCAAAAGTATCGGCTGTGGCCAAAGGGGAGCAAACATTAGGGGAGTAACGCACCTCATTAGTAGTTGTTTGTCCGTGCGTGCCCCGCAGCTCCGGCCGTCCTTTCTGGAGGTCCCTTCCGCCGCCGCCGCCCCCTCCTCCTCCGCGGCCACGCTGCCGCCACCGCCGCGCCGCCGGCCCCTCCGTCGGGGTCACTGCCTCCGCTACCTCGCCCACCATCTCGGCAGCCACCGCAGCGGGGTCACTTGTCACCAGCACTTCTGCCGTTTCGGTAATAGGCCTCTCCGGCCGACTGCCATCGAGACGACGCAACGCTCATTTGCCATTCTGTTCTTTTCGTTTTTCCTCCAGTGCCGTCCGCACGGTGATCGGGATTTTTCCGCTCCCTGTGCTAGTATAATTAATCACCGCCATCGCCACATTTCATCCGCGGCGGCTGCGTCGTGCAGTGTCTGCCACCTTCACCGTCGCCGCTTCCGAAGCCTGCGAGGCACCCTGCTTGCGTCGTTACCCTGTGCCCTTTGGGGTTCCCTGCCCCTCCGCTGCCCGCTCCCTGCTGCTAGCGCGGCTGGCGCGGCGCCGCACAATGAGTGCCCCCTCCCCTCCCCCGCCCCCACCCCTCCCCTCCCCTCCCCGCCCCCACCCCTCCCCTCCCCTCCCCGCCCGCGCCCGCATCGCCCGCCCTCTGCCTCCGCCCTCAGCGCGCATCGTGTCATGTATCTCTTCCCGTGGAGCCCTTTCTGTGGCTACCGGCGGCGGCGGCAGCGCGCCCCACAAGAGAGACGCCGCCGGCACGGGGCCGCATTCCTTTCTGTTCGGACGCCCCTTGCAGCCACCGCCGCCGCCGCTGCTCGCGCCGACTACGCTTTTGTTACAGCGCCCGGGCCGAATGAAGAAGCCAAAAGATAGCCGCCTAAATCCGTGGCCCTCTCCAGATATTGCACTGGAGAGAGAGGGAGCAAGTGTAAACATCAGGGAACTCCATTAACGAACTCCTGTGCTGTCCCTATCCTAAATCTGGCTTCCTGGCGTTGAATTGTGTGGCTCGATTGGGGATCTCCGCTATTAAAACAGGCTGGAGAAACGGCAAGTGGCGGAGCAGAACGATGTAATACTTAATTTAACCCAAACATCAGAGTGGAGGACAAAGTGATTTAGAGTATAATCTCTGCGGTGAAATCTTTTAGAATACCGCAAGCTTGCTCCTTGTCCATCTTTTCACGAAATGATACAGACATACTGCAAACGCAAACATTGAAATAGGAACTCTCAATGAAATTGTACCGATAATTCGAATATATCATTCTATCTTGATAATTTCACTCATAAAATTCACATTAATAGCATTTAAAAATACATCTGCTCTGCCCCAATTACAGACAGGTTTCTCAAAAAAATATTGCTTGATCTGTTCGACCATGTTTCTCTTACCACTTCTTTCTACTGACAAATGAAAAGCTGTGTTTAATTAATATATTTGGAGCATTTTGGAACTCTTTTGAAGTAATTTCATTCGTGGAATAGTATTTTCATTCGTTAGATGCCACTTGTTCCTTGGAAATCTCCATATAAATTCCCTGGCCACGTCGTAATGTTAACTGTGGTAATTCCCGCAGCATTTTCCAATTTACATTGAATGATGAATGGCCTTGATAATTAATTAACGATTAAGGTACCTGCTGAACCAGTTCGATCTTTCGCCTGATATAACCCTTTGGTTTATTCTCGTATCTCTTGGTATTCCGTCTGATGTTTCACGGAAGCGAGAGTTTATCATCATGGAAATCATAGGTACATCTCAAGAGAAGTGTATGCTATTAACTTTTAAGGGGAGATATTACTTAAGAGAGATAATAAGTGAATCTGAAATTTGTAATATCAGTGTATTAATAAGAAATTGAGACACGACACTATTTAGAGTCACAGATTCCAATTCCTAATTACTACAAATTTCAGAAGCATTATCTTGATTTCCCACAAGACTGCCCCCCGAACATCTCATTTACGTTCCTTAGTGGTAGCGCTCTAACCGCTACTGCTTAACAATGTTCTGATTCTTATTTCGAGACATCGCATGAAACTTTTTACCGACTTTACTTTACTATCTCACTAGAGCCACCCTCCAGTATCACCAATCAAATGTGCTACTTTTTAACAATTACTCTAGTTTTCAACATGTTGATTTGTTCCTAATACAGCTTGGGAGCCCCTATTTATACTCGGAAGTCTAACCACCTTTTACATTGTTGGTTACGGTTCACGTTTGTTCACGTTTAACATTTTCGGAATACGCTACACAGTGAGTCAGTTGACTTACGATTGCTTGTAATTTGTATTAGTTTAAAACAACTATGCTCTTATTATTGCATTATGTGGCCAAAGTATTCATGGCATAAATATTAAAATCTCAGAATCATGGAAGTTCCACGTGGCGACCCAATTGAATGGTCCTGCCCAAATTGTGTTTGGGATATTACATAACAAAGCATATTTGAACAATTGGAATGCTCCTGCACAATTGTTAGCCTGGAATACGATTATCATTAATAATACTAAATTAAAATTGCGATTTTCCATATATTTGAAAAACAGAGAATTTGGTGAAGGAATTGCAATGGGCTTACTACGCATATGATGTAACTCCATCCTTGATAATAGCAAGGAAATGTAGGAGAGGATGATAGAGTTGAGGAGTGCATTAAATTAAAGAGTAACTATAGGCATTACCACAGCATGAATCTGATATTACTCGGAATGATTACCATTAGCAAAGAAACCTCGAAATTAGAAGATCCATTACAAATTTTCAGAACCTTGAGGTCAACCAGATTAAACCGGGAATTTTCATTTTAAGAAAATCTTTTAAACGGTTGAACTGGTGTCTACGTAACGGAAGGTTATCTGAAAATAGTGATGCTACAAATATACTTTTTTTCTTAAAAATGAGCAGAGCGATGTTATTGTAATATTCACATGAATTCTGAACATTTTGAAGTTTCAAAAATGCGTAATTGCGTAACTGAAAAGTTTTAAATATTTTTGGCGTCTTCCTACAACTACAATCTTGAAGATAGATATTTTTTTCAGTGAAAACTGTTCTTCAAATTAGAACTTCAAAGAATGTCATGGAATTTTCTTCGAAAATATGCAATTCGAAAATTTTTACCTGTTTAACTCCTTCTGAAGCAAGTTGCCACTCAGCCTGAGTCATTTGGTAAAGTGGATATGATTGTTAAACCTAAGTACGCGATTTGGAATCCCAACATAGCGAAATACTTTGCGGATTGAAATTACTTCTGCTTGTGCAAGTAGGGTAATAATATTACATAACTGTTAAAAATAATACGATAAAGTACATGCTACCACTAGTTTTTTTCTCACCCTACTATGTACTTACGTAGGAAACAGGAATGATTATAATGCTGCGCCAAAAAATCGGCGATTTTTTTTACTGAAAATCTCGTTTAGTGGAGCCCTGGGAGCCCTAGTGAAAAAAAGTGCACGAATTGTGTTCCTGTATGTAGTGAATTTATTTCATGTTCGTGGTCAGATTCCACGTTTTTGTGGGTCCTTGAAACCGAAAAATTGGTTGATAGGAAAACGTCTGCCTCTCTGTCTTGATATTTCCCCATCAATATCGACAAACGCAAGGCTCTGCGATTTCGAAACGGATATTTTCATTTTGGGGATACTTTATATGAATCTACAACATTTTCAATTTTTTTTTCAAAAATCACCTCAAATTTTTCATTACACTCTTTAATCCGACAGCGCAAAGGAAATTTAAAGAAATGGCACATACCCCATTTTCGTTTAAATCTCTGAATTTTCGAATTGCAGTTTTTGGAAATTGCAAACAATTAACATAGCAAATGTATAATATTGATGATAGATATTTTTTCTTAAATAAAATCTCTCTACAAAGTTTATATATAAATATGGTCATGCTATTTTTTTTGTTAACGAGTAGTTTTTGCGTAATTTTTTCTTTATGTAAAGGAATTTTTTTCTCGAACGCGGCTCCGAATTTGTTTTATATTTTTCTTCGCAGAGGGCGTAAGACGCTTAAATATGGCTTAGGTCCATTTTTGACAAACTCTCTGTACTTTCAAGAATTGCCAAAGTACAAAACTACAATATTGAGATTGTTGTGAGGCTGAAGGTGACAATTTTGAGGTTAGCTATGAGGCTAATGGTGGACCACTTTTCCTGTAGTTATAAATTACCCCGGGGTCATGAGTGCTGAAAGGGGCCTTATCCAGTTGTGCCTGAGCATCGCCATTTGCTGTGCCGAGGGTACTGACCTTAGAGTTGTTGTAATTGCAGGACTAGGTTGTAACTTGCTGTACGCTTGCGTCTTGTTCGGGTTAGTTTCCGTAGAACTGGGCATTTTGCCTTCTCGGATGATCGGCGTAGCTTTTAGGATGTAATTGCACCCCGATCATCGTTTAGATCCGAAGGTGAGTGGGAAGATGTGATCACGGCGCTATCTGCATTGTAGAGCAGCTTCATAACGCCGGTGAAGGTGTGGCCTAGGCCACTGCTAGTTGATGTTCCTACGTTGTTAATTGTCTTTATAATACCTCACGTAGTCACTACACTGCGTTAAATTTACAGTGACTGATGTTACTTTGCGACAGTATCAGGTAGCATACCACTGAGCTGGTGGTGAAGAGTGCGATGTTTTCTTCACCATAGCTTAAAGCGGTCTGCCCTTGTCAAATGACACCAGATTCCACACTATTTTGTGCTGTTAATTATTAATCAGATGCCAACATATGTGGTACTTACGAATTTGTCTTCTCAAGGATCTTATATTCGAGTGAAAACGTAGTGTTCCATTGAAAAAAACGAAGTTAGTCCAATGTCTTTAAAATAAAAAATGCTACGAAACAGATATTAAATACAACTTATGAGCCCCGTATGTCCTGAATCGTTAGTGAAAATTCCATCTGAATATCTTGAACAATTTACAGAATATTCCATGTAGACGTTTTATTGACCAAATGTATATTCCCTAAGAAATATTATTCCTTGGATTCAAATTAAATTAAGTAGAGTTGTAATAAAAATATTATATCAGAAAGTAATGAAATCTTCCAATCTCCCAGATTTTTAATAAACAAATTATATGCAACAGTAACCATTATAACAACATAATGGTGTACTCCTACACGTAAATTTCAGACACGTTTCAAAGACGTGACAAAATTATGAATTTATGGTTTACTGTATGAACGTAAGTATGTTCTATAAACACACAGTAAAAAGGCAGAGTTGTATAAAACACGAACATCAAATAATAGTTCCTAATGGTAACGCATGCCGTTTTCTTTAAAATCCCAATTTTATTTTAACTGAACTTCCTGTCATATAAAATCAGTAGAAAATGTTATTAATCGATCTACAAGTAGAACAATCGATATATAGGAAGGATACATATGGAACTTCATTAAGAGAAATGCTCTAATATAATGTCATATATTATCACATATAAAAGCATTGTTATTAATATTCATCATAATAATTTTATATAAGAATATCATTATTAAGCATCACATTATGATCGCCATAGGCAAGCATATCAATATTGAGAAGAGAACGATCATGTAAGTGGACCATATCCACATTTTATCGCAAATAGCCCCTTTACCGCAAATTATTAAATTGCATCGTCAATTAAAGAATGTGCTCCTCTGGTGGCTCATGGACAGCGTAATAATTTTCCGTGTTCCGATCCCGGATTTGCTTCAAGGTTTCAAGACTGAAATATATTTTGGAGTAAGAAAGTGTAATTCCACTTATTTTAAGCTAGATTATAAAATAAATTTAATTTTACTTAAATCAATATTTGATACTTTATGTCACACTCAAGAGCATGTTTGTAAGATTTTAACTCAGATGGTTTGAACTGATGTCATATCATTATTCGGATTAGTATAATATTGAATATTGTTGTTGTCACATTCTGGAGAGATGCGTTTTGAGATAAGTCTTGTATGTACTTGTGCGTGCCCAGATCTCATTCTGGTTATACCTTATTTTAATCTATTAAAGGGTTTTTTTAATATTTAATTTCTAAATATTATCTTCTGTAGATGAATCCAGACAAGAATGGTATTTGTATTCCATTGTGATCTATTTATTTCGTGTTCACTTTCAATACACATTTCCGTATATCTGGCTTGACATACGAATTTCTCTTTGCACCCGTTGCAATTAATTTGTGTTAGGAAAAGTGCTGTGAAAATATGAAAGTTTTCATACGTTTTTTAAATTGTTGTATGTTGAATTTGTATTGTGTTGTATGTTTTAGTTAATTGAAAAAAAATACTTCAGTATTCTCTAGCTGAGAACATAGTATTGTCTAATCAGTCACGCATTTACGTTACTTGACAGTCACGTTTTATGATCCAAAATGTGCTCTCCGACCCTTCTGATCAGCACCTCCCACTTCTTACAGAAATGATTTATTTCTTTGATGATTTAACTACGTTATCACTTTGATCTTTATGGTTTAACATGCCTTTGTGACGTTATTTCCTTCACGGACATATTTCGTCGTGATTGTTCTCCTCGTGAGGCTACTTTTATAAGATAAAGATAGACAATAAAATGTAATAATGTCAGTGTTATCGAATTCAAAACAATTTTCTACGCAAGAAAATGATTTCCTTCGCGCCTTGGCTCACTAGTTATAAACGACATGTATACGAGAAACACACATCCATGTATGCAAGAAACGTGAGGGTCCAAATGTTCAAGGCATCTCGACTGACATAAAACTTACGATTTATAGCTTTCTTTCTGTTGACCACATTGAATTCGTTTAAAAGTCTCTTTTGAAATTTACTGTTATAATCCTCGTTTTTACTGCAGATACGTGTCTGAAGCGTAAAAAGCAATAGCTGAATGACTGTGAGCAGGGACATTCTCGACGTGTAATGGGAAAAGTTACGGTACTTTTTTATTTTTCTTGAAAGTAAATACAGACATACTAAAATGTATTATGTGACCACCTGGAACTTATCTCCTGGAAATAGATGAAAATAGTATATTAGATTTCATAATATCACAGTGATTTTACTTGTTGCTATAGCTTCTACCGTAGAGACACTATATTCCTTATGTTGCCGTGATAATCTCGCTTCAAACTTTAATTTTATCTTTTACCTTAAACGTCTAAAGCCATGTAAACCTATGGGCATTCCACGACCAGTACGTGTATGACATTGCCAGAAAAGAATTTCATTGTTACATGCCTTTTCTTAAGGGGAAACTGTTGTTCCTTTGAACATTTTAATTTATTTTAAGTACAATCACTTTTATTTTCGTTTTCAAGATATGTAATTATGTAAACATTGTAAAACGTTTGTTTTATGTAAACATACTTTCCACTTTTGAAAGATAAAACAAATTTGGGCAATTATTCAGAGAATGGTTTCTGTCTTTCCATTGTAATGCTTAACATATAATTTAGTTGTATAACTATTTTTTTACAAAATGAAAACATATTTTATTTGCATACAACAATTATTTATTTCACTTTAGTTTTCAGATTAGCAAACATTAATTCCAGGAGCAAGTTGTATTTTGTCAACGTCGTGTTGTACATAGTTCACTGAATTTGGTAGTTTCATAACTACCAAGTTTCATATTAATGAACGTCAATTATTTAATTGGAATACACAAGCTTGTTCCGACAAATTGTTCCAAATACTTAAATTGGTATTCAGAAATTCAAAATTTATAGTTTCTCTTATGTAATCAGCCTTGCTTTCCTGATTTAAATAAAAAACGAACAATCACAAAGTCATCAATTTTAAAATTATTACATTCAGTTAAATACTACTTTTCTGACTCTTTCTTTTCCTTCTTCATAATACCAGACCTCATTTCATCGCTGTAATCTTGCAGGATCATAACTATTCAAACTTTTTCTGAACAACTCTTTTCAACTGTTTTTATGATGTCGTGTACTCGTAAACAATGCTAACAGATAAGTAACATAAAACTGTTCATTGGTAAAAGATGATCAGAACTGAACAGAAGAACTGTTTCAGTAAAAAAGCTACAATGACTGAAAAATACTATCAACAATGTACATGCATTCTCAGATGTGTTCATTTTCACCAACTTTACACTTTCACACACCCACACAACTAACTTAAAAATGTTACTATTCAGATCCGAAAAATGAAAACTTGGCGGAAAGGATTCGATGGCTTCTTATGAAAAGTACATTTAGCATACTAGTACACCTCACATGAACTTAACAAATTAACATGAAGAGCAACCTCAATTTGGCAATGATATAGCCTAAATATGACTAAATATTAATGTGTTAATAGGTACTACAGTAGTATGGAACTATCTTCCCTACTAATATCGTCATCCACATTTCCTCAAATTTATATTTTAAAAAATCGTTGCAACTAGTAGACGGGGTCAAAATAAAAATAATATTAATGCGAAGATAAGGGGTATCAGTGCAGTAAACGATTAAGGCAGAGTGCCTTGTCGAAAAAAATGTATTAAGCATTTTTTATTATCTATTGGCCAATAAGTAATGTCCCTGAGTTTGGAGTGTAACATCATCGTTTGCGCAAACAGGAATTCAGACGTCTCGGCATAGACTTGTGAAGTTTTCTGATAGGCCATAAGCTACCAGTTCATCTCGTGCGGTCGGGTTCTCGTAAGCAGTTCCGAAACGGTGCTCGTTAAAGCCATGATGTTGATAACGCAACACATTACATTCTCAATCAGGAAGAGATCAGGCGGTACAACGGAGCAAGGAATGGTATAGACATCTTGAAGAAACACTCACAACCCATCAATGTGCTGTCGAGCGTTATTCTGTTGAATCGGGGTACCCTGCTGTGAGTAAAAAAAGGGCAAATGGTTGTATGTCCTCACCGTATCGCAAGAGTGTTGAATTGCCCGTGATGAATACAAGAGGATATAGAAGGGATAAGGTTATTAATGCAGACACTATTTAATGTTCAACCACCTTGAAAATATTGGTTATGATAATATATCATGGGGAGAACTGGATCACAAATATATAAGATAGGTCACAACATAAATTTTCTCGGTATAACATTATTAATTCTTTACAACAGTTAAAAATGTAGACAATGTTACCAAAAGTAAAGGTTTCTGTAACTTTCTTACAAATGTTTTGTAATTTTTATTGTATGTACGGAGAGACGCTTCTGGTAAAGCGCCGGCTGTTTGATCTGCTGAAGTCACACCTTAGTGACAATAGTTTTAGAACAATTGTGTGTGTGGCACAACTCAGTCAAACACTGATCGCTTTATTGGTGCATCCTCAAACAAAGAATTCGGAGAGAGGTGTTGGTTTTCCCCTGATGTCGTCATATATACTAATTAGTTTCGCGAAAAATAATTCAATGCACAATATATGAGACCACAAGTACCTCAGATATTTCCTTTTTTCGATATCTGAGAGAAATTAGAGGAATTATTAACGAAAATAATATTGAAGGTGCTATAAGACTCAAGGAACATTTCCATGAGGAAGGCTGTTGACAAGCACCAGCTCCAGCACTAGTATCAGCACCAGCACCGACACCAGCACCACCATTAGCAATCTGCCGCCTCAACAGCGGCCAATGCCAGACTATCAGGGTTAGTATTTTCACAAAACTAGTGGTGAGACGACAGCACATATTTTCATATTGTTGCGTACGTACAGGTAATATTATTATATTCATTCTCCTATCCTATTAACACAGCAAATATCACGCACAAAAAACATAAAAGTTGTAACTAAATTTACGTGAAAACTATGAATATTTTAAAAAGAGTGTACTTGAAATGAGGTTAAGACCAAATACAGAACAATCTATTACATTAAGTAGGAAATATCTAGCTTCAAAATTGAAGGATTAGAACAGTTTTGCAAACATGAACTGTGTCACCATGTAATTTTAAAAATTACGCGAAAACTATTAATGTTTTCGAAACTGTTTCTGAAACGATGTAAAGATTTAAAATTGAGCCGTAGATTACATTAAGAAAGAAATCTCTGGCTTTACTATTGGAAGTGTATGGCAGGTACGAAAAACAAAGAAATTTTGTACAGCCATTTTAAAGAAAATCGGATCTAATATCGTGATATGAAGCAAACATTGCTTTATTTAAGCAGAAAAAGAAAAAAAATTGGAGTCGTTTTTGAAAAACCTAAGGTCTGTTAAATTATCATGATTTTACTCAAAATTACGCAAAAAGTAATGATAATATCCAAAAATTGTTCCTGTCATTCTTTAAAGATCTAATTTCGAGGAAAGAATTTCACTGACAAAACAGTCTGTATCCTTAATGATGTAGTTGATGGATGGGGACAAACATATTTCTAACTTTGGCAATTTTCCAAATTTCAGATGTTTTTATGAAAATTGGATCTTTGTCGTATCCGATATGCAAGTGTCCCTAAATATAAGTGTGCGGAAAAATTGAAAAAAAGATTCTGAGAAATTTAATCTATGCACAGAAAGTTTAATTTTGATTTCCAAATATTCTAAACGTAAAAATATTAAAATGTTGAATTAAGAGAGTATGTTTTTCATTGTTTGTAGGAGGCGTACGTGGGGGTTAGGAAGTTTGAGAAATTTTTTATTTGGGATCAAAATCATTGCTCAAACATTTAATTACTTTATCACGGGCACTCTTTGCATCATCTCTCGGTTGGAACAATTAAAGTTATGGGACAGAAATTCCTAAATGAGTAATATAATTTTTTTCGCTGGAAGTACGATGATTATTACTTTTTTCAATATATTCTCAATTATTCACGCAGTTAGTACCATAAAAAGATCTTACTTCTATGAATACTCAGAGTAAAAAGAATCCCACTCATGTAACACACGGCGAACGTAGCTCACCAGGAAGTTAAATGCGTTGACAGTCAAATGAAGCACTCAAATGTCACCCGCCAAGCGCGAATTCTCCATGTCATGGGAAAGCGTTTAGGTGGAGACAGCAGCAAGCTCTGTAGAGGACCGGGTGGTGGCGCATTACTAAGCATTCTTTCTACGTCGGGGAGTTCTATTCTCGAGGCAGGGCTTCGCGCAACCACAAGCCAGGGTTACTATCTCTACAGATTTTAAAAAATGAAGCCGTGTTTGCGTCACTGGCAGAGTAGCGATTCCACAGTAAAATTAATACCACTACTGCCTTCTCTCCTTCTCTCTCTCTCTCTCTCTCTTTCTCTCTCTCCCCCATCTTTCTCTCTCTCTCCCTTTCTCTCTCTTTCCCTCTCTCTAACACGTGATAATATGACAAATGTAAACAAAATTAACACGGTTATAGGAGTGTCTTTACAAATTAAGTAATGTGATAATACAGCATCTATAAGTAAAGTTTGTTGGTAAAACAGAGTTCCATTTGGTCTAAATAATTTATAAATAAATGGCAGTAATATTATATTAAAATTACTATATTAAATCAATGTATTGCACTCATTTCATACTTAAAACAAGTTATTTATTTACAAAGCAAGTAATTTATCATATATTTTTCTTGTTATACGATAAAACATTTTAATGTACTTTTAACAATGTAATTGTAATTGTAAAACGTAATTGTACATTGCTGTGACCTTCATTCTTAACCATACAATACTAAGAAAAATATCAAAGGGATGTATTCAATGTTTTTATGGTGTAAGACGTGTCCTTTTTGTTCTTTAAATTTAATCTTTTTGTAGGTTGTTATTTTGTATATTTTAAACTTAAAATAACTTGATAAGAAGATACTTCCTTTATCAGTATTTGCATATTATTTTGTACTATAAACTATATTTTTCAAATGATTCGTTTTTTTAGATTTTAATTAAACCCTCATTATAATATCCAAGTAACAAACACTTTCTCGAAAACGTATTAACTTTATTACATTAATTTTGTAGGAGAAAAAATACAATAAATTGCATGGTTAACATTTATAACTGGAAGAAACGTT
>JAHLJT010008446.1:125186812-125244518 GCA_031308135.1 Acheta domesticus | reverse complement strand
AATCACTTTCTCTGGAAGGTTGTGTAGACAGAATCACGTTTTGGTGGGTTTTTGATGCTGAACCAGTAATGCTTCAACAGCACATACTGCGCATTATTAGAAACTTTTACAATTTTCAACATACAAGGATTTTCCGCGACAAGTTCCATTTTTTAAGCATCTTTGCTCTATCCGAGGAAATATTTTGCCCTCATCTACGTACATACGTAATAAGGAGAATGTACTATTGTAATGCTGCCCCGAAAACGAGCGACTTTCGTCAGAAGAGCTCATAATGCGAGATTTTATATCGAAAAAGTTGATAAATCGTGTTTCCACATTAGTAAATTACTTCTTGTAACACGCTGTGTAGTCAGATGTCCCCACGCTGTGCTCACGATTTGTGGGCACTTGATCCCGAAAAATTGGTTGACAGTAAAACCGTCTGTCCGTCTATGGTCAACGTTAGCGCCTAAACCTCAGATTGCCAACTGGACAACGAATGACGTCGAAGCATTGCTTCCCCTCCGAGATAAAGTACTCGGAGAAGCGGTGCGAGGAAAAAGGGGAAGGTGAGCGGGGGCCGACAGCGGTCGCCGGTACCGAAAACCTTGGCAGTGGGCCTTTGCCGATGTTTCAGACAACATAAGTGGGAAAACATCTACACCCGTTAATTTTCTTTCGGTTAGGGAATCAAGGTTTCCTTTTGTTGATACTGGAACAATGGTGAAGTGTTCAGTGTGTTCGAAAGAACAGCAGTATGTTAAAAAGTTCAACCTACATTTCCATTACGTAGCTTTGCGACCCAGAGAATTCTGCAAGATTAAAATAAATTCTGAGAATTGACACAGCTCGTAACCATGGGATGAGTAAAGGAATATGCAGATTGAAGATTATTGAAAAGATACTGAAAATCATAAGATTTAGAACATTCTTAAACAAAACTGTACATAAAAATTAATCAGGCCTGAGTCAAAATTCCCGCACGTGAGTCGTTGAGTCGACCCCAGAGCCGCCCTGAAGGGAAAGCACCAGATAAAAAATCCCAGCCTACGCTGGGGTTCGAACCTGAGTCCCTCAGGTCAGGAAGCCAGTGCTCTACCGCTGAGCTACCGCAGCTCCTGTTACATATTTATTAATATTAATTATTGTTTCAGAACGAACTAATTAAGTATTATTGACCTAAAATGTGAAAACTTTCTTTTTCAAAAATGTTATTAAATTGAAGAATGGAAGTGGAATTACATACGTATTACTCGTACTCGGTTATGATAACGAGTCGGATATTGCTTTGAGTTATGCAATAATGAATGTCTATTATATAATAATTCTTCATATTGTTATTGAAACACTAACATTATAAATAATAATTACCAGTTAAAAACGTAATTATCGATTCTCCAAGCGAACGTTTCCCCCTACTTCCGTAACATTGGAACACTGTGCGCCCGCCGCTGCGTCGCGCAACTACCTTGCTCTGCCGCTCGGCTCAGAGCACGAGAGCAGATTTCTGTGACGTTACAGAGCATTGAGTGGGCCTAAACCGTTTCAGACGATTATCACAAAGTTGATTTTCCCGATCAATCTGGCCAAATTCGAGGCCCTGTGAATCTGAATGGAATATGTTTTAATTATTGCGGATGCTTTACAACTAGCCTTAAATTTTTCAAAATTGTCTCAAAAACTCTTCACATTTTTGTATACGAATTTTCCTCGATTAGACCAAAGGATGCTTAAAAATGGCGCAAGTTTAGTTTTCGTTGAAATTTCTACATTTTCGAAAATTTGTAAAAGTTCAAAATGTTTTCGGTGACTTCTTACAACTATAATATTGAAGACAATATTTTCTTTGAGGAAATATTTCCTTCAAGTAATAAATTAATAATTTAAACAAGCTGATCTATAATTTTTGGAAAATCTCAGTTTTCACGTACTTTTCCGTGAAATATAGGCAATTTTTGAACCATTATTTTCACAAAAAGGGCTCCCACATTTTTCGTTCTTTTTTTTCTGGAATAGACTTAAGTACGCTTATAGAAGTGACTCGTACTCCAGTGTCGGCGTACTCTGTGTTTTCAAAAAACGCAAAAGAAAATTAACAATTACAGTTAATTTTTAATAATGTAAATTTTGTTACAAAATAGTAGTTTTTGCATTATTTTCCCTTGAAATAAAACCAAATGTTAAAAATCTTAAAATGGCCCAACATTTTTTCTTTAAATTTTTCAGCAAGGATGCTGAAAAATGGCGCAGATGTTATTTTCGTTCAGAAGGCTGGATGTTTTAAAATTGCAAAAGTTAGAAATAATGTGTGAAAAAGTATGCTGTTGTAGTACCACTAGTTTAGTGAAGGGATTACTTTGGTTCTGCCTCTATGTATGAAATAATAAAATGATAATTACAGGTTCTTGATGCAATAAAGTCAACAAAAAAGAGGGACTTGTGTAAAAAGCAAATTATCGTTTACGGTCGACTTGCAAGTATTTGGTTATTTTATTTATTTATTTATGTATCTTATTTCGTTGTTGTATTAGACATTGTCATGTTGTTTGCTGTATTTTTCCTTTTTACCATTAATTTTTGCTATCGGTCTTTGATGACTGAGGCTTACAATAATAATAATAATAATAATAATAATAATAATAATAATAACAATAACTTGTCTAAAGAACTAGTAAGAACTTGTCTAAACTCCCAGGTAATTCAAAAGACTGGGAAGTGGAAGAAATCGCTTTATTTGGAACAGCCCACATTTTGCGCAAAGTATTGTAGAGGCACCGACAGTCCCTAGATCTGCTTTTTAGGTATCTGGTTGCAACCTGGTGTAGATTTTATATTCAGCCGACAAATAATATCTTTAGTCGTGATATAGAGGAATAATAATAATTATATTTATTCCAAACTGTTTTACAGATATAATGTACATTGTAGATTCTTGGAATTACTGACCGTCGATAACCAGTTGTGATGTCAGCAATGCTGGGTTTATAATTTATTATCTGTCTAATTCTACATAGTACTTTTGTGTGTGGTGTGTTTTTTAATAATATTCTTTTTTATTTACAATCCAAGTTTTCTGAATATACAAAAATAAAAAACCTAGTCTTAAAACATAAAATAAGTGAAAATTTACAGAGATGCAATAGGTATACTTCCATAGACAAATACATATAACACAATAATTAAATTCATACTTAATTTACATAGCAAACACTTCTAATGCAGGTCTATCAGACATTGAGAAAGTTCTATTGGAGAACATTTTGAAATATTAAAGGTTTTAATAATGATACTTAAGAAGCTCTTAATTTTGCTCAGGGTCTCCAAGTGTGATTTGAAAATTTTTAATATGTGGCAGATCTGTCCTCTGAGAATTCAAACATGTCATAACATTGTCGCCAAAATGTCAGATAGTATCTTGCTCAGTCCGCAAAATTTTCATTTAACTAAGCAATGGATAAAGAGTGGATTGAAATTGAATAGACTGAATGATGCAAATGTCACATTTCCGAGAAGTGAGTATTTTGTGGCCAGGCTCATTAAGTACTATAGTCATTATTCCTGTGAATGTAGTGCATGTTATGACCAAGGGATGGCAGTGTGTCTTCCCTGCTGGGACGTCATATCTACACGTCGGCATGGAGATTTCTCCTTCTAGGTATCCCCTCAGCGGGGCACCGCTCAAAACGCGACAAGCTGTAAGATACCGCATGTGCGACAGTGTGGTACGTGAATGCGTAGGTCTGTGTGTGTTAGGGGAGAGGGGGCAACGATGAGGAAGGAACTAGTGCGCGCGGTGCGTGTCCCGTATGTAAGAGTACAGCTCCAGCGTTCCCTAGTGTTGATCGGAAAACCATGGAAAACTATCGATCAGAGCAGCTGGTCGCTAGAATTCTTCTCCAGTCGCGCCTGAATTAAAATTTAGCTATCTACGTCGTAACTTGTCGGCAACGCGACCGGCTGAGGTGGTAACGGGTATCTACTGTTGTCACTGTAGTGCCACTGATAGGCAAGGTAGGCCCTAGAGCACGAGTCCCGACGGTGGCAGGATTTTCGACACAATCGACATGGCTACGTCGAATTATTATCTCTGGAGAAGAATTCTAGCGACCGGCTGCTCAGATCGGTAATTTTCCATGGTATCAATTTGAAGCAAATGACAGTAACCCAAACAAACGGGCCATGGCCCGTGTGCGATCTTTCCCTCCTCTTCCTTGAACTTCCTCACCCCTTACTTACACACACTTACACTAACATTCACAACACTAACTACACTACCACACATGCGGAAAGACCGGCCGGGACCTTAGAGCTTGTCCCGGCTGGAACGGAGGCTCGCTGATGGAAGATAACTGATTGCGGGAAATCCCTACTACCCGACGCGTATGTCGGTGCCGGATCTCAGCATCTAGCGGGGGGAAGAACAGTTTCGTGATTATCCCTTCACTTACGGGACTAATGACCATAAAAGTTGTAATCGCCAGGAATCGCAAAATAATCAATGAACGAATGGATGGAAACTCGTCGGGACTGGAAGCCCAGGCCCTGGTGGGCGGAGGCTCTCCCGAGGCCGAAGGGCGCGCAGGGAGAGGCGAGCGTCCGCGCGGGCAGCGCATCGTCGCGTGCGTGAGCGCGTGCGGGGGGAGGGGGCTCACCTTCCGGCCAGCCAGGCAGCTCGCCAGGCGCCGGCGCGAGAGCGTGGCGTGGCTGCAGGCCAGCGGCGGCCAGCGCGCGCGGCTCCACACGCACGCCGCCCGCTGCGCGCACGACCCGCACGGCACCAGCCAGCGCCCTGCGCACGCACACGCACGCGCACGCACCGCTCAGCGACGCTCGCCACAGCACAGCACAGCACAGCACAGCACAGCGCCGCTCGGCGCGGAGCAGCCCGGCTCGTCGCCGCCGCACCGCCACCGCACCTCCTTGTGGCAGCCGAGGCGCCGCTGGGCCAAGGACGTCCTCGCCCACCCTACTACATGCTCAACAATTCAAACCATGTTCAAATATTGCAGCATTTCTCTGAATTCCTTCTCAGCTAATCAAATTAAATACACGATAAATACTCTTTAAAAAAAGTTTTCTTGAAAAAAACATTACTTTCGCGTATACGTACGTATATACGGAAGAATATACACTTTTAGTATAGAGGAAGTAATGAATGCAGCGGAAAATCGATTTGAGATTTCAACTTAAATACATGTTTTGAAGTCCCCTGATACCGAAAAGGTGTTTTTGTTTGTTTTTAGTTGTTTCTTTCTTTTCTTTTTCCTCCAGAATGTAGGTCCGTCCGTCCGTCCGTCCGTCCGTGAACATCACCAACGCCTAAACCAAACGTACAACGTACAATTTCTTCCAAAATGGATATTCTCAGGTCGATCTGGCTCGACTCGAGGTGCTGCGATTTTGGAAAACTTTCTTCAAAATTTGGGGGTACTTTACATGAAGCTCCCTCCCCCCGGATACTTTCAAAATTTTCTCAAAAACGGCTCCAATTTTTTTCTTTAAATGTCTTGTAAGAAAAGAGTAAAATACACATATAAAGGTGGCATAAATCCCATTTTTTTATTGTTCGAATGATGAGTACATGATTCAGTAACTTTTACTTACTCCACTAGTGGCCACTTCACATTTTAAAAAGAATTGGAGGCTTCCCATTTACTTCCATTGTGCGGCTTTTGCGTTCCAGTAATGAGGAAAACAGCGAAGATAATTGATTTCTTTTTCATTTTCTTATATATAAAGAATAAGTTAAAAACATGTTATTAATAATGACAATATAATAATGTAACGTGAACTGGTATCATTTTTAGCGTAAAGTGTCTCAATCACGCTCAGAGGATGCAATTTTGAGTCGCCATTCCTGAATCAGGGATCTCACTTTTACCAAAAATTTCCAATTTCTGTAAGCCGCTGTTGGACAAAAATGGATTTGGAAAATAAATGAACAAAAAATAAAACAAATTTAAAATTGGTCATGTTTATACAAGGAATCTGTGTATACAGATGTATGCTACTTGCCCAATGCCTTTCATAAAACAAATTTAGTACCGTAGGCCAAAAATTTTATGAACCTTCAAACATGCTCTTTATTATAATTACCGTCAAACGGGGCGACACTGGAGTGTGAATATGCCAGGATCCATTTCTTGAGACATTCGCATCCTATTAATAGGCATAAGAACTTTGTTGTTTCTAACTTGAACAACATGATGAACCTGAAAAGTCTTATTTTATAAAAATGGTTCATTTTCGTGTCAAGTTGCATTCTAAATGTTCATAATTAGCGTAGGTTTGCTTTTTTGAGCAATGTTGACATTGTCCTATTAGCCAAGGGATCCACAAAATCAATGTGTTTTTCTGTCGAAAAAATCAATAGTTTTACTGCAACATTACATACGCTCGTCCCAAAGAATGTAAAAATGATACAAAAGAAAGAACTTACTTTAGCATCAACGATGAGGGATGAATGCGATTGTTCCATATTCGTGTGACTCAAAAGCATTTCATATACTATATACTCATTTTATTAAGTGAAACCTACACACATTATTAAGAGCGTATGGAACACAAACTACAATGGCTGATATCAATGAATAATAAAAGTAATTCCTCCTGCGTAAGTAGATTCTGCATACGTTTTCAGATAAGTTTTCTCCTGCATAAGTTTTCAGATTTCAGATTGCCAACATGGATTCCGAAAATCAAAATCTACGGAAAGAGCCATTTTTCTTTTCTTAAAGATGTTGCCTCATTGAATCAAAACGAAGCAACTATTGGAATATTTTTAGATCTATCAAAAGCTTTTGACGTCACTGATCATAACATTTTACTTTCAAAATTACCTTCATATGAAATCCGTGGTATTGCTCTAGATTGGCTATGTTCGAAACTTAAACAACGATCTCAGAGAGTAGAAATACCTTACTGGAATGATGGAACTTTATGTACACACCTTTCCTGTTCTTTGCCAATTGCACGTGGAGTCCCGCAAGATCGATTTTAGGCCCTATTCTCTTCCTATTATACGTAAATGACATGCCCTTAGCGATTCAAAACGGAAGAACAGTGCTCTTTGCGGATGATACAAATATTCTTTGCAATAAAGAAACCGTAAATAGTACAATATCAGATGTTTCAAATTAGTTCCGTAATAACAAATTAATAGTAAATGAAAAAAACTGTCTCAATGCAGTTTTCTATTTCAAATAAACAATTCAGTACTCCATTGAAAATGAACGGTGTGCCATTGACTGATGTTAAAATAACAACATTTTTAGGTCTATCAATTCAGTCAAACCTCAAATGGAATGCCCTCTTAAATGAATTGAACACAAAATTAAGTTCATTATGCTACGCGTTCAGAATTCTTTCAATTCCATCAGACTTCATACTGCTCGTTGTGTATATTTTCCGAATGTTCATTCCCGCTTGAGATATGGCATAATATTCCGGGGAAACACATCTTATAGCTCCCAGACTTTCAGATTACAAAAAAGAATTGTACGAGTAATAAGTAAATCCAACCCACGTGATTCTTGTAAGTCTCTCTTTATTAATCGAGCAATTTTACCATTACCTTGTCTCCTGATTTACGAATGAGTAGTTTTTGTCAAAAATGACTTACTTAAGGGTGGGAATATATTTTCAGCAAACGCCGATGTCTATAAGTATAATACACGACGTAGTAATCATATTCATCAGGTGGCAGTATCAACAGCTTACTACAAAATGTTCACATACAATGCATGTACATTTCTACAACACTTTGCCAGATGACATTAAAGGATTAAATTTGATAGAATAGTTTAAGTCCCAAGTAAAATTTTTTCTGCTGCATAACTGTCTCTATACAATTCGAGACTATACCGAGTATTAGAAGGAAAGTAACATTAATTTTAACAATGATAGTTAATGTAATTATTTATCATTTGGACTGTATAATTCTAAAGAACCTGTAACAAGTACAATTAAACTGTCAGCTGTAATACCACAGCTTCTGAGTTGATGGCCCCCATCTCGATCAGGTTTTTCGTCCAGCTTCCCTGATTCTTTGAGCAAATGCTGAGATGGTCCCTTGTTTTGCTTCTGGACATAAATGTAACTTCATTATTTGTGCACGTCTTCTGAATTTCAGTGGGAAATATAGTTATTGAAATTGTTTTCCATATTGTCACGGCAAAACGTATTATTCTTTCATGAAGAACATGATGAGGGTTAAAGGCACAAATTCATAGCTTTGAAAATATATTTTATTATATAGGAGCGAATATTTATGTCAACAAACTTGAAAAACCGCTCTTTTTTCTGTATTCAAAATTCGACTAGAATATGGTTTAGGATAGATATCACAGAATTATGAAAACGTGCCCCAATTTCACTTCTCCCCATAGCTCGTCACACATAGTTTTAAACTGTTTTTGACGTAAATAAATAATAAAGTAAGTTTTGGTAGAATTTAACATTAAAATGGATTTTTAAAACGAAAATATATATATTGCATTGTCATTAAATTGAAATATGATTGAAATCTACGATAAAGGTGGATAGGAGTACCCGACTGGCGTGGAGAACGCTGAAAAATTTCACGGTTAGCAACACTGCAGATATTCGTAATTGCATTGCTTTCGTTATACTCATAATGGGTACGAAGCATTGCCATGGATCTGCTACACTTCGTTTTCAATTTAGAAGGTAAAATTAACTTTGGATTTTAATTTTTCAATCAAAGGGCACAAATTTTTGTCATTATATATGGCGAAACAAATATTTCGGAATAAAGACTATTTCCGAATATTCGAATATATCAGAATCAAGAACATTTCATAAGCTGCAATTCGGTGCTGATAGCGTTTATGTATGAATGACGTGTTGGCATCTAAAGGTGGTTTAGTCATATGTTAAAAAAGAGAAGAGATTATGTCTACAGCGAGAATCCAACTTGCTGAACTTTTTTCAGATAGGAAGGGAACTATTTAATCACGATGTATAAGAGGAATAACTCATTCGCTTCTTGGAGACAGAAGAAAAAAAACTCTGGATGGAGCAGTTCTTAAAATGGCTCTGTAGACTCGTGCTGAAGCAGACGAAAAACTGTCGGAACAAGAAATGAGAGCTAGAGCTAAAAAAAATGTTACATGCAGTAAGATTAATGCGAGGATTTTGTCAATTTTTGTAAAGGAAAAGATAATGTGAACCAGAAAAAAGAGACCTGTGTTTTAAATCAGAAATCATGACAACTTCGCCATTTAAACCTCATTTAGAAGAAAAAGAAACAAAGCAAAGGCAGGGCAGATCCTCAAAAATCAGAAAATGGAAATGAGAATGTAAATATAAAAGAAGAGAAAAGGAAACAAATCGTAATGAAAAGAATTGACTTGTTGTTATGACGACCAACTACCATCAGCGAGTTCAGCACAGCTCACAGTTTCCGTTGAATATGATCTTAATATTATCAGGATATTAAAATTTCATATGTCAATATTTGTTGATTTCAAAATTTCAAAGGTCAATGGGAGCTATTATGATAACGAAAAGCAATCTTTCGACTTTTCTTCTCTACCGTTAATAGCAAACACATGGAAAATACTGAATACGTATGTACCTTTTGGTGTTAAAAACGTGTATGAACTAAACTAGTGGTGCTTCCAACGCACATACTTTCTCGCACTGCTTCTATATGGTCCTAAATGTTATTCCACTACTTCATAAACCAGCAAAAGTGTTTTCTACCAGCAAACTTTTTCCGTTCCGAGACCTGAAATCCGATCCTCAAAGTTAACGAACCGGCACTTATACTACTACGCCACACTAGCACCGTATGTGTCGAACAAAGCCATAAAAAGAATCGAACCGAGATATAAAATGGTAAACGCAATGATAAACAAACAATTAATACGATGGTACAAATCCAAGAAATGTGAAAAATCGTTAAAAGTTAAAAATTCGAAAAAATATATACCAACATTTTCAGTTCATGTATCGTTATTATCAATATTTGTGATTCAAATGGCTTCATATGATTTTGAATAAAGTTTCTAGACTTCTCAATAATTTCCCGTGACAACAGAGAATTTTGACTAATAATATTCCACGACCAGGACTCGAAACGGCAAAGCTTCCCCCGGAAGAGCTGTGCCAATTGCTCGCTGAATACGACTGCGACCACAAGGGCTCTGCATGCCATTTACACTTGTATAATAGTAATAAGTGTATGGTGGTTTCATTTCTAGCATTAGAAATCGCTCTTTTGAATCCGGTAAAATGAAGAAGGAAAGAGCAAAATCCAATAACAGCGGCGTAAACATATGTACTCACCTTATATTATTCTAGAATGGGGGCGGGTTTCTGCCGAAAAATCCAGAAAATGAAGCCGAAAAATCCAGTGAATGTAAAAAAAATGTCGTTCGGGCGCTCAAAGAAGGTATCTGGGAATATCATCATTCATAAACAAAAACTAGTTCAATTTAGAGATTAGAAATCTAAGTTCTGCAAAAAAATCTGAGTAATTCTCGAGCACCACTAGATTTTCTAAATTTAGCAACAGATTTTATCCATTTTTTCGTTATCAGACCACAGCTATAAGAGTTTTTTTGGCGAAAATTCCCAGTTTTCCTGCGCACGATCACATAACTTTCTCTTCTTATGAAGTATTCGTAAGGCGAGAAAGTAATAATAATTTCGGAACCGTTAGGGCATGCGCATGCGTTCTGGTTATATTGTATTTCATTTTAATGTTGAAATGCTCATAATTTTTCTTAAATTGGTTCATACAGATATACACAAGACAACGTTTGATTTGACATGACATACGTTTCAGAAATCGATAACAGAGTTGAAAAATTGTTTAAAAAAAGAAATTTGGGAAAACACAGATAAGGCCTGTATATTTATCTGCGGTGATTCTATTCGTGAGCAGAAGTACTTCAAATGATTTTCAAAAAAGTTTCTACACTCAATGTTTTTTTTCTGGAACACCATATTCATGAAATTAAAATCCCTATCTGGGATTCTGGCATCTTCCGAAATGTAGCGCTCAACTGCAACACGCTTTAACCACCTTCGCTATTGGAGTGGGATGCGGACTGAGTACTTATATATTAGTCAAAACGTAATTGTATCAGCTCTATCATTAGGAAGCCGGTAATTTTCTACATGCGAAAAACATGTCTTTGGGCGACAAAAAGGCAGCGGTGAAGGGCTTACTCCAAATAATTTATCCGACGAACGACATCAGAAAAATAACTACTGCCAGAAAGTCTCTGCCATTCCATAGCACCTCTAGTTTATTTATTTATTTATTTATTTATTTATTTATTTACTGTCCCTTATTACACACGTGGAGAAAATTTAAAGAAAAAAATTGGAGCGGTTTTGAGGTTTTTTTTGGGAATTTGAAGAAAGATTACGCAAAAACGACTCGTTTTCTCAGAAAAAGAGTTCATAACCTTTTTTAAAGAGCTAATTTTGTACAAGAGGTAAAAATTCTGAGGTAAAAATTGCTGTTTACAATTTTGTAGTTTTAAAAATATTTTTTCGCAATTTTCCAAAAACCAAGTATTTCCCAGAAGTTGGACTAGACCATATTTGTTATCGTCCCTCATTACATAAGTGAAGATAAGTTAAAGAAAAAACTTGGAGCGGTTTTTGAGAAACATTTTTTTTGTAAATTTGAAGCGCAATTTACGCAAAAAACTACTAGTTTTTTCCAAAAAATTGTATATGCCCTTATTTAAAGTGCTAATTTTATACAACTGGACTTTGTCTGAGGCAAAAATCTCTATCCCCAACTTTGCAGTTTTTAAATATTTTTTGCAATTTTCGAAAAATTGGGGATATCAATGAAAATGAGACCTACATCATTGCCTTAATCGTCTTTCGCACTATTCAAAAACAAAATTTTATCAAAAAATTTTGTTTTAACTTTGAAAATCTCCGACGGGTTTCATGTAAAGTACCCCCAAAAATTAAATATCGGTTTCAAATTCCAGGAGCCTTGACATCAATAAAAACGATGGGGAATTATCAATTTTGAAGAAAATCGGCTGAACGGTTTAGGCGCTAGCGTTGACCACAGACGGCCAGACGGTCAGACGGCCAGACGGTCAGACGGCCAGACGGACGTTTTGCCGTCAATCAATTTGCAGTATCAAAAAGCAACAAAACATGGATTTTGACTGCAACCACGAGGTAGAGGATTTTTTTAAATTTAGCAACAGGTTTTATCAATTTTTTCGTTACCAGACCTCAGCTATACGTTTTTCTGGCGAAAATTGTCCGTTTCGCGGCGCACGATTACATAACTTTCTCTTCTTACGAAGTATTTGTAAGGCGAGAAAGTAAAAATTTCTTAAGACCTACCACAACTCATTAAAAATATCAAAACTGTGTATCAAATTAGTCCCACCTGATGGGGTTAATACGATACACTGATGGGGCTAAAGTGATACAGCTTGATATCTCTATGAATTTGATTGGGAAACAACGAGCGGGGTATAAAGAAACATCTTAGAGTTTAGTGTCTCAACAGTATTTTTTTTCCTGTGCCCAAAATAGTCACATTTAGAGTTCCTGCTATATGGCCATTAATAATACAATAAATTTCCTAATACTTGTTATTTTTTGTTAATTTTAGATATCAATATGTAAGAATTCTTAAAGTGTATCACATTTACCCCAATGTTTTTACTGTATCATAATAACCACGACTGACCCTAATGAAATGAGAATTTAATGTGAATTTGGAAAAGAGTTCTGGCATTAGTACTGCGTGCCACAAAGGCAGGCATAGGAAGTCAAATATTGGAAATGTCTGCGTATTTTTTACCATTCACGTAGGCCAAGCGTATGCGATTGACAAAAATATGTTATAATTGTATTAAGACAAAAAATGTATCCAACATTTACTGATTTCGGTTAAAATAAAGATTATTGTTTAAAATGTTTAATTCTATATCTTACTTTACATTTTCTAAATAACTAATTGTGCTACAACAGCACAATTTTCTCGCGTTATTTGCCACTTTTGTAATGTTCGAAAATTCAGAAAGTTTAACGGAAATGAAACCTACGACATTTTTTTAAGCGTCCTTTACTCTATACGTCCTAAAGAATTAACGAAAAAATTGGAAATGTTTTTAAAGAACTTATTTTTTTAAATAGATTTCATCTCTATCTTCAATAATGTACAACTTTTGCAAAGTTATTTTTTTTTAATTTTCGAAGTTAGCGACAGTTCGCCGAGGAAATGACATCAGCAGCAACTTTTATTAGCGTTCTTTGATATATACGAGCATCAAATTTCAAGAAAAAATTAGGAGTTAAGGAAAATTGTTTAAAAATTGCATACATTCCTCGGAAAAGTACGTGAAAAGTATTCATATTTTCGAAAAATTGTACACGACCCTATTCCAATATCTGTCTTTGAACAATAGGAAAAAATCTCTATCTTCAATATTGTAGTTGTAGGAAGACGCTGAAAAAATTGAAACTTTTATAATTTCCAAAAAATTACGGATTTCAACAGATATAACACGCGCGTAATTTTTAAAGAGTTGGCTACGCTATCCAAGGAAAATGTTTAATAAACAAATTTGAGTCATTTTTGAGAAAAATTTGAAATGTTGAGGATTGATATAAAGAGCTCCGAAAATCAAAATATCCGTTTCAAATTCTAATGGCCTCGATCTCATTCAGATCGAGAAGGGAATATAAATTTTGGACACAATTGTTTCAATGATTTAGGCACTATTGTTGGACACAGATGGACAGACGAACATTTTGCCATCAATGGATTTTTAGGTGTCAAGAACCCACAAAACATAGATTTTGATTACACGTGTGAATAAAACTTGTTTCAACAATTTACTAGATATAGGAACAAGATTTATCCACTTTTTCGTTACTGGCAATAAGAGTTTTTCTATGGATTTCTAGCGGACGATTACAAGACTTTCTCTTGTTATGAAGATTGTCGAGGTGGGGTGGGGGTGTACTTCTTTACACGATACCATTTTTTGACATATTAAGATCACGTTCGTTGCATATTCGTCTAGTAGACCTGAGGATGAGTTACTAGTTTGTAAACAATGTGAAAAAATCAAATCTGCAGTTCGTTTACCGTTGCAAATATGTTTTCTATAAATCGGGAACGAAAATATCTAATTTTTCAAATGTTGTTAATCTCGCGCTTATTTAAATTTTATTATGTGGTTAATTATTTAGTTTTATTAATTTTATTATGGTATGAAACTTAGGTGGCTTACAGAATTTACACTAAAGGTAGTATTTACAGGATTTAAAAATTGCAATTTGTCCTGTTATATTCAAGGGGGCCAGTATTGCGTTGTTTTTAAAAAAGATTCTGCTTATTTTGATCTCACTATTTTAAAGTCCGTGTTGATGTGTAAACTTCCTGCCAAATTATTCACGATCGCTTGAATCTCTAGTAATGGTGACAAAGGAAATATTGTTCTCCAGTATTTGTTTATTAAAAGCCACAATAATATTAAATAACTTGATCGTTAACAGAATCTTACATGCTTCTGAATACGTAATGAACAGTTATTAATCGTAATGAAATATTAACATTTTATAATTCGTAAAAACGAATAATTCTTTTTGATAAGTTATTATCCAAAGACAACGTTGAAATATTCAATATTATTTTAAATAAAATGCATTAATTTCATAGCTAACACTAAGACGTCTTTAATTTCGAATCTTTAAATAAGTAAGTGCTAAAATTCAAAACAAACAATCAAATCACAATTCTAGCGTTTGGCAAGAACAGTGCTTTAAAATTTCCATTCAAAATAATGGCGAAGAACCCTCAATATTATAACACGGAATGTTCGCCTATCCTAAAGAAAATACCTGCTTCTGTAATTTGATGTCTGTTGGTACGCAACAGCATCTCATACAAATCATAACCCGCACCTTGAGAAAGGCAGGCTGTAATGCCATCTCTTGAGACAAGCGCTGGACCCTCCGCCACTGCGAATGTGCAAGAGGGATGCTGTTCCAAGAGTACCGGCAAAGGTGGCTCACGACCTCTACTGATGTCACGGCAGCGCCTCTGAGCGGGCGGAGCTCAGGTTCGAGTCCCGACAGATGCAAGATTATCGACACTAGATGAAATCCAGCCGCTATCTGGAGGAGAACACTAGCGACCGGTTGATCTGATTGATAGTTGTTCGTGTTTTCTCCGATGAGCACAAGGTGAATGCCGGTGCAGTACACTAAAAAACGGGCCACTGATCTTTTAATAAAATAATTTAATAATAATTTAATAATAATAATTTAATAATAATTTAATAACTTTTAATAAAATTTCTGGCCTCAAGAAAATGTGCGCAGATAAATTTCTTTCCCCACACGTCATATACAGTTTTTACTGTTTTTTTGACAAATAAATAAATAAATCTTGCGCGATCTTTCCTTCCTCTTTCTTATCTTATACTCATCCCTTACACGCACACACACTACAGTACCACACTTGTCTGGAGCTTCTACCTTGTCCCGGTTGGGGCGGTATCCCGCTGGTGGAGATATGTATTGGAAATAACCAGCAACCCTGCGTGTAGGTCGGCGCTGGATCTCGCAATTAAGCGGAAGATTATCGTCACATCCCGTGATAAAAATGCACTACACTTACGGAACTAATGAGTTTAGCAGTTGACACGCTCGTAAACAACATTAATCAATCCACGAATCTTTTCACCGGTAAATGGTGCGAACCAGGTCGTTTAAAGGAGTCCTCGAATTGTTTTTTTACAATACATGTGCAAATTGCTTCATGCACGGTTTCTGAAACCTCGACATCAGGCAGTGTTAGTCAATCGCACATTATTGGATTCCACGTAAACTAGAATTCTTCCCTGTATCTAGTGTTTTCTGTTGACACGATTTCTGCCACACCTTTTCGAGTAGGAAAATGGTTATTTCAAAATGAAAATTGCTCTTCAATTAATGAGAACACACTTTTCGAACTAAATTAGTCATTTTTGTCATTAATTAGTATGCGATATATTATTTACAATAGCACTATGTCAAAAACTTATCAGAAATTCCGTCACCATTGAATTGTCGGTTTGCGAGATATAGTTCTCAAAGGCGACTAGCATGCAAATTCCGAGCGTTAACGAGCGATGTTTATCTTTTCGGTTGGTTGAATACACAAGGGTACCCATGCGTGACATTAAAGATACATCTTTTGCTTGTCGAGTTATATACTTGTCAATGAGGTCCCCCGAATTTTTTTCCTCATTGATTTTTTAAGTGCTCCTGTTTTCTCATGTTTTACTGATGTTTGAACTTCCTGTTTGCTACCCCGTTGATCGTGTCCAGTATGCATGTGTAATAACGTCAGGGACGTGTATAAATAGTTTCCTAAAATAAACTTTTTATCATAAGTTTCCTATAACTTGTTCAATTATACTTCGGTTTTTCTTTCTTGGCGCGTAGAGGGGGGTGTCATCAAAATGGAATATCTCACGGTATTTTGCGTCGTTCTCGGTTGTACAGAGAACGCCGTAAGATTGGCATGATCGCGACTATATTGGGCAGTGCGAGCGATCATGTGACTATTAGCTGCACAACCGAGAACGACGCGAAATACCGTGAGATATTCCATTTTTATGACACCCCCCCACACACCAAGAAAGAAAATCCGAAGTACAGCCAAGTTAAAACAGGTAATTTTATCATTCATCCACCAGGGATAGTTGAAAAAGCATTAAGGCCACGTGAACATCGAGAGCACGGGTAACTGCAAAATAGCAGGTTCGATCTCGAGAGGGTGCCGGCGATCTATTCGATGCCAACGCGAACGCGATTCGCGAATGCGATTCGCCAACGCGAATGTTCCTCTATCGAGGACAAAATCGAAGGCCAGCTGGTACTTGGCTGACCGGAACGAACCGCGTCACTGTCGTCGAGCTGACGTTTCAGTCATCAAGTTGTGACCTTCTTCTGATCTGTACTCAATACACTCAGTATAGCTCAGAAGAAGGGGACAGCATGATTGGCGAAACATCAGCTCGACAGATTGACGTGGTTGTACCGTGCAGCCAAGTACCAAATGAAGCCAAAGAATTCACCTCGAAGGCCAGCTGCACTAAACGGCCGTTTCCATGGTTTCCATCGCTTTTGGTTGAATGGTGGAGCTGAAATTTGTAATGCGGAGCATGATTCTTCATTCGATAGATCCTTGTAGATCCGTCGATACAGTTCCTACTTTTGAGACCTGCGAGCTATTACATCTTTCGTGCCCTGTTACACAAAATAAAAAAATGTTAGAAATATTATCATCAACCTACTGATATAGAATTTTGTCGGTGTTTAGTGGCGGTTTGTTTTTCCCTTTTGAGAGAAGGTTGGTAGGGTGACAACGGAACGTGAATGATGATAATAAAGGAATATGTTCTGTCTAAAGTGCTATGAAAAGTCAAACCCGCCATAACCACATTGAAAAAGTACCGTTCCTTACAAAGGAGTCAAACCTGAAGGTTTTGGTTTCTCACACTGGGACCAGACACCCATCCACGCCGTCACCAAGGGTGGCAAATATGCTTGTACAATAAAATATAGAAATAATGCAAAGGAGCAAGTAAAAGAACCTACGTCAAGAGCATGGCAAAATTAAATACTCTGACAATTCTTGTACTAATCAAAGCAAAGTACGGAAACGACACAAGTATTACATGAGGCCTTCAGAAGTCAATCTAACTCCAATTTTTAAACATTTCTGGATAATAACATGGTTGTGTTCCACAAGGAAATATTTGTCAGTGGGAAAGACGACGAACTCCACATTTAAATGGTTTCCGGCTAGAATGTTCTAACTGCTCTGGCAAATGAACATTTTATCAGTTGTTTCGGTGGCCAGTGTGATTAACTCTATGGCTCTATGATAGCAAATGTTTAACCGAACTCTTTTGAGCTGAACTGAACTGTTTCGTGTTTTTCAACTGTACGTTGTTTGTGTATGTGGAATTTCTTATGTTTACTTTCTGATTTCAATCAAGAAATAGCAATAATGCAAACAAAGTCATGTACTCTGACTCATGCGGCAGTCAAAGTCGCAATTGATAGCAAATATTCGCTCCGTGGAATAAAAAACTATTTGCAAGTGCAACCAGCCATAGATTTGGGCTCTTCTCCCTCATCGCGAAGGAATCGTCATCTTTCCGCGACGACAAGGAGAACGATAATTTGAATAACTGTATTTCCCACTTAACTCTACAAGACGATAATGAAGTTACATTGATGCCCAGGAAACTGACAGAGATGGGGGTCATTGACCCATAAGTTGTGATACAATACTTGTTACAGGTTGTAGTAGATATGTAGACATGAAGACACTTACTTATGTCATTCTCGAAAATCAATTATCATGCTCAAGTGAACGCTCAGATTGGAGGCGAAATTGAAAAACAAGACCAATGTAGATTGGCATACCTTGCCTTCACGAACAGGCCAGTCGGTTTTCTTCTGACGAGATGATTGAATAGAGTAGTAGGCCTACTATGGTCAGTCTACGACATTTAATTATAACTGTGATGCTTTGTGTGCGCAATATCTCGAGGCAAACGATTGAGCGAAAGATCATTCGTTTGTCTCGAGATACTGCGTCCGGAGACCAAGAAACTGCAATTGTAATTTTTTGAGTACTAAAAATAATGACGTTAATGTAGCTCATGTTAATATAGGTTCTCTAACGAATAATCCGTCTTTACAAATTGAAGACCTCGGGGGCAATAACATGCTACGCCAAAACACGTACGTTTTGATAAAAAGGCAAGGAGAGATTTAGATATTGCATTCTACATATAGGAATAAAGAATATTCATTTATTTATTACACTGCCAACTTGAAGCGATTCTTTAAAAACCCAACATCTAGATACCTCTATGGAGAGTCAAAATACACTAATATCTCAACTTCGTGAGGAATGTGGCATGCCATGTTATTACTCCAAGGTCTTCAATTATAGAGCGACTTACGGCGTTCTTACATACCATAGACTCATTCATTGATCCACACATTTATTCATTCATTCAATCTGGGGAAAATCTGTGCAAGGTTGCTACCCTCTGGGAATCGTGGACCGCTCTGCCAGGCTCCTCCAGGTCCCAAATCCGCGCCGCACCTCCGAGCAACTTTTCTTGGGCGGCGCGGCGCCTCGTCGCCCGCGGCGCGTGGGGGGCGGGGCGCCGGCGGAGCGCCTCGGGCGGCGGGTGGGCGCCGCGGGCGGAGGGGGCGGCGGAAGGGGCGGGGCCGGGGCGAGCGCGAGGGGGGGGTGAGGCGTGAGTTATGGGCTGGGGAGCTAAAGGGGAGGGGCCGAACGCGCAATTACGAACGTGTCATCGGCGCTCGCCTGGAACTTAAGTCACCCCATGTGCCGAGGCAATTATGCCACTATTATCTTTAGATTAGAGCGCGCACGAGGCGGGGCGGGGGCGGGGCGGGGGCGTGGCGCGAGCGGGGGGAGGCGGAGGGGGGGCGCCGTGACGTGGGGATTGGAACAGACGTCGCCGCGGATGCGCCTGCCCCCGGCCGGACGGTCTTATCGGCTGGTGCCGCGTGCGGGAGCTCTGTGATGGACGTGTTGCCCATTCAAGGGCTTGTAATGCATGGCCGACCGGCACTGATGAGCTAATGACCAACTTACTTGGGGTTCGTCTCCCGCTTCGAGTTGAGATCTCGACGATGCAAATTTTCCGCTATACTTTGGTTGCAGTAGATTAGAGCGTGTTTGAAAGCAGCGTCGTAGTTTTTTGATTGGCAGCAAATCTGGTCAATATCCTTAGAAATACAAATTCTCTTCATGAATATTTATGCAGAGAGCAGTTTTCCGTGGGGAGTAGAGCAGCATAATGAATATCGATTGTATTCGTCACTCATTGTTATTCGATGTTTAAAATTAGAGGTGCTTGATTTATTTTGAATCATTCATTAAAATTTCGTTGTTTTTATTCGAAAATTGTGATAACTAGAACAAGAAAAGCTATATATAGGCTTTTGTCTAGAAGAAATTTCAGCACGTTTTCTAAGAATTCCCAAAGGCCGAATATATAAAATAGATATGGTAATTCAAGGGTATATATTGTACATATTACAAACATTTTTTTATGGGCACCCTAAATTGTCAAACGAAATCTTTTAGGCTTAGGAATATATTCTGAAAATAATACCATTTTCTTTATCTCTTTTCTCAAATACAGGAATGCCTTAAAATAAGATTGTTTTTCTGTGTCCATGAAAGAATTTTGCTTATATGTCTGGCAGATAGAGTGAACGTTTTCAACATAAAAACCATCATCTTCTTTCCAAGTTCTGAACAACTCGTCGCAATTGAGATTGTTAGTGGAATGTTTTGAAGTACAAAATGAAAAAAGAATTTTAGTTAAAAAGCTACAAGAACATAAAGTATTGATATATAATATATTACTAAAACAAATTTATTTGATGATAATGATTTTATTTAAAAATACAATGTTTATTTCATAAATCTAACTACAAAATAAATTAAGTTTCGCTGTCATATTCTGGTTTCCCCGATGCTCATTTTATCAAAGACGATATTACGATTTTACCAACCTTCCTGAAGAATGAATTATTTATGGACCCAATATTAAAGATCCTCTCTGAACCTTAACCTTATCGGCAAATTTGTAATTAAATGTGTCTGCATAAATTATCAGAAATATTTATAAGAAGTAAACTGGAGTATGAACATTTTTAGAGATAGCATGATAAACCTTCGCAAGAAAACCAATTAATGACTTTCAACCAAAGGCTATCTTTTCTCAACAATTATTAAAGACGAAAATGTCCTGTGTGGATCTCCTGAGGGATAATTCACGATTTGAATGTGGTAGCCCAGAACGTTGAACGTCCCTCCCGTTTTGCTCTAGCTTTCTAGGATCTGGCTGAGAAAAACAAACAAAAACCAGCACTAATTGCGAAGCAAGATGGACGAAGAAATAACATTATGGAACGTAGAAACCTTTTCTAGAAGAATTTTCTGTGCTTCGAAAATCGAGCAGGTGCAACGCGCTCACGTATGAATAAATGTTAATTTACCTCTCCCTTTCTTCTTCCTTCCAGAAATAATGCGAATTTATCAAAAGGAAAAATAATGGAATACAAAGGTATATTTTTAATTAATAGTCTGCAAATTAGATACCTTTATATTCAGAAGTTAAAAATTTTCTTGTCGTTAATGCCCGAGCTCTGGATTCCTGTTGATTGCCCACCCCAACGTTGGCTGTGTTGTTTGGCATTTTCCAAATTGGCATCTCTTAGGCCCCAAATGCTACCAATTGTTTGCGACTCGCATATTCACCGTCATAAACAGACCCGGTCTCGGTATATGTTTATCATGACTGGTCGTTCTCTATATGAGAATATGAGATCGGACTAGAATGGGAATTGTTAGAAGTTTTAATTTTGTTGACAATTTACCCGGGGTGATTTTTGCTAACACCAGCGTGACGTTGCACACTGAGTATTTTTCACCCTTCCAAAATCCGCTCCTTCTAGCCGGGTG
The DNA here is from genome assembly GCA_031308135.1 of Acheta domesticus. NCBI lineage: Eukaryota > Metazoa > Arthropoda > Insecta > Orthoptera > Gryllidae > Acheta > Acheta domesticus. The sequence goes on along the minus strand of JAHLJT010008446.1, from coordinate 125,222,989 downwards.
GAAACGTGGACTTGAGTTTAAAACGCGAGGGAACTAACTTCCACGTCAACGGGCTTAGCAGAGTTAAAAATAATCATGCTAATAATTGATAAGTTATCGTGAGAAAGGAGTTTAATTAAAGCGGTATGATGCATTACATCGTGTAAATATTTGATTAATATTCTTACCCTAAACATGACTGTTCAATTATAAAGGTTGATAGCAAAAATCGAAATGTTCAAAAATCCAAATCCGACGATCATTATAGCTTCTTTCTCCTATTCAAACTTCATCTTCTAAAAAAGCTATACCTAAAATACTATACCCATACCTACCATACAAAACCCTATATAATCACTTATAAGCTCGTGTCTGAAAATCTTGCATTTTTACAAAAAGCAGATTAGTATGAACACCTTTCTACCAAAAAGCCTACGAGAGTAAAACCAGTCCTATACATGTCAGAAAATGGAATGTAGGTAGCGGTAGAATGTCACGTATATTCAATAACAATGGATTAATGAAAGGAGTGGTATATTAATAATTTGTAGTAAAATAAAAGAATGCAAAAATGATCGCGAGGGCGAGAGCGAGGGCGAGGGCGAGGGCGAGGGCGAGGGCGAGGGCGAGGGCGAGGGCGAAAAGATATGGGAACAAGGAAGTCAAAATGACATCGGAAAATCACCAACAACAACTACTAGCAATTACGTAGAAGCTTGCCAAATTCACATTATTAGAAATCAGACACTAATGTAAAATAGACGGCGCGCAATTCAGTTTCGCAGTTTCAGTGACTGGCGCGGCGGGAATCGCTCTGCATATTTGTGCAGGAACTCGGCGGCGCGCCGAGCGCGAGAGAAAATAACAAATATAAAGAAAAGAAAAATGGGGGGAAATAAAAAAGGGAAAATAACTATAAAAATATAATAGAATCAGTCGGAAGCACCTACTTTCTGATCCAAAATGATCTGCGAAAGAAATAGTTTACAAGAACATTATTGACGTAACTCCCAAGTTTCCATTTAATATGTTGTTTAGAAGTTGTTTTCATTCTTAGCGTAGCTGCCGACCTGTGCGGACCGTAGCTACGGTAGCTTATCGCTGTTCAGTTACCGGATATGCCCTTCGTGGGGCGAGGCTGACCGCTCAGTGGACTAGAGTTGTGATTTTAGTGAGTACAGTGCTGTGAAAGTTTTATTTATCAGTGCTATTCAAAAACAGTTCCCGCGGGGAATAGCACGTGCGGCGACGTGCCATCGTGGGCGTCAAACAGTGCAAAAATATATTCAGTAGAAGTAAGTCACTCGTACAGGCATAACAGTTAATTCAACGCCTGATCATGGAAACAGCAACAAACGCCGAGTTCCCTTCGTTACCAGAAGCGGTATCATCAGTCTCGGAGTCGCTTAAAAACTATTATGCATATATGCCACATCATCTGCATTATCCGGAGACCCACCAATAACAGCTATATTTATCTAGCCAGTCAGCCTACCAAGATTTCCCCCAGCAGACGTCACCGGAAATGGGAGGTTCACGACATTTGGACGACACGACAGCAAGGAAACAACGAGAATATTTGATTGATTTATTTTACTTTTGTCAAAGAAGATTAAAAACTGTATGTATCGTGTGGGGAAAACGAGTAATCCGGAAAAAGTTGCCAATCTCTTCAACAAACACTTTTCCAGAATTGCGTCTGATCTCACGAAGGGACTAAAATCACAAAATTCAACATTTTACACTTCCCAAAAAATTTCAGATACGATGTTTATTCCCGAAACTTCTCCCAACGAAATCCTCAGAATAGTCAGTAAACTAAAAAATAAATATTCATCTGGTTTAGATGAATTTCCGGATTGTTTATTAAAAACTTGTGCACCTGCCTTTATACATCCGTTAACTCACATTTTCAATGCTTCTTTATGTACAGGAATATTTCCAGATATTTTCAAAACAGCAAAAATTAAGCCACTTTTTAAAAAAGGGAACAAAAATGATATTCAAAATTACCGGCCAATTTCTCTTTTGTCAGTTTTCTCAAAAATATTAGAAACGCTTTTCTACTTACGAATGGAAACATTTCTCAGGAAAAACAGAGCGTTTTCAGACTCACAACACGGTTTTAGAAAATCAAAATCTACGGAAACTGCCATTTTTTCTTTTCTCAAAGATGTTGCTTCATCAATAGACCAAAATGAAATACCCATTGGAATATTCTTAGATCTCTCGAAAGCTTTTGACGTTATTGACCATAAGATCTTGCTCTCAAAATTACCTTCGTATGGAATTCGTGGTATTGCCCTAGATTGGATAACTTCTTACCTTAAACATCGGACTCAAAGAGTAGAAATACCATACTGGCAGGAAAGGACATTACATACTTATATTTCCAATTCTTTGCCAATTGTGCATGGGGTCCCGCAAGGTTCGATCTTAGGGCCTATTCTCTTTCTGTTATATGTAAAACGATATGCCCTCGTCTATTAAAAATGGAAGAACGGTTCTGTTTGCTGATGACACGAATGTTCTTTGCAAAAAGAAGCAGTAAATAGTACAATTTCAGAAGTTTCAAATTGGTTTAATAATAACAAATTAATTGTTAACGAAAGAAAAACTGTTTCAATGCATTTTTGCATCTCAAATCGGAAATCGCATGTTCCATTGAAAATGAACAATATGCAATTAGCTGATGTTGAGGCAACAAAATTTTTAGGTCTTTCAATTCAATCAAACCTCAAATGGAATGTACATATAACAGAATTAAACACTAAATTAAGTTCATTATGCTATGCATTCAGAATTCTTTCAAATTCTGTCAGCCTTCATGCAGCTCGTTGCGTTTATTTTGCAAATGTGCATTCCCGCCTGAGATATGGCATAATATTCTGGGGAAGCTCATCCTGTAGTATTCAGACCTTCAGATTGCAAAAGAAAATTATTCGAATAATGAAAAATGCCTTCCACGTGATTCCGGCAAGCCTCTTTTCATTGAGCTGGGAATCCTACCATTGCCTTGTCTATTTATTTACGAATCTGTAATATTTGTCAAAAATGACCTACTTAACGGAGGGAACATATTTTCATGCAATATTGATATTTATAATTACAACACACGCCGTAGAAATCACGTGCATCAAGTGTCAGTATCAACAGCTCAGTACAAGAAATCAACATACAATACATGTACGTTACTTTACAACGCATTGCCAGATGACATAAAACAATTAAAGTCGGTATACAAATTTAAGTTAAAAGTAAAATCTTTTCTGCTGCAAAAACTGTTTCTATACAATTAGAGACTATACTGATCGTGAAAGAGAAAAATAATGTTTAATGTAACAAAACAAAGATATATAATGACTTAGTTTATGTTTGCATTGTATACATTTAAAAAAATATTTAATACGCCTGTAACAAGTAATGTACTTCAGCTTCCGGGTCAATGACCCCCATCTCGATCAGGTTTTTGTCCAGTTTCCCTGATCCATAGAGCAAATACTGAGATGGCCCCTTGTTTTGCTTCTGGACGTAAATGTAGCTTCACTGTGCGCACGTTTTGTTGAGCACTCCTTTTGCTTGTAGTTCATTTACAGTTGAAATTGATTTTCTATAACTCGGGGAAAAACATTTTTCAATATCTTTATTTTTCTAAAATAATTATTTTCTAAATTAATGTTTTCGTTTTCGTTTGTTTTTTTTTAATAAAATTCTGGCCCTCAAGAAAATGTGCGCAGATAAATTTCTTTCCCCACACGTCATATACAGTTTTTACTGTTTTTTGACTAAATAAATAAATAAATAAATAAAAAGTATAATCTGTGCATATTTGCTTGGGCTCTGGAATCTCTTCCCCGCCCTTTTACGATATATATATGTATATTCGTATCATGAATAGCAATACCAACAAAGTAAGTTTAGCACCATTTGAAGAACTAGAAATCTTTGCTCCCGAGTTGTAGAAAACTTGTTTGCATCGATAAACGATCTATAAATTGCTTTTTAGTTCAGCTAACAAGTATCAACCCACACCTCTGGCTCTACGCCTGCCACAATTAGCAAAATGACAGATCAACAAAATGCGCGCATAGTGAACATTTATGTTCAGAAGTAAAACAAGGCCATATCAGGATTTGCTCAAAGGGTCAGGGAAAACAAACGCAAAACTGACCGAGACGGTAGTCGTTGACCCAGAATCTGAAGAACATGTTACAGACATAACGCCCATAATCTTTCTGAAATTCAACAGAAAACATGTTAACTAATGCATAAAAAATCATTGTTAAAATCAATATTTTTCTTTTCGATGGTCACTGTAGTCTCTGATTGTATATAAAATGTTATGCAGCAGAAAAATTTACTTGGCACTTAAACTTGTGTATCGATTTTATTTATTTAATGTCATCTAGCTTTTATGCGTTGTGAAGTAACGTACATGTATAATATGATGATTTTTGAACAGAACTATTGATACTGATACCTGACGAATATGTTTCCTACGACATGTGTTGTAATTACAAATATCTGAACTGTATGAAAATATTTTCCCGCCCTTCAGTTAGTCAGTTTTGAGAAAAACTACATATTTCCAAATAAATAGGCAATAGATAAGATTCCAAGCTCAGTGAAGAGTGGCTTGCAGGAATCACGTGGATGACATTTGCTTATTATTCGCGCAAAATTTGTCTGCAGACTAAATTTCTGGGTACTGTAGGATGTGCTTCCCCAAAATTTTATGCCACATCTCAGGTTGGCATATACTACATCAGCAAAGTACATCCAACGAGCTGCATGAAAGGTGACTGAATTTGAAATAATTCTGAATGCATAACATAATGAACTTAATTTAGTGTTCAATTCATTATATGGATATTACATTCCAGATTTCACTGAATTGAGAAACCCAGAAAGTTTTTACCTGACAACCAACCAATTGCATATTGTTAATTTTCAATGGCGTAAGCGACTATCTGAAAGAGAATACTGAATTAAAACAGCTTTTCCTGCGTTGCTATTAATTTGTTATTACAAAACCAATTTGAAACATCTGAAATCGTTCTAATTATTGTTTCTTTTTTGCAAAGAACATTCTAGTCTTTAGCAAACAGAGAACTGTTCTTTCGTTTCTAATCAACAACGACATATCGTTTACGTATAAAAGAAAGAGGATATGGCCTATGATCGTACTCTGCGAAAACCCATGCTCCACTGGCAAATAATTGGAATGATGAGTAAATAATATTCTTTCATGACACACTGTATTTCTGTTCTTTGCGGTCGATGTTTAAGGTATTAATCTACGGGAAAACCACGAATTCCATATCAGGTAATTCTGAATGCGAAATGTTATGATCAATGAGATCAAAAGCTTTCGAAAGATCTAAAACATCCCAGTATATGCTTCATTTTGATCTATTGATTAAGCAAAATCTTTAAATAAAAAAGGCAGTTTTTGTAGATTTTGATTTTCTAAATCTATGTTGAGGGTCTGAAAACGCTTCGTTTTCCCACGAAATGTTTCCATTCGTATGTAAAAAATCTAATATTTTTGAAAAATTTGACAAAAGATATCTTGGCCGATAGTTTTGAATTTCAAGACTCATTCCAAGATACAATTAACCACACGACGTGGTGTTAGCATCAAAGTCTGGGGTTGATTGTTTTTCTAGACCTAGAGTTGGTTCTTTTATTAGAAAAGAAGGGACGATGAACCGTTTTTTGTTTCGTGGCATTGTAGAACATAACATTATATTACAACCAGAAAGAAATATGTCTGGAAGCCGGATAATTCTACGAGATAATTATCCAAAGCATCATGCCTATCAGGTGACAGATTTATTATCAGGTAACAATTGTTTTTTGGTAAAGTCAAAATGTCTTCATGAATTCGATTGAACACATATGAGAAACTTTGTATTGGGTGTTTTTCGCAAGAATTTACGCAAACAAGAATCGATTCTTTGCAGGTTTACAAGGTGAATGCATTAAGCTCACTTCTCGAATTCTACTCAAGCTTAAGATTCTGTGCTGCAGAGAAGTGATGTAGTTATCAGGTCTGAGGGATACTTAAATAGAAAGTACTGAATTTGTATCTCGGAGTGGCACTTTCTTTAAGTATTCTCTTATCGGTAACAAAATACTTTTGATACACAAAACTTTAAACTGTATGTTTTATTTTCGATAATCATTATAAACAGACATTTATGTTATCACAACCTTAATCTACAATATATGTTAATAATTATAAATTATGTTTTGTTATTTATTATGTTTTCCAAAAAGTACTTCAAAAATACTACCTACAAAATGGTTTCGAACGCTACCATATTTTACAAAAACTCCCTCCTTCAAACTTATTGTTTCGAATAATCTTAATAGGAATAATATCTGCAAAGCATCAGAATGAATTGATTAGACGGTACTTGACACGTAACGTCGTGAATAGGAAGAAAATCTGCCAAGTGGGAAGTATGCTTGCAGCTGCCCATTCATAGACATGTTCGTTGCTCGATCTGTACTTGCGCGGGACCCGTACTTAAGCAGAGCTTCGATTTGCCTTATCAACCGTCAACTTCTCCATACGAACTGAACAACTTGCTTTCAGTCATTATACTAACAGCTTTGGCAGCATTTTCGAACAGGTAGGTATCAACTCAACTGGTACCAAGTTGCCAGAGTATTTTCTAACATTTCGTAAGAATTGTAAATAATCGCGAGTAGATTATTTTATCGTTTATTATGTTGTCTCATGCAGAAAAGATATATATGAGCAAAATATATTTCACATTTCTTCTTTCTTGTTTAGACGTAAAACGTCGTCAGGGAGCACTACAAACTTATTCGGATATTTTAGCATGTTTGCCATGTATACTTTTTTTTTATTTTGAGTTCCATTTTTAAGGTAATATCAAAGTTGGCTCTCCCAAAAAAGTAACGTGGAAACTGCGCGTGGGATGCAGCAAAGTTTTGAAGACAATACAAACTTATTTCAACTCGAGCTTCTCTCACGGGTTTTTGATTGGAGTGTAAAGCCCTTGAGGTGGAGTTTGCGTCCCGAGAAACTTTTCCGGGAGGAGGCCTGCTCCGACGCACGCACGCGGCCTAAGGTCTCGTGAATCAATTACGGTGAGATCGGCAGCCATCTGGCACCGCCTCCTTGTTCCGCCATCTGCTACCACAACAGCCAGCTTGTACGGCGCCGAGGCGGGCGCCACGGTCCCCTCGCCCTCCTACAGGGGCCTCCGGCCCCTCCCTTTCCCGCCACGCCCCCCGCTCCCGCCCACCCCGCCCGGCCTCACGCCGAAATATTTCTTTAAAAGACGTCGAGAAACTCGGCGAGAAGCCTCGAATATTCCGGCGAGGACGGAGGGCGCGGGCGAAGAGAGGGGGGCGGGGCGGAGCGGGGACGGGGGCGTCAGCAGTTCGGCTGCGCAAGACGGGGCTCAGAATTCGCCCCCTACTTTGCTTGCATCTACACTCTCCTTGGGAAACTCACCTTTGTAGGAAACAGAACCTTCCGTGTTTTCATTCTCCGAGAGCCAGGTTAGCAGATACACTGATAATATCTTACGTATTGATGAATGGATGTCTGAGACGTGTCACGACCTGTCTTTTATTTTCCATTTACTCATTCTCATACAAGGAATATCAAAACAATAACAATAAATACACTGCCAAATAAAGCTATCTGCTGCATCTTGAAAATAGATAAAAGTTACCTGGATTGATTGCGGTGATACGATGCTGAAGCTGAGAAATATGAGAATTTAGAGCCCACGTCAGTATTTCCAGTTGTGCTCATCCCATCAACATCTCTACGATGCTATTAGGAAGAAATGAATATTCTTCTACCGATGTTAATTTCAAATATAAAGTTTGAACACTTGGGAATTACAATAATTTTTTCAATAAGAATGTCATATGCAAACTGCCTTTGTAGCCTAGAAAAATTCTAATAATAGATTCTATAATTCTAATAAAAGACTGCAGTTTTAATATGTTTTGCCTTTTTTTAATTTTATTCAGATTTTATTTAATACTTTTTTCGATAGAAAAGTGCACAAGCTCGTAACCAGGATTTTCATGGGGGAGGCACATAAATTTCCTCCAGGGGGAACAAGAACTTCTTATTCAAATTACAAACTATAATTTTCACATTTGTACTCACAAAACCTTTGTAATGACTCTCTTATACGTATTTTGAATAGAGTTTACAACAGAAGGATGTCCTAGAGTACCGTTAAGCTGGGGTTAAAATTCGAATACATTGTATTCTGCTGAATAATGTCAAATGAAGTTTTCAAGGGACGAACCATAGACGTCTGAATAAGAGAATGTGATTCGGGAGAAATTTAGGCAACTCCGAGAAATTTGCAGTACTGAGAAAAATATTGAATTCTTAGAGCCGGCCTCTTGTTTCAACAATTGTGCCCAGAGAATCGCGAATCTTTCTCTTCTTTTAATACAGCTTGATTTTCATTATTAACTCAGCATAATTTCTATGGCAAAGACAAATGTATTTCACGAATATAAAATCAATATTGATCTTTAAAAACGTTTCATTTACACGCCACAATCAACATTACCTATAAATATCACAAAAGGTAAACTCACTAACCAATTTTACTGTCTCGTTACGGTGTATGAGTATGTTATGTAATGCTGCGCGAAAAACGGCGAATTTTCGGCAGAAAAAACTCTTATTACAGGATCCTGGTAACGAAAAAGTGGATGAATCCAGTTTCTAAATTAAGAAAAAATCCTCTATCACGCGGTGTACCCAGAATCCATGTTTTGTGGGTCCTTGATACCAAAATATCGAATGCGACAAAACGTCTGGCCGTCCGTCTGTAAATAACGCTAGCGGCTAAACCGTTCAGCCGATTTTCTCCAAATATAACATTCCCCAATCGATCTGGTTGACGTCACGACCACAGGAATTTGGAAATCGATATTTTAATTCTGGTGGGCACTTTACATGAAGCCCATGGGATATTTTCAAAATTTCAAAAAACTGGCTCCATCGTTTTCGATTAAATTTTGTTGTTGGATAGTGTGAAAGACGTTTAAGAGAAGGGTGCTCATGTTCGTTGAAAACCCGTTTTCCGAAAATGGTAAAAGTTCAAAATTTATTCGGCGTCTTTCCTACAACTAAAACATTGAAGACAGAGGTTGTTTCCTTAATGAAATCTGTTCTTCAAAAATAGATTTTGAAATAAGGACATGTACAATTTTTCAAAAATTTGAGTCCTTTTGCGTGGAATTTTGAGGAGAAAGTACATGCTGTTTTAACACCACTAGTTTTCTTAATGAAAAAAGTTGTTCAAAGATAGATCTTAAAACAAGGTTATGTACAATTTTACGAACATATGAGAAGTTTTCGTGTAATTGTGTCAGCCCGTCTTCTAAATAATATTGTCTACAACGCTACAGGGAAACTGTTTCTTCGTTTCCCCTGGCGTGAGCTTCTTGAATCAAATCATTCAGCAGAGTGTTTTGAAGGAAGTATTTGCAATTTCAACATCCCTGAGATGTGTATTCCAATTGCGTTCTCTCCTTTAACTTCGTTCCCTATTTTGTGATTGGAGAACGCGTTGCACTCCCACGGCACGGCGTCTCGAGTTGATCTCAAAGTTTGTCGTGCGGCGATCACCTTTACAGCTCCTTCGCCACGCGTGCGCGGAACACATTTGATAGGTTCCAAATCGGCAACGTGTGCGGTTGCTGTCGAGCCAGCCTGCTGCGGATCCGATGTTCTGCATTTTTAGCAACGGTGATGCATTCCAAGAACTCGACTTTTGGAAATCGGCTAACAATTTTAGTTCCCTGTTGCCACGAAACTCTGCTCAGATGGTTTTTTTTTATTTACTATTGCCCTTCATTGAAAAAAATATAATTAATAACGTAAAGCAGAAAATAAGTATTCTTCTTTTGCTGATATATATGTAGTGAATATACATTTTATGTGAAGGCATTTATGTCTAATCTGGTGTGTAGAAAGAAGTAATTTGCTATTCGTATCATCTTCAGAAATTGTTCTAAAGACTAAAAATAATAAGATCAATATTTTTGGTATTAAATTTTGATATTTTGAAATGCGCGGCTAGAAAGATCTTGGTAAATAGAAAACATTTTCCGTTCGTCTGTCCGTACGTGGTCAACGACAGCGCCTAAACCGTTCAGACGATTTTCTCCAAAACAGATATTGCCCGATCAATCTCAGCAAACTCGAGGTCCTGCGAATTTTGAAAACGGATATTTTGAGTTTTGGGGTACTGAAGCCTTAACAACATTTTAAAAAGGTTCTCAGAAATAATTCAAAAAACTTCGGTTTTCGTCGAATAGAGCAAAGCAAACTTAAAAAATGTGACACTTAAAAAAATGACGCAGGTTCTCATTTCGGCAAACTTAGAATTTTGGAAATTGCGAAATATAAATGTTTTCGGGGTTTTCCTACAACTAAAATATTGAAGTTAGGGCTTTTTATAATGAAGTCTGTCCTTCAAAGATAATATTTAATTGAACTCATATACATCTTGTGAAAATATGAGTAATTTTTTCGTAATGTGTCCTTGAAATTAAGGCAATTTATAAAAATACTTTCTTCCTCAAAAACATTTTCGGCGTTTTCTACACAACTACTAAATTTGAAGACAGATTTTTTTTCTTAATAAAATCTATTTTATAAAGATATATTTTTATGTGCCATGAGCAATGTTATAAGCAAATTTTAAACAATTAGTTCTTCAAGTGGCTCGAAATATTTTCTTTAAACTTCTTCTTGATAAGCGCAAAGTACGCTTATAAAAATGGCGCCGGTCGCATTTTTGGCGAACTCCCTGTATTTTCAAAAATTGAAAAACATTAACATTGCAAAAGTACAATATTAATGATAGATTTTCCCCTTAATGACGTCTGTGGTAAATGTTAAATCTTTAAACAAGGTCATGTGTATTTATTTTAATTGTAGTTTTTCGCGTAATTTTTGCTTTAAGTAAAGGCAATTTGTAAAAAATACAATTTCTCAAAAACGGCTCAAATTTTTTCTATATATTTTTCCACGAATACAGCAAAGGATGCAAAATTGAATTTCTAGGGTTCATTTTCGGTGCATTCTCCGAATTTTCGAAAATTTGCAAATAATGCAAGAAGGTATGCGCCGTTGCAGCGCCACAATTTATTCTTGGAGAAGCATTGACCAAATGACACATTTCGTTTTTTCTGCATGTGTATTATTTTTTGTGTTATAACTTTTCTACACCTTTTCATTTTCTGCATTGTGATCGCATGTTAAGCTAGTGATACGTTACTGCTTTATGAGTCAAGTTTTGTTTCTTCCCACGATTAATATAATTGCCTCTCCCTCACCCCAACTACACACAATTGGAAAGTTAGTTCCTCTAATTTGAACATGCGTCTTCTGACGACAACTCTAGCGAAGATAAATTATTCAGTATTGTAATTTGCAATAAAATAATATTTTAGGGAATTTTCATGTACCATGGAGAATATCATCCTCCCATACAAACCTCCTTTGAATTGTATTTGCAATAATAATTAGCGATCCCTAAGAGAACGAACTTGATCTCCAAAAAAAAATCTCCCTACAAACTTTTAAGGGGGCGCTTTCCTCTATCCCACCTTGTCACGTCCTCAACGGCTGTTAACCGGATACCAAGTATAATCAGTAGCTGCCATTCCTATTGAACTGGAAGATTCTAATCTACTTTCAAGCCGACAGTTACGACACCCTTGAAAATCGTCATCGTATCATATTTGCCATAGACTGGACATGTGTGAGGGAATCTTGCAAACTTCAGAATGATCGCCAGTGGTTCTTAATAACGAGACCTGCTTCTGTCCCGGTGAAGATGACCAGTAGAACTGCGTAGAGACACGGATTGTCCACAAGGTCGATAGATTGCAGTCGTGGTATGGGGCGCAATATTCTGCACGAAATCGCCTCTAGTATTCACTACTAGTTACTTTTACAGCTGTGTGATACTTTGCGGACAAAAACTGTTGCCATCTTCTCTAGGATTCTGTGCAGGGTGCCATGCTACAGCAGGATAACGATCGGCCTCACATGTCGTGTCATGAACCTCTTGTCAACAGCCCGAATCCATTTCGTGGCCCACAGAATATCCTGATCCCTCCCAGATAGAGAAGGCTAGGATGAAATGGCATGCGATAACACACCTTCACAGAACTCCGTATTGAACGTCCGTGCGAGATCTCACACTACATGGGAATGAAATATCGCAGAACACTTTCAAAAAACTCTGCGAATCATCATGGCGCTTGGCTTGCTTATTACCCCACTATTTTATTTTAGTTTTGTTTTAAAGTGTCCTGCATGTTGATCGAGTAAAGAAAGATTTTGATATTTTATTAAGCATACAAGTGAAAGGTGGCTCCTTAATATAATCTTGGAAAAGAATGTCTGATTAATTGATTGATTAATTGATGTCTGGAGGCACATCAACTACAATGGTCATTCGTTCTGACTCTTTGTGAACGTTTTTTATAAATTGGAGGTGGCGGTGTAGCTCCCCTGCTGGATGGAGATATGAGGCACCAATGGACTTGCATGCTTGCAATATATTTCCGCCTTTCCTACTCTCAGCAGGGAACCGCCTTAACCTGTAGTGCATGTAAAAGGCAAGAGTATAAGGGGAGAGGGGAGGGAAAGAAAGAGAAAGGAAAGATCTCGTGCGGACCGTGGCCCGTTTGTTAGACCACTGCTCTCGCATTCGCCAAGTCTTGATCGGAGAGACCACGAAAAACTACCGATCACAGCAACCAGTCGCTAGAATTTCTCCTCCAGAGAGCGGCTGAATCCGACCTAGCTATCTAGCAAATGCCAAAAATCTGCCACCGTCTGAACTCAAACCCTACGACCTCCAGGTCCGAGTCGCTGAAGAGGGCGGCAATGTTGGCTCTGAGCAACGCGCAGACGGTTTTTCTGTAAGGAAAATCGGCCCACGCATCCTATGGCATTCTGCCTTCTTCTCTCAACCGTCTTAGAATTTAAGAATATATTTTATTAAAATATTTATACATTCACAGATATATTTAATAGTATATTAAATCTGTTAGATTAATAATATTTCGGAATCTCTAGTATTACTCATTTGCATGATTTCTTAAAATTTCAAATCAAAGAATACGCAACCCTCAAGACAGCAATCGCAACAATTAGATTACAGTCAGGGAGGATCCGACAAATTCGGGCAAATTCGCGTTTGCGCAAACAAACTTTTGACTGACAATTTTAAACACTCGGTTGAGAGCAGGGACGTTCGAAGTGCGTCAGAAAACTTCCGAAGAATAAAGCCGAAGTTCCAATTTTGTAGAAAGGTTTCAAATAAACTTGAAAAATTCCGCAGAACACAATCATTCAATATGGACTTGCACATAGACAACTATGGTTACGTTAGTTTATGAACTCCAAGCCCTGTAGAATAATTCAGGTACTAAGGTACTGAAGGTACAAAAGGAATATCTTTCTTCTTCTGTCAGCTCTCCGGCACTTATAGTTTTTGCCATGGCTTCTTTTATTACAGCAGCCCAATCTCTTCTGTCTTCTGCTTTTCTTTTCCATCTTTTCACTCTTAAGGTCCTCAAATCATCTTCCACCTCATCGTTCCATCTTAACCTCGGCCTACCTCTACTCCTCCTACCGGCCGTGCTCCCTACATATATCGTCTTTATTGCCCTCTCTTCCGTCATTCTTATTACATGTCCAATCCATTCCAACCTTCTTATCTTGATGCAGGTAACTACCTTAATTGTTTTATCCAGTTCATCCAACTCTGCTTTTGTTCTACTCATTCAGATTTCATTTTCTTTAACCGGTCCAAATATTCCACGTAATATTTTCCTTTCCCATATTGCCAGGTTATTTTCCATTTTCTTAATGAGGGTCCAAATTTCAGAACCATACAATACAAGCGGTTTCATTACAGTGTTGTAAAATTTTAACTTAGCGGCCTTTGACTTAAAAATGTTGTAGGGGCTGCCATAACATCTGTTACCCGCCGTTATTCTCCTTTTAATATCGTTTTATACTTCATTATTTTCAGTAATATAGGAGTCCTGTGGCATTCACCCATTCTACATTTTACCCATCTAAACTGACATATTTTGATTATTGATTTCTTCTCCTAGTTGTTCTCACATATTTTCTTTTGTCCTCATTTATTACCAATCCCATTTCTTTTGCTCCTTCCGTTAATTGGTGTATGAAATTTCCATATCTGTAATTGTTCTACTTATTATCACTACATGATCAGCATATGCCATTATTTATACAACTCTATTTATAATTGTTCCCTTGGCTTTATGTCTATATTTCTTATTACTTTCTCCAGGCATATGTTAAATAACATAATACATAACTCATCTCCCTGCTTTAATCCACACAGTGTTGTAAATTCCGCTGATATCTTTCCTTGGAATTTAAACACATTCCTAGTACCTTGTAGAGTCATCATACTAATTTGAATGGTATACCAAACTCATACAGTACCTCTATCATTTCCTTTCTATTTATATTGTCATATGCTTGCTTGAAATCTATATATAGTTGATGAATCTCTACATTTTGCTCATATGCTTTCTCCAATATTTGTCTGAGGCTGAAGATTTGTTCCGTAGTACTTCTTCCTTTCCTAAAACCACTTTGATAATACCTATAATTTGATCATAGTATATTCTTATTTTAGTGGCTAAAATTGCTGAGAATATTTTATAAACCTTACTCAGTAACGCTATACCTCTATAGTACTTACATTCCAGATTATTTCCTGTCTTATGTATAAGATGTAGAACGGCCATATGCCAATCTCTTGGCATTTCTTCTTGAATCCATACTTTACGTACTAATTCATGTATTTCCTTCCATAGAGTTTTAGGTCCTAACTTTATAAATTCTGATGCTACAACATCCAACCCCGGAGCTTTGTTATTCTTTAATTTCCTTATTGCTGCATATGTTTCATTCCTTGTTGGTTCGTTTAATTCCAAGTCTGGCCCAGAAAACGTGATATTTTCACTTTGTTCACTCGTTTGGTTTCCATTCAAAAGCTACAGAAAATATTCCATCCACCTGTCCATTACCCTTCCTTCTGTACCTATTAAATTCCCTTCCTTGTCTCTGCACATAAATACTTTTGGCTGATATCCTTATTTTCTTCTTTTAATTTTTAATTCTCTCATAAAATTTTCTAATTTCACTTCTTCTATTTAATCTTTGTATCTCATCGAAGCATTCCTCTTCATATTGCTTTTTCTTTCCCCGAATTACCCTTTTTGCTTTACGTCTTACATCCACATATTCCTTTTCATTTCCCAGCGTTCTTCTTTCCAACATTTTCTTCCCACATTCTTCCCTATCTTGTATAACCATCCTACATTCTTCATCATACCATAGTGTCCTTCTTCCTTTCTTTCTTCTTCTCCCCTAACACTTTACTTGCTGAATTTATTATACTAGTTTTAATTTTCTGCCATTTTTCATCTACTTTTTCTTCCCCTTCTACTGGTGGTATTTTTCCCTGAATGTTTTCTATCTCCTCCTTAAATTCTCTTGCGATCTTTATTGTCTTTAATTTTCCTGTATCATATCTCACTATCTTATCGCATCTCTTCTCTCTATTAAGTGACAATTTTTGTCTGTATTTGGTTCTTACCAGAAAATGGTCAGAGTCACAGTCTGGTTCCTTCAGTGTCCTAATATCCATTATATTGCTTTTATGTTGAGAATCTATCATTACATGATCAATTTGTGTACATGTTGCTTTATCCGGTGTAATCCACGTACCCTTATGTGGATACCACGTACTACTAATTGTCAAATCGTTTGTCACGCAAGACCAACTTGCTCTGTCTCCATTATCATTATTTTTGTCATGTAAGCTATATTGACATAGATTTGGGGCATATGATCTATCCTTTCCCATTTGCGCGTTAAAATCCCCTAACACTATCTTCGCATCATATTTTGGTGTTGTTTTATATATTTGTTCCAGCTTATTGTAAAATGCGCTCTTTACATTATCATCTTTATCTTCTGTGGGGGTAGGTACATTAATAAAAGTGGTATTATAAAATCTCCTTCTAATTCTTACCATGCACATTCTTGGGCTATATGCCTTAAAATCCATAATAGCTCCCCGTAGTTTTCTTGATTGCAAAACCCACTCCTCAAGTTCTTTCTTTTGTGGCACTACTATTGCATATTACATATCCTCCCTGTTCTTTTATCTCCTCTTCTCTCCATCTCACTTCTTGCATTGCCAGTATATCCATTCTGCATTTCTCCAATACGCCCAGTAGATTAGTTAAGGCACCAATTCGATTTAAGGACAAAACATTCCATGTACCAAAATATAAATCATATTCCTTTTTTCCGTTTGCAATGTTGTTTCCTATTAACTGACCGCCTACCATTTTTAAGTTTCTGAACAGTATTCCTTTTTACAATATGGGTTGTTAGCCCTATTACAAACCCCAACTTGGGGGACCAGGATTTGTATTGGGTTTTCTCCCTTAAAGATTGGCTTCCCCACGCCTTTCAGAGCTCTCTCTGCCCATAGGTTTTCTGTCAGGGTTTTCCTTCCCTTAGCCTTTGGGGATCCCTCTCCTCCCTGCAAGGCAGCAGGTTTGGTTTTCTATCAGGGTTTCCTTCCCTTATCCCAAAGCTCCCGTTTTCAGGCGCCGGAGACTCACCCTCGCCCTGCTCTCATTAGTTGCTCTCCAAGCTCTCATCTTCGAAAGCACCCAGGGGCCGCCACGAGGAGGAGAGAGCAGGACTTGCTGACTTTTGACCCAAATCGGATATTCCACTTACATCAGGGCATTACTGGTGTTTTAATGGTGTTTACCTGTAAGCATAGGTTTTACTGTAAGCATAAGTTAACCCCCGCCAGACCCGAGTCAGCCCTTTAACCCCCTGTGACAAAAGGAATTTTAGCAGGAAATTTCATCACGATATTTCAGAAGAAATGCGGGAAACGTTACCATTATAAATTCCTGCTATAATCAAACCTAACATCACTAATGCAATAGGAAGGTTAAGTTTTGTTTACAAATCTCTCAGATTATATAATTTGAATCTGATATCAAAAAGCCCTCAGACAGCATTTTAAATCACTTCACTTCCATTACATGTTGCATGCATGTAATAATTTGAAGACGGATGTCTAATGCAGTCGAATACAGTGTTATTTCTACGTTCGGCAGATTCAGTCGACCATTCGTGCCTGAATTTGTTTTCGGTGGAACGTGGATACACTCTGACTGCTCGCTTAGAATCATCCTGGACATATGAGATTCGGAATATATAAGATGTGATACATTGTAAACTGGAATATTTGAAAATTCACTACTTATTAGTTATTAGTTGAGTTGTTTCTGGAATATTTAATGTATCAGAAATACGTTCAAGAAGTATTCTTTTAAAATCGCATTCGGGAAGATGGAGAGTTTCAAGTCTTCCAATTTTGTTGGATTCTGCGACTCTGGTACATGGATACCACCCAATCTAGAGATTGTCTTGAAACAAGCATGATGGCTAAACGCCCAGACCAACAAAAAACACAGTTTCGCCATATCTATGGGACAGTTAGATTTAGTCTGTATTAGGGAACTACCATCGTACAGCAATAATAGTTGTGTGCGCATTTCCACTTTTCCGGATCAACTCGTCAGAAAGGTAGAATAAGATATTTTTTTAATATATATTTTTTCTGATATAGCGTACATAACCACTTTGCTGAAATGATGGGAATACATCGGTACAAAGATACACAATGCAATAAAGAGAGAGGATGAGCCTTTTTGAGCTCCTAAATGGAAAGCTAAGGAGAAACGTTTAAGAGTTTAACATTAAAGGTGCTTGTGATGTAGACGAGATAGAATAGGAGATACGTGGGAGAGCAATATCTTCCGGAGCTTTACAGTTGATTGACTGAGTAATTGATTACTAGTGATTCCGGACGCGTCAACTACTAAGGTCATCAGGATCAAATCTCAGGACCTCCCGGTCAGAGGCATTGCAGTGACATCAGTTAATGCCCTGAGCCACCTCTCCCGGTAGCTTTACAGTTGTTTCTCGTTACTGAATAAGTACCTAGTAGACGTGACAGTAAGAAGTCTCGGCAAGTCACAGTCCTCCGCATGTGCGGAGGGCGGAGCAGAATCGCGACAGAGTCCCTAGATACAGAGAGTAGCGCAACCACCGCCATTTACTATCCACTCACCCGACAACCCCGTCAGGCACAAATTAAGAACTGAAGGGAGATTACAATATTTGGAGACATAACGAAGATTTTCAAGAATATTAATACTGGTTTTGAGGTAGACTCATGGTTCTCAACATACAGAATACTACACAGTTCCAATTCCTCCTGACCACTGGATATAAAATGGCGGGATCGATGGCACAATGGAATGCGCTACTTTCTGTATCTAGAGAATCTGAGTCGCAAGGCCTGTCGGCGCGCTCTGGTGGCGCGGCGGCTGGCGGAGCGGGACGCGGCGAGGACGGGGCGGGGCGCGGCGAAGCAGGGGGCGGGGGAGCGGGGCGGGGCTGGATTGTGTGCGGCGAAAACCCGTGGGTGGTGACAGGACGCGCGGTCGCGCACACTGAGCCGCGCTGACAGGAATTCATATGCTGCGCGTCAACATTCATATTTCTTCCGTCACGCGGCGTGTGCAACACGATTAAGGTGTACGTGGAGGAACACGGCGCACGGCCGCCTCCGACCAATCCTTTGACGTTGTTTTTGCTACATCAGTTACGCACGGACAAGTCGTTTTATTCAAACTAGGAGACAATCAAGGAACGGAATGTTTGCGGTTTTATACATGTTTTAATCATAAGTGGAATTGTTTTATTTTATCTACTTATATATTTTTTAATGTAATTCTAAAATATTCCAACTGCGGGAAAGTCTCTTAAAAAAGAAGTGATAACTAATTGAGAGGATTGGATTCACCTCGTATTTAAAGAGTATTGTGAAATAATAGAAGGTGCTAATTTTTATCTTTTAAAATTTTGAATTAGAAATAAAAAGAGAGGTCCTACAAAGCACTGAATTATGCTTACACACAGATACCGTGCATTGCAAAGGTTAGCCGTCGCATAAACGAAATATTAATTTAAATTTTAACATTTTTTCTTGTAAATAGTTGTAATTGTTAAGTTCAAATAATTTTTAAATTTCTATTTAAAGAAATATTTTGTTACACTGGATAAATACTTTCTTAAGAGTGAAATTGATCAGAGAAAGCGATCAAACGTTAACGACATCGACTATAGAGAACGAAAATCTCGAGAAGAAATTTCAAAGTGCCAGGTTAATTATTGCCTGATACTCTACTAATGTCTATTTACTTGCAGGCAGTTATTTTAACGACACCAAAACTCGCAGGACCACCGTGAAACATCGTAGTTATCCGCATGTTTTACTGTTCCGAAGTTATTGTTGCATCATGCTTTCAGCGTACCATGTACTGGTTGGGCCCTAGCTAACGATGGAGCATTCGGAAAGGAACATCCAGGCGAACGTCTTGATCTGCCGACGGGCGCGTATTGACAGCCAGGACAGCGGATCGCAGGAATGGCAGACGCGGCAGGCGGCAGCGGGCTTTGGAGCCGGCGCTGGCCTCTTTCTTCGGCTTCATAACGCCCCGGCTGTTGCGCCCCCGCACCCCTCGCCTCGGGCCGACCACTTCTGAAAGGGCTAGCTTTATTACGCGCCCACGTCATCCCGCTTCCAGCTCTCGTCCGCGCCCTCGGGCCCTCCACCCCCCTCCGATCCCCTCAACAACCCCACCCGCCCCGCCCAGCCCCGCTCCCCCCTGCGGCCCCGCCCCGGCGCGCCCTCCAGCAGCACGTGTTGCCGGCGCAGTCAAGTCGGACGGGCCTCGCCCAGCGCGGCGTGCCCCGCCCCCCTCGCCGCGTTTGCTGCGCCCGCCCGCGCCGCTTCTGGCATACCTCATCCTCATCCCAAGCCGCGTCGCATTGTTTGTTTACTCCCCTCGCAGGCGCGGACGCCGCGGCCACGCGCCCCCAACAGCTGCCCACTTCGCCATTATTGGATGGCACACGCAGCCAAGAGCCCTGACACCTCAAATCCGACAGGAAGCTTCATTCCACCTCGGAAGTCTTCCCCGGAAGGCGCTGCGATCCATTGAGTATTGCCTTGTTCAAGTACTTTCTCCAGAAGTGTACACGCAAGCATAACACATTCAGCACGTTAGTGCCTGCGCCGGAAGCCGAACTCCTTAACGAATCTCCGTGAAGACAAGAAAGTTGCGCAGCTTGAGGCATCGCGGGATCCTGGATGGGCAACCTTCTGGGAATCATGGATACCAACAGTGATATGTCCCTGACCGATAGGGATAAAAGGCAATGATTTACGACTTGACATATGACTAAAAATGTTCAAGGAGAATTACTCCATGTCCAACGCCAAAAAGGCTTCAAATGTTGTTACGCAAATAAGATGATTTTTTTTAAAAAGACATGGTATGGACAACAACAGAATATAGTGCGCTATTGATCTATCATTTCCGGAAATCAAACCCTAGAAGGCGTCAGCTATGTCTCCTGCGACCTATTTCGTACAGGTATCCCAGTTATGACCTCAATGTTTCTTTGAAATAGTTTACACATTATAACAGCAGGTTAGCGATTAAAAAATATCAAATTATAATTTTATGAAAACTATTAATCAGCCACCTCCCGACAACTTCATTGTAATTTTTTGCTGTACGTGCTGTATATATTTCATATATATCAGCGTAAGAAAGAAAGGCGAATTAATGGAATGATCGATTATGCACACGGACGAGGATGATGGGAACAATGTTGTAAGATGGATACGGAACTTTTTTCACCAAAAACGTCACTTTGGGAGACGAGAATCTGAATCCTAGCTACGGACGCGGAACGAATGTAGATCCTTGGAAGCCTTGCTACTACTTCACTGCTCTCTCTAGGCAACAAAATAGAGATATTTTTCATCCATATTTCTTTAAACACAGACTGTCGCAGTAGCGTAAATGAAGCTTACTTTCCGAGAATTGTTAGAAATATTAAATATGAACAATGCAAAAATAGATAAAAATAAGTTGGCTATTGAAGCATTATAGTAAATTGTAAGAAGTACGTTGCATTATAATAATTATTATAATTATAATTATTTTTCTCTTATTATAATTATAATATTAATTATAAAAACAAGTTCGAAGTTTGAGTTCACGCTGTGAGTTTAAACAAATATATTTTCGGTACAAATTACAAAGCCCCAATAACTGTTGTTATGCCCTGTATTTTTACAACACACATGCTGATACAAATATCCAACCGTTTCAAAATCGTTTCCTAAGGACCATAACCAAAGTACCTTGGTTTCATACCCAATGATCTTCTTCATCTCAAGCTCGGCATACCCCCATCCACCATCTTCATCGAACAATCCGCCCTTAAATTTTATCACAAAATTCCTACTATCTCACGAGCCCTACACTTCCAATTAGGAAACCAAACCCCAAACAGAGCACGCATTCCGCAGGAAACTTCCCAGACATTTTTGACCCACCCTAGCCAATAACTAGCACATAAAATTCCTTAAATAATTCTAAGTCAAAAATATGATATCTAAGT
This sequence comes from Acheta domesticus, assembly GCA_031308135.1. Lineage (NCBI taxonomy): Eukaryota > Metazoa > Arthropoda > Insecta > Orthoptera > Gryllidae > Acheta > Acheta domesticus. Next base: position 125,201,334 of record JAHLJT010008446.1, on the reverse strand, counting down.
TCATCTCAACTCTATAACTCTGTATCTAATATATCCCAACCTATTGCAAAAGAGGCAGTACACACTGAAGCAAATACATTTTTAAAAAAAGGATTTAATATTTAAAAAATGTTATCTGTCGTTGTATGTATCAGAAAATTCATTAATTATTATTACTTTTCGTAACTGTAACACGTTTACAAGATAGTCCACCTCCTAGAAACAGGGGTTTGAGGCAGATGTGCCCAGGAACGCGGTCATTAGGATGTTTGGTTCGAAAACCGTGTAATACATGAATGTTCTCCGTGGCATCCGGCACAGGGAGCATTCCCTGTCTTTCGTGTATGCGTACCCTAATCCTTCTAATGTCGGAGTCGATAGAGAGAGAAACTCACGCCTGCTAATGACGCTAACAATAATTTGACACTCAAACTTCGATCATTTCAAGCCAGAATGAATAAAAAGAAATTTGCATCTGCAGACAAACGTTGCCACTATGACAGAACGACCATTTATTATGTTGGTAGTTAAAAATACAGTGCATTTCCTTACGCCGATAGCATAATCTCATAATACAATCACATTTTCATGGCACTAAACCATTCAACTTGGTCTGTTTTCAAATAGTTTTACTAAAGGCATTGCGTTCACTTTGGCCCTTAGTGCGCAATTGAAGAGGACAGTTTGTAACATATCGATCTGTTGATATACTTTCCGTCCTTTCATCCAGATTTTCTCCGTTACAATAACGTCTTCGTGTATTGTCAACAAAAGAAAGAGCTTCATTTAATGGAGAAATGGCATGAAGAATCTGAATTGTCTGCTTCTAAAGTGCTCTCTAGTACGGGCTGTCGTATTCAAATGTCACATGTCACATTTGCCTAACTAGTTCGTGTACATAAATTGTGTGAAGATGTGTTTGGCTCGTTACGGTCTCAACAGTCGATGAAATATTATGATTGTATTTGCCTCTACTTTCGTGTAGGGGTTTACTTGTTTCTCTCTCGATTCTGTGTTTTCGTCAAAGAACTGAAACAACTTACGTGGCATATGGGAGAAAAGAATAATCTGCGCACTTTTCTTTGAGCTCCAAATCTACACTTTTATTATACATAGCTGAATGATGAATTAAAGGACCAAAACGGCGAGTTTAGCATCTTTTGAAAACAAAATATTTTTCCCTCCCAGGTTATAGAAAAATTATTTCCATCGGTAAACGAACCACAGATTTGATATTTTACTAAGAAGATGATTTTGACACATAGGTTGAACTTGTTAAATGGCGTATGTAAAAAACAATAAAATTGGTCCTCAATTTTTTTAGCATACGATTCTGAAAAGAAGATTTTCTCTACATCTCGTAAACCCTACTCGCCGGACTGCATACTTAACACCCACGATTTATTTCTGCATCTCGATATTTGCGAATCTACCTAGTACGCACAACATTAATTTTTTTTACATCTGAAATGAAAGAATGCTTTTCCATTTAAACTTTAGCGTTTTCTTCATTCTTTAATTCGCGTACCTCAGGGATTATTGCAGTTCACTTACTTTTCAGTGCGCAAGAATATTGATGTTCTCGACTTTCTCATTTTCAGAAATACTTCCGGAACAATGGAATTCTTAAATCTCCCTTGATTATCGGGGCGGAGGGAACGATATTCCCCTCTTCAGAAATATTTTACAGACCATTTGTCACGTTGATAGCGCTAACATTTTAGTAAGGAAGTATGGTGTATAATCTAGTGACTTTAATTACTTTGAATTGGTTTCGATCGCGTTGTTGTAAAACAATTATTGAATTACGCGATTTAAAATTAAAACTTGTGCCTGCGGAATAGCGTGAAAGTTTGAAAACAAAACATATTACAATATATTACATTATTGTGCAGTGTCGTAAATTTTTTGGGTACCCCTCCCCCGAAATTGTAGAAAAATTAGGCTCATTTAATTTAAAAGTAATGTAACATAACTGTTGGAATTTGATATTATATAGTTTATTAATTTTTTAAATTATTTTATTTAATTTCAGTTTGAAGTACTACACTTTTGTCAGTTTGCACATATACTACATACTACACCAGACACTAACTTCTGTGTTCTGTTATGGTTCTTTAACCTTCCGAGTTACAGGGCAGGGTACGAAGTTGATTCCAAAGGCATGCTTTTAGACATTTGCATGGAAAAACAAATACTGTGCGTCATGTTAGTTTTTGTAATTATTGTAAAAAACTGGCATGTATGACTGGCATTTAGTCACCAAATATCCTAATATCATATAAAATATGTTTTTCCTCGCCTAGCAAGGCATTCCATCTACCTGTCAATTTTTATCGCGCAGTTAGTACTTTCCCACGTACTTCCTCGTATCTCCAGAATTTTCTGCGTGTTATCTTCATTCACTTGCATGTATAAGGGGCTGAGGGTGGGCTAAGTGGGCTGAGGGTAACCCCCACCCTACATTTTCGAACTAAATATATTTTTAAGAAATGAACCCTGCCCAGGTATTTATTAATCACAATCACCTATTATATTTAAACGAACGAATTGTGGGTATGTTATGTCCCCATCTTAATCTGCCCTTCCCACCCTGCCCTACCCTGTCCGTTCTGATTCTTCCCCGCCCCGCCTCGCGCTCCCTCATCAGGACTCCGCCCGCCCTTACTCTCCTGCTCCATCCCTCCTACCCAGCTCCACCCTGTCCGTTCACCTGTATCATAATGAAATCTGTATCTTAATGGCTATCATTATGCAATGGGTTACAGCCATAAAATGACAGAATAATATAGTGTGAGTAGAAAAAATAATTATTAAAAGGTTATGTCCTATAAAATGCTCTATTTTGCGGTGAAACCGCATCAAAATCAGTTTATCCCGAGATTATCCCAGATAGATCAACAGACAAATGTAAAAACAAGAGAACAGATATGTAACAATAGAACGGATATATTACTTAAATAATAATTTGCAATTGTAACTAGTGTTGCTAAAAATGGCACACTTTTACTTATGAATAGGGCCCGGATAATTATGTAATTACATATTTTCGTATGTTAACTCTATCAAGTCAAAACCACAATATATTTACGTTTCATGGTCGATTAGGGCCTAAAACCGATGACTTTTTAGTACATATATTTACCATATTTTACCCGAAAGTTACATATATTTACATATTTTTCACAAAAGTACATATTTTTAAATATTTCTTAATATTTTCGTTTTTCTGCATTCTTTTTGTATGATTCTTCAATTATCCTACATGTTTTTGATAAGGAATAACCAAGACAAACAATTCAGCATTGTCAAACAATTTTTCGGCAGCCTCCTCTCCAAATTGGCGGTATTGCATTGCGTAAAAATGTTGATATTGCAGCACGCAGAATCCTACAAAAGGGCAAGGTGTTGCACTCCAAAGCTTCCAGTGCGTAGATTTCGGCACGAGTAACGCAGAGAACAAAAATACTATCTCAGAAATAAATTTTGTGTATGAAAATGGTACGTCTAGCAAGCGATAACTCGCACCCACAACATATTTTCAGAGGTCTCTCTTGATCTTAATGCCCTCGCCAAAAATACACGCACCAACGCAGCTCAGAAAGCGCCATTGACAGTTTTCTTTCCCTGTTTGTTGCACTGAAGCCTAAACCCTTGTGTAGGAGGAGACGACGAAGAAGAAGAAGGAGGAGACGACGAAGAAGGAGGAGAAGACGACGATGAAGAAGAAGGAGACGAAGAAGAAGAATAAGAATAAGAATAAAAAGGAGGAGACGACGAAGAAGAAGGAGGAGACGGCGAAGAAGAAGAAGGAGAAGACGACGAAAAAGGAGGAGGACGACGACGAAAAAGGAGGAGGAGGAGAAGACGTAAAGAAGAAGGAGGAGACGACGACAAAGAAGAAGGAGGAGACCATGAAAAGAAGAAGGAGGGGACCACGAAAAGAAGAAGGAGGAGACGACGACAAAGAAGAAGGAGGAGACGACGGAGAAGAAGGGGGAGGCGACAAGATGATGAAGATGACAAAGAAGATGAAAACGAGGAAGACGAAAAAAGACGAAGAAAAAAACAAGTCACACAACCGAAAGTAATTTAAAGCATCGGTGACCTCATATTCAGCTATTTTCTAAGTATTTGAAACAAATATTTGTTTCTCATTTTTTACGGAGACCATTGTAAATAACAGAATTGTGAGTAGAATTATGTTTTAATTTTGTTCTTTACGAGTATATTAAGTCTACACAGATCAACATTTAAGCAAAAGTATTTTATTAAAACTAATTGATATAATAATTAAAGTGTTACATATTTCTTACTTTTTAGTACATATTTCTATACATTTTAATACATATTATATGTACATATTTTCCTAATTTTTAGTACATAATTATCCGGGCCCTATTTATGAATAATTTTCTTCTTAACTCGGGGACATTTGGTTTTGCACCGCTCACTCTACAACTGCCGTCTGTCGTCACCTAAAATACCAGGGCCTCTTTGTAGCACCTACGCTCTCCTGGATTACAATTTTCAGTGAAGAGGCCCCTCGCATTCCACAAACTACACGATAATATAGCACTTGAGCCCATCTCGCTCCTGAACCGTGTCCATATATGAACATAGGAGCCCATAACCCTATCCCAATACATGTACCATTGTTCTGGATGTCGGTATAGACCAAACTTGGGGGATGAGTACTCCCGCTGACGTGGATCGAGTTTCACAGAATTTTCACAATCATTAAAATGTATTAATATAAAGGTTTAACACATCTCAAACTTTTAAATTATATACATTTAACAGATATTGTAAATAAGTAGAGATGTGAAAAAGAAGTGTACAATGAAGAGTAATTCGAAACATACCCTCCGTATTCCTCGAAAAAATCATGAAAGCTGACGCCGTATGCTGTAAGCGAGGGCACAGCCGTTCCGATGGCAGCTTCTTGGGGCCAGCGTTTTAGACGCCGCGGGAGTCGACATTTGGTTTAAGTGATTGTTTTTCGGCACATCCCGTGAAGCGACAAATTGATTTTTGACATGCATAGCGTTGAAATGTCAGCGACTCAATGTGTTGGCTCTTTGAGTGTGAAAACATTCTATGGTGAGTGCATGCACGTGTGTGGGGGGATGGCGGAAGTCACACTTTTTTCATAATATGCAATAATAATCAATAATAAGACTAGTCAATAATAAGATGCTATACGAATTTTGAAACAAAGTCTTTCACTTCTTATTTAATAGTTTGAGTGAATATTTGCGCCCTCAAACTTTAATTCCAATTTACACCCGTCATTTCCACTTCTTTTGGATTCAAAAATATTTATCTTATAAGGTATTTATAATGCTAGTAATGATATTCGACGCAGATCGTTTGACGTACTCGCTAACTAACTGCACTAGCAGAAAGATGTGCTGCAGATGGATACTCATTTGATTTTGAACGTCTTCAGGAACTGCGACTCAGAGCAGGACCAGTCAGAAACATGAAATAGCTCATTGATGAAGGAGGGGACCGCGGCAGACGCTCCTTCCGCTTTCACCACGCGAAGGCCGCCCTTGCTCGGAGGAAGTATTTAGTGTTCCAGGGCGCGTCATCCTTTATGGCCATTAGTCCCGTGAGTATGGTGCATGTTATAGCCCGAGATGTGGCGGCGTTCCAGCCCCACTGGAACGTGAGATCCGGCACCGACTTACATGTCGGCTTTTGGAGCGTCTCCTTCCAATTATCTTCCCCAGAAGGACACCTCCCCAGCCGGGACAGGCTCTAATGGCGGGAACAACCTTAAGCGTGGTAGTAAAGTGCATGTATGTCTTCCAGTGTGTATGTGTGTGTGTGGGGGGGGCGTTGGTGGTTGCGCGCGGGTATGTACGAAGAGGGGACAAGAATAACCACGGAAAGTTAGCGCGCGGTTCGTGGCGCGTATACTAGGGCACTTCTTGGGCATTCGCAGAACGTTGGCCGTAGACGGAAAACGACTGATCAGCGCAGCGGGGGCCGCTGGAATTCTCCTCCAAGCAGCGGCCAAATCCGACAAGGCTACTAGCTAGTTTAGAAAATCCGCGACCAGCAAGAGCCTTGTGCGGAGCATTCGCTTCCACTGCCAGCTTCCGCCGGCGTTGCTCCCGTTGGAATCAGCGGCCTCCCCCCCACACGCGCCCAGACCTCTTCACCCCAACATGTGTTTCATCCTGCATTACCATCACCACAAATGGTGTCTATAATTAGGTGCGGAACTGCGGCCTCCGAATCGTCTCCCCGCAAAACCACTATGCGATAAATAAATAAATAATCCTGAGTGCCGCATGATAGATTGAGCGCGGGGGGTTCCCGGGCAAGGTGTGGTCGCGGACGCGGGGAAGTGGCGTGTGTGTGTGTGTGTGCGTGTGGCGGGCGCGCGGCGTGGAGCGGGCAGCGGGGAGCGAACCGCGCGGGGCGGGTGAGGGCGGTTGAGGACGGGTGAGGGCGCGCGGAGGGCGGCTGTGGGCAGAGGGCGCGACCAGAGCGGGAGCGGCAACGGATGCGTGATGTGGAGGCTGCGTGTGTGAGCGAGGCAAAAGTAGTGGCGAGGGAATAGAGAGATAAATGGAAGGCAAATGGAATCTACGAAAAATTGCTAGGAATAATTCAGAATGACAGTCTCTTACACAAAGTCTGTCCCATTGCTTATTACTATATTGTTTCCTTCTCATAAACATATCCAAGATTGCCGCTATATGTCTTCGCAATTTTCCGAGAAGTGTTTGTCAATTAATCGATTGATTAGTGCTTCCCTGCACATCGACAGTTATGAACATTATTCCCGGAAGTATAATACATTTTTTATCGCGGAGGGTGGCAGTGATCGCCTGCTGGCGGAATCCGGGGCCGAACTACCTCGGCATGCGGGGATTTTCTCCAACTGGGTATCTCCCACCAGCGAAGCATACCTCAGACGGGACAGCTCTAAGCTCCCGACTGGACTCCCGACATATGTGGTAGAGTGGTGCATACAAGTGTGTGTGTGCATACAAGAGTTGAAGATAGGACAAGAAAGACGAAGGAATGATCGCGCGGTCCGTGGTCCGTTTGTTAGGGTACTGCTCCGACATTCGCCTGGTGCCTCGTGTTGACCGGAGAAACCACGGAAATCTACCAATCAGAGCAGCCGGCCGCTAGGATTCTCAGCGGCTGAATTCGACATAGCTATAGAGCTAGTGTCGAAAATCCTGCCATCGACGGGACTCGAACCTTAGGACCTCCCAGTCAGAGGCACTGCAGTGACATGAATTGATGCCCTGATCCAACGAAGCCGGAGTTTTGTCAATTGATTTTTGCTCCAGGGTGTGCGTGTGTGTGTATGTGTGTAGGTACTCGTGTGTGCGCGTACATGTGCGTTCGCGTGAATGTGTGCATTTAATTGTGTGTACATGCATGTGTATGTGTTAGTGCGTGTATGAGTGTGTGCGTGCATGTATTCGTGAGAGAGAGTGAGCGTAGAGCCTCTGTTCATCGAGTTCATCTTCATCGAGTATTTGATGGCCAAAGGATTTTTACTGAAAGAACACACTTCAGTTAAAATAGATTAAAGAAAACTACTAAAGTGTCCCTCCAAGCTCTTCCAACATAACGAGATGTAATCTACTTTTATAATCTACATTTTATGAAACGGGTCACTTCTGAGATAATAAATACAAGAAAATCTAAAAAACGAAAAGAAGAAAATCTGTAATAAAGCATTTTATTAAAAAATAATAGCTAACGTAATGTGATATAAGATTTGTATTTATGCCAGTGCATTGGATCACTATGTTAAACTATTTTAAATTTTACGTCTGCCGTTTTGTGACGATGGGTTGTTCTAACGATGGATGCAATCTACCAGAACTAGCAGGTTACTCAAAAATCGATCATTATTTCGACATCAAAAACCGCTTCATATTTATTCAGGAGTATTTGTTTCCCTTTCGCAACCCACATCGCTGCACATCAAAACAACGCAACACACAGCTCTTTAATATAACTTAAACTTTATTCAGTCAGTTGATCGATGAGACAGAGTTTGCATGAAATTTTAACTTTGAAAAGCAAATTCTTCTCTCAAAGCCATTATGTTTTAATTCAGCCAGTTTCTAAGGAACGGAGAAAAAGTTATAAAATGTGAAAGAAAAGCAAATACATAATTCAAAATATTTTGCAAACGATACATTTAAAAATATCTTGCGAACGTGCGTACTGATAGCTGGTAGTTCGCGGGTTTAGTTCTTACCAAGTGCCATAAATTATCTCAATGGGTTCAATATTAGTGAGTTGAAACATCAGAGATGGGAGCATTATGGAATCGATTTCCAAATTCGTGTGCTCTGATCGTGGATTCCGAGGTTTTCAAGATCATTTGGGATATTTTCAATTTTTTTCATAAACAATACTAATTTTTTCTTTAAACCTTATGTTTGGATACACCACAATGCACTAAACCTCATGACATAAGCGCTATTTTTATCGAAAATTCTAAATTTTCAAAATTTAAACAAATAATTTTTGGGAACATGTCGCATGTTTACATTACAGACGAATTTTATAATTTAATTGTAAATACAAAGGCTAGAAGTATTATCTTAAGAAGTTTCTCGAACTATAAAAATTTCTCTTGAAAAATTTAATTTATCTTTTGCCTTAATAATAACCTCCTCATAAACTCACGCTAGCTGTGATTGTTAAGTTGTGGCCAGATGCTTGATTAAGCAATGCTTTATTAAGCAATTCGATGATTTATTACTGTACCCATGCAGGATCGAGCGAAGGGGCTCAGGGCGTAGTGCGCATTCGGGAGGCCCGGGTTCAATCCCTCTGGTGGCAATCCTCTCTGGGGTTTTCGTGATTACCCTCGGTCATCCAGGCGAATGTTGGGATGGTTCGACTGAAAACCTAACCGCGAAACCGGCGTCGCTAGCCGAATTCGTTAACTAAGTAAAGTCACGAAGGTTAAGCGAATTCGAGACATCGCAGGTTCTTGGTTAGGTGACCGACTAGGAACCCCGCGATCTAACGGTGCCGATGCCAATTCCCCACTTTTTTGGTTCGGTATTTAAGGTCGCATCAACTTGTAGGTCACTAGCGACCACTATTGAATTTAACGTCATGGTATGTGGATGAAACAATATGGGGATGGTAGGGGGTGAAAGGATGAATACATACAACCACGCCCGAGGCGGGACTCGAACCCGCGACCCTTCGGTGCGAGATCGCTAACGCGCTATTGCATATAGCGATCTCAGCCACCGGGCCGTCTGCCAATTGCACTTTACGGGACTTATCATGCCTAAACACACACACAAATACTAGCGCAGGGTAGAGGGCAGAGGGCTGAAGGCAGCGGACTCACCGTGGGCGTCCCCGGCGGCGCAGGGCGGCAGCGCCTGGTCCCTCCGCAGCGCGCGGCTCCACGCCCCCGCCGCCCGACCGCCCTCCGCGCGCAGCCCGCACGCCTCCTGCGGCGCCGTCGCGTACTCGCACTCCTGCAGCACGCCCCATTGCCCTTCAACACCTCCGGGTTCGACAGCACGGGAAGCGTTCAGTACGCACATACTCGGTTATCTGCGTCGAGGGCTTACTTCTACAACATTGTAAGGATTGTTTATACAACTTTATAGAAAATGAGAAAAAATTTATCTACCTGCTTTGGTATATGAGTTAGGGCAGAGAACACAGAGCTCAAGAAAACGTGCTGATTGCACTTCTCTCCATTGTACGTCACTCATTTTTTAACTATTTTTCTTGTTAAATAAATAAGTAAATTTAAAACTACCTTAGACTTACATTTTTCAACTGCTTATATATAGCAATATTGACTCAAAACGTACTTATTCTGGAATATTATTATTATTATTATTATTATTATTATTATTATTATTATTATTCTCATAATTCTTTTGCATTTTCCTTTTACTTAGGGGTCGACGCTAAATGAGTGTGGGCTCATTTTTTCAAAATTAATTTTCACACACTCCATTTTTATACGGATTTGGCGAAAGTTTTACGGGCGGATGCCCTTTCTGAAGCCAAGCACAAGGGACACACAAGCACATTACACATAGACAACACACACATCACGAAACTTATACAACCATGCCCGAAATGCACACAGATATAGTGTGTATGTGAAACCTGTTTTTGATAAACTGTTTTGTTGTTCGTAAGCAGTGTGTATACAACTTTTTGAAAAACAATTTTGTGTGATTTTGTTGAGCAGCATTTTTTCTGCCGTAGTCCAGTAGAAAATACATAAATACCTAAAACAAACCGCGCCGTTTCCCGGTGGAGTATCGCAAGGGGAGGGGTGAAAAGTGTGTGTGTGTGTGTGTGTGTGTGTGTGGGAGGGGGTCATTCCGGGCGGGCGACGCGCCTCCGCCTTCGCCAGCACGTCATTCCCCGGCGCCCCCGCGGCTGTGAAAGCCTGAGGGGCATGGAGGGGGGCGCGGGAGCTTTGCAGCCGCGGGGAAGGCGAAAGTTTTCGAGCGCCACGGGAGACGGCGCGGCGGGAAGTTGCCTGTCGATTTACATGTCTGCGTCGGGCGGCCGCACAAAAATGCTTATCGACAACAAATCGAAGTGTTTTACTAACTTGGTCTGCGGTGTTGTGACAAGTTTCACGTGACATGTATTTGTATCGTAACTGACGTAGAAATTGCTGCAGTCAAAACACTTTGTAATAACTGGCGTTCGGTTTATTACCAATCAGTAGAGTTAAACTCCTGTATATAACAAGAGGTGAAATGTGTGTTAATAAAATACTTAATAGTAACTTTTTCAACTTGTTGTTTTCAACAACGTTTTATAAATGTTGAATTATTTATACAAAGTAAACATCACCTCTCTAGCAGATAAATACTGATATAGGGATTAATTTTGAAATTAGTTTATCTCATTCTAATGTCTCAATTCTTTTACTAAAATTACGAAGAATCAATTTCCTTACGAATAACATCCTTGTGCTATTGCCCCGCTAATGAAAATGAAAAGTGAATTGCATAGGTATGTATTTAAGCATAAATTCCAACATTGAATTACTATGTAAAAAGGTATCTAAAATAGCACAGAGTTACTTTTCCTTTTACTATATTTTGCTACATATTTTCTGAAAATGTAACAGATTACAAATTACCTAACAGTATAGTACACACAAATAACAATGTATTATATGAATTTTCGCAATCTGTACTATTCACTCTTTGTCTGTACTACTGATAATAATGCGTTTTGTTGGGATTTGTTTATCAAGGTGAAGTACTTAAAGTGAGAAGAGGTGATACTTTCTCGGTACTTTCGTATCATCAAAAACACGAGAAAACACTTTGAGTTCTTCTAATGATACATTTGTGGAGTTCTTTCTAACCTCATTATCAGGTTGTACATAGCGTTAAAAGCATATTACGATAATACCACGCGCACTCATCAGTCGAGAAAAAATTCTGCTGCAATGATTTCAACTTAAGAGCATGTGCTGCTCTATTATGTTGGGTGTTTATCGGTGCAATAAGCATTGCGGTAATAAATATATTCTTTGTTCGTGCATGTGAAAGGTTCTAGTTTAAAGGACTGAATAGCGTACTGAATAAGTAATGAAATAACCATTTATTATTTTACACGTGACAGAATGATACTGATATATTTTTAATGCGACAACAGTTTATGGCGTTCTTGCAACTTTATCTTCCTTTCAACTTTCAAGAATGAAACAATGTTTCTTTTAATCTACGGTCTGAGGGAATAATAAAAATTTCAATAACTCAACGTGTTTATATATTTAATGTGGTATGTTGCCTTATAATTTTTCGTCGGCACCAAGCATAAATTAACGTTTTACTACCATTGCTTAGCAAAATCAGGTCATTATGCCAGAAAGAGGCGATATGGTAAGCATTAGACTCTTGCAAATTTAATCCCGAAAGAAAAGTGAGAACACATTTAACATCGGTATGAGTGTACATGGGATTTGCGTACAAAGTTACCCGAGAGATGTCACCATCTAAAGAAATCACCTCAGAGAAGCAAGTTCTTTACTGTTGAACCGTTCGGACTTCAAGTTCTTCCAATAGTATAAGATTTAATAGTTTAACGGAAAATTGCGCTTGAAACACTTCATACTTCTTCATCTTTTGCATTTTCCCGTTACTACGGGATCGGCGCTAAGGCGTGCGGGATTAATTTTTATTAATATTTTCTCCTGTTAAACTATATAGACACTATATTGTAACATATTTAAAACTAGAAAATTGGGTATAATGTATCAAATGGTTTCTTGTATATATATCTCATAGTAATGTATATATCTTATGCTGCAGAGGGCCAATGGCCATCTAGAATAAATTTTAAAAAATCTTTCTTGGTCCTTCGTAGCCCCTTCTTCCAGTTCAAAATAAGGATAAAGGGAATAATAAGGGGAAAGTGGGAATTGAGAGGAAAAGAGAGAGATGGCGGCAAGACACTGAGAGAGGGAGGGAGAGAGCCTGAAAATGATGGTACGAGAACATAAAGCGGACGAGGGAGAGCACTTTGGGTGGATTTTCTCCGTGGCGAGGAGTGTTGAGCGGCGCGTTACGCTTGTCCTGTCGGCAAAGCCGGGAGCGATGGCTTTCCGAGAACGCGGCGGCGGGGGTGGCGGTAGAGGCGGAGGTGGAGGTGGTGGCGGGGGTGGCGGGAGCGGGGGCGGCGTGGCGTGCGGCGCCCCGTGTCGCTGTACGCCGATGAGTCGCGCGGCGCTGTTTAGGCTCGCGCCCATTGCCTCCTCGTCGGCCACGTGCCCGATGCCGGCGCGGCCGCGGGGCGTCCTCCAGGGAGGTGCGTGCCCGACACGCGGCGAGCGGGGCAAGGGGGAGAGGAGTGGATGGGAGGGCAGGGGCGGGAGAGGAAACCAGGGGGTGCGAGGGGTGGCGGGGGCGGGGAGCGTAACGGTTGCGGGATGGGGTGGAGGAGATGTGGGGACGCGGGCAGGACTGGCGACGTGGGCGAGAGCGGAATCAGGGGCGGCGCCGGTGGTGAAGATGGTCGGGTGGGGTGGGCCAAGGTGGTGGTCGGGGGTGGGCTGAACGGGAGCACACGAGCGGAGGCGGGAGCAAGGCGGTGGCCAGCGCGGGATGAGATGGAGTCGGAGTCCGGACGGGAGCAGAGGTTGGAGGGTGCAGTGGCGGAGAGAGAGCTGAGCGGGGGTGGGGTGGGGCGGGGTCAGGACACGTTTCGGGTGGAGGGGTGAAAGGCGGGGAGGGGGCCGGGCGAGGGAGGGGCCGGGCGAGGGAGGGGCCGGGCGAGGGAGGGGCCGGGCGAGGGAGGTGCGGGGGCGGGCGTGGGCGCGGGGGCGGGGGCGGGGGCGGGGGCGGGCGCGGGGGCGGGCGCGGGGGCGGGCGCGGGGGCGGGCGCGGGGGCGGGCGCGGGGACGGGGGCGGGCGCGGGGGCGGGCGCGGGGGCGGGCGCGGGCGCGGGGGCGGGCGCGGGGGCGGGCGCGGGGGGCGGGCGCGGGGGCGGGCGCGGGGGCGGGGCGCGGGGGCGGGCGCGGGCGCGGGGGCGGGCGCGGGGGCGGGGGCGGGCGCGGGGGCGGGGGCGGGGGGCGGGGGCGGGGCCGCGGGGGCGGGCGCGAGGGCGGGCGCGGGGGCGGGCGCGGGGGCGGGCGCGGGGGCGGGCGCGGGGGCGGGCGCGGGGGCGGGCGCGGGGGGCGGGCGCGGGGGGCGGGCGCGGGGGCGGGCGCGGAGACGAGCGCTGGGGCGGGCGCGGGGGCCGGGGTGCGTGAGCGGCGTGTGTGCGTGCCCGGCGGGCAGCGGAGTTCGCGGAATGGTGAGCGATCCATTGTGCGGCTCGCGCCTTATGATACCAATAAATGTGCGTGTGTTATTCTCTGGCTCACGCGCTGCCTCGTGCTGTGCTGCGCTGTCTCCTCGTGGGCGAGCGCTGCGCGGGGGCGGGAAAGTCGGTGGACGCTGATCGAGTTCGCCTCGCAGCCTCTCTACCTCGCCTTCAGTGATCTGGTCGTCATTCACTAACGACGTCACCAGGCGAACAAATTTTCTTTTCACGGTATTTTCTAACCTTTAGTTAATAGTGTTATTTATCAATTATTTAAAAGATATGAAATCGTCTGTATTTATATTTACATTCAGATTTCAGAATAAATTTTAATATATGGTATAATTCTCATGTATTTTTGATGATAAGTTTATACGTTACTGAAACAAAAGAGAATGCTTATTTGTTCCCTGATATTGAACGGATTCTTATAAAGTACCGAAAGGGAACAAAATGTTACAATGGTAACATGACGATTGTAAGAACTGAATTTTTAAAATGCAATAATCCAATTTTTACTTTCTCGACTACACTGTGTTTATGTAGCGAGATAAATTATTATAATTCTGTGGCGAAAACTGTCGCTTTTTCATCAGGGAAACTCGTATTGGAGGGTACTGATATTGAGAGAGTGGATAGAATCTGTTGCTATATGTAGTTGCTCTCAAAAATGGGTCCTATATTTTCTTGAATAGAGCAAAGTAACGCTTACAAAAATGGAACAGGTT